>OY292533.1:4402855-5002855 GCA_958496365.1 Subacronicta megacephala
GACGGCTACCAATGTTCGTGTCCACCGGGATGGGGGGGAAAATCGTGTACGCTATCGCTAGCCGAGCATCTGGCATCGAAAAAACCGGGGGATCACTTACGGCAGGTGGGGGACAAGATGACGGAGGAAAGTTTATCGGGGCAGCAAGTGGCGTGGATAGCGAGCGTGACGGCGGTGGTGCCGCTGGTGGCGCTGGCGGCGGCGCTGGGCATCGTGTGCGTGCGGCGCCGGCGCAAGCGGGCGCAGGGCGCCGCCGACGCGGAGGCGCGCGCGCAGAACGCGGCCAACGCGGGCGGACACGGGGGCGGCCTCGGGGGCGGCCTCGGGGGCGGCCACGTGGGCGGACACGTCATCCGCAACACGTGGGGCAAGTGCGACGCGCCCGCCGCCGAGTGCCAGAACGCGCACAACGCCGCCGCCGAGGAGTGCAAGCGCAAGACGCTCAACACGGAGAGCGCGCGCCTGCTGGCCGCGCTCGACCCGAGGCTCTCGCGGTTGTCCGCGGACTCCGCCTACTGCGCTAATAGGTCAGTATTCATCACTATTCACCCATTCAACCTTCCCTATAACGAGATTTAATATGTCCCATGATGGTAGCAACTTCTCTTAAAAAAATATTACATTAAGTCTTGAAAAGTTTTCAATCAATAATCTTTTGTAGATCTTGATATTTTATCTAACGTGATTTTTTGTATTGTTGCAGCGATACATCGCTAGTAAAGCGAGCGCTAGAAGGCGGAGGGGTGTACGTGTTAGACGACCATTGCCTGCCGCCGACGTACGCGACACAAGTGTAGTGATACAAAAGCGTCAATGGACAACACTAACTTATTTATTCACAACGGACGCTCGTGCGAAACAGGCTGTGCGCCGCGTGTAAATATAGCGTAAAGTGTAAAGTGACCCTGTATAAACGGCTAGTTATAAGCGTTCCGAAGTATTTATTTAAGAGAGCGATTCGTACGCCCCTGTAAATAGTATTGGCGGGACGGATCGCGTTTTTTCCGCCCCTGATCGGCAAGCGTCGCCGCGGCGACAGTGGCGCCGCCAGAGCGCCGAGCGGCCGCTGCGAGGACCGCGCTAGCCGAGGGGCCGGTGGACATCGTCCACGTCGCGATCTCTGTACACTTGGCCTAAAACCATTTTGTCAGCTATGTAAACAAATATTTAAATTTAAATATGCCAATTACTTATAGTAAGATCTCTATTTTTTTAGCTCCGTTTAGTGCCTAGAAATTTAAATTGTTTGGTGACCTTTAGCATGTTCAAAATATACCTGTTTTTGTGTTTACATTGTTTACAAAATGATCTAGCCCAAGTATAGGTAACGTGTGCTGCGTTTCGTAGCTCGGTCCGCTGCGCGACGCCGCGTCATGACGCGACACCGCACTACTCACGCTTGACCACTCACTGTCGAATTAAAACTCCTTTGACTTACCAGAAATTACATATTTCCTTTTTCAAAAATACTTCTATCAACTATTGAAGAATAGTTATTTATTTGAATGTGACTGGACAGGTGGTTGCCAGTGAGCAAGCGAGCTTGCCAGTGCAGTGTCGTGCCGTGAATACAACACACCTCTATCCCTCTAGACTCGCACCAGTATAGAAGCCAAACCGTGCGTAAAATAAGATTAGACTAATTTATAAAAAAATAATAATAACGCGAATGATGCGTTCATCAGTTTTACATTGATTTATATTTTGTGATTGACTAATTGTTGTCATTTGTTCCTATGATTATGATAGTGAATTACTCTCACGAAAAATCTTGTTCAGGTTTTCTTGAAAATCGACGTAGATTTTTTTCTTTTTTTTTCTAACTTCCGTACTCGGGATGTAAGATCAGTTAGCACGATAATGTAACGTTCCTGAGACTGTGAACGCCACTTCTGCAAGCTGTATGCGCATGCGCATGTAGCTCGCAAAAGTCTCGTTCGCGCCACACAAATATTCACGCACGTAATTAGTCCATAGGTTAAAATTAACTTCAGTACTTATAGAAACAAATTGTCGAAACCTAAGTCATTGTGTATAAAAACATAAGTTTTAGTGTTGTAAGTATATTTCTCCATTACTTATAAGAGTACTGAGACAATATAAAGTGTGTCATTAGGCAACATAGGATTCGATAACTCTGCTTGTTTTAACTTATTTATTTTAATAGGTACAGTTCTCAAGATATGTTGTCTTTATAGATTCGCTACTTGACACGTCAAACATATCGTAAGAATGTGTGAAGTGTCGACCACGAATCATCTTTATGAAATAATTTATGTTAAATTACATTTTTATAAAGTCCGTGTAGAAACGGTAAGTGATAATATCACCTCTTATGTTGCCTTTTGTACTCGAACGTAGATTAAAAAGGTTAAATCGACAAAATTGTAAAAATATGAATAGACTGATGATCAATAATAATTCTCTTGTATTTAATTTTTTAAGATGACAAATAAGTTTAAATTATGAGGAAATAATTAACATCCAAATGTACTAAAATATAATCATAATTTTTGTACTTAATTGATCACAGTGAACCTTTCATTTTTCTTTTTGAGAATTTCGTAATGATATACTGTAATTGTCAAAATTATGATTTCCATTCCGAACAATAAAATGACAGTATTTTTAATTAATTTATTACAACTGTATCATTATGATTATTGTGAATTTCTTTAATTTTTAATAACAAAATCATTGTTTAATTATTTTTTGAGTTTAAGTTTACAATTGACTGATGTAAATTGACTTATTGATATTTTGGACACATTTTAAAAAATCATGAATGTATTTGGGCTATGTGTGGGTATACTAAAAGATAAAATTTCAAATCATTCCATTTCTAAGCTAAGAGTCTTTACCTATAAATCTTATGTTTAATTTCGCTATTTTCTTATTGTTTATTTTGCATGTGAAACCAGTGAATGTCTTAATTGTTCTGCATTTCGTCTATATAGACAAAGTACAATTATCTGTTATCTATCTTAGTATAATAATATTACCTTTTGGTATATTCACATAGATATATGTTTCAAAAGAAAAATGAAAGAAATCTTCATCTGAAGGCAGCTGTAACCGATAATTCCATAAATAAATCCTAATTAAATAAAAGTCATATTGTATTGCTAATGCGGTGAAAAATTTGCCAGCGAGTGTTTGTGACGAAGTGTAATTATTGCAGTGGATGCAAATGAGAACTAAAATGTTAATAATAAACAATTGTTTACAAAAAATTAACACAGACATTTCATTTTTAATCTGTTGTAACAACCCTTTAAAATAAGTAAATCTAAATAACACAAGAAATTGACCGCAGATAATATTTTACATAGGTAAGTACAATTACCACATTACCGTATTACAGTTTGTTCGAAATAAGTAAGCCGATCGGAAGTTAGCCGTTGCGAACTACCGCGGTGATAAAATCGTTTAATTAAGTGTTTTAATACATAAATATCGAAATTAGTAAACAAAATAATTAGAAATGTGAAACATATACGACTCTAATTGTCTTTACACGGACTCTTTCTATTAAAATTACCACTTCTAAACCATTTGTAGATAACTTCCGATCGGCTTACTTATTTCGAACAAACTGTACATGACAACACATTATAAGATATTACGGGAGAAAGTGACAGATAGTGTGCGTAAATCACTCCAGTTTGTGATCTCATTTATTTGACTTTCCCTCGAGGGAAAGTTTTTTTTTTTTTTTTTTTTATGGGATAACTCGGCAAACGAGCAGGCGAGCTACCTGATGGTAAGTAGTCATCGCCGCCCATGGACATCTGCAAAACCAAAGGAGTTGCAGATGCGTTGCCGAGCCTATTTAGGGAAGGAGAAAAGGAGAAGGAAGGGGATTGGGGGAGGAATTGGGCCTCCGGCCCTCTCGCTCACCGAACGAAGCGCAGTAACAAAACGCTACTACTCGGACGTCGGTCTTCTGCGAGAGTGTGGTACTTCCCCGGTCGAGCCGGCCCATTCATGCTGCGAACAGCGTGGCCCTACCACAACAAACAACAAAGTCAAATAAATGAGATCGAGGGAAACATATTTATTTAAAATGATTTATAATAATACGTCATTGCGTATACCTAGTTCTTTTCTCGTCACCTCGAGCGAGTACGCTAATCCTGCGTTCCCACTGACGATAAAATATGTTTCAAATATTTATCTAACTCAAAGAGAGTGTGAACGATAGGTCTTAGCAACACGTTTTGTCGTTAGTAGGAACGGGGGGTAAAAAAAATCAAGCTTGTTGATGGAGTCGCTCCAAGTAAAACGATAATGTCGATAATAATGGTACTTTCCCGTTATTAGAATGGCAATGACACACTGTAAATAATTCAAGTAAAATCCAAGGCTCCCATACAACAAGGGGAAGCATGTGATTTCTCTAAGCGGCATTAGTCTGCCAACGACCCCAGACATCAAACGTCTATGAGGATAATTAAAAGAGATTAGCGCAGTTATGCATATTCTAGGCGCAACGGCCAATATTTAAAAACCAATCGTTTTTTTTCAACGTAACTTCATTAGTAAAAACAATAGCATAATAATGTAAAAACTGATCTAAATATGTCATTTCGGAACGCATCCATTGTATTGTCATTCTTATGAACGCAGCTTGATTCATTCGTTCATTCAATCATTTAAAATCGAACTACCTTCAATAAAATATATGAAATCTGGATATAGATACACTAAACTTTAGTTTGTGAAGCTTCCTGCAAGAACGCGTGACGTGCTACCTAAAGTACATTAAATTAGTACCTACACTATCAGTGATTGTAAAAAACAGTGTGTGTGGCTTTTTGAACTTAACCTCGTCTCCAAAGTGTGAAGTACCGAACGCCACACGAAGGGTGTGGTATTCCATTACGGCCGATTGCATACCTACCTACCGTCGAAGTCGTGGTCATCTTGGTAAGTTTGCACAAGTACCTAATTACCGAACAACAACCAGGTTTTTGTGATGCTTCAGTGCTATACCTAAATCCATTAAACTAATGTAATTACAAGTTTTTTTATGGAATAACTCGGCAAACGAGCAGACGAGCTACCTGATGGTGAGTAGTTATCGCCGCCCATGTTCATCTGCATAACCAAACGAGTTAGCGAGCGAGAGGGCCGGAGGCCCAATTCCTCCGTCAATTCCCTTCTCCTTTTCTCCCACCCCTCCCTTTTCCCTAAATAGGCTCGGCAACGCATCTGCAACTCCTTTGGTTTTGCAGATGTCCATGGGCGGCGAGTACTACTTACCATCAGGTGGCTCGCCTGAACGTTTATCGAGTTATCACATAAAAAAAATTAACAATCAGGCGAATTATCCTTTATGTTAATTTTTTTTATGGGTTTATGCGTTCCATGGGTTTAATAATTCATCCGCTCATTGTGACCTACTGAGAAGGGTCCACCACAATATGGTACGACGGTAGGGTAAAGTGCTATTTCATTAGAACATTCTCAGTATCAGCTCAGAGTTTAAGACTTGTGGTTAGCAGAAATAAGCTCACACCATAGACTTGTGGTTGTGCGAGCATAAAGCACAAAACATGACATACTGATCCAGTATAAGCTGACCTCTAAAACTAAGAAAAACCTAGATTATAACTTGAATTAAAACTAGATGTAAGTTAAATATAAGTAGCTTGAAGTGAATCTAGATTAAAGTCTCAAGTTTCGTACCCTTGACAGATGTCGTGAAGGACATGCCTTGGATGCCTCGCCCCGGATGTTCATACCTTGGATGTCATACCTAGGATGTTGTCGTGGAAGGAAATCCTGGTACTTAAAACACTTTCTAAATATAATTCAAATCTAGTCTCAATGTATCATAAAATGGCGAATCTCTAGCGATAAAAAAATATGTACGAGTACTTAAATTACTATAGTGAACAACCGAAAAATCATCTGAATATTGATATTTATCACAGTGATTAAATTTCAATTATATTTTGAACGTTTTTTAAATAACAGAATTTTCCTGTTCTATGACAATTTAATCCTATAAACCTGTTGTTGATGTCTAGGATGTCTTACAGGGGTTTTCATACCTCGGATGTCATTCCCGGGCCGGTAGTCGACCTCGAATGTAATGATCGGATGTCATGTCGGGTACGTCATGCCTCGGGTGCCATGCCAGTGGCATGCTACGCCGTGGATGACGTGCTTTGGGAGTTTTGGTTTAAATGTGATAGAAATTATTTAAAGATAACATTTAATTCAAGTTATAATCTCTGAGTATACAGTCAGCATAATATATCGGAGTCAACAGACTGTTCATAATTAGCTTCATTGTTAGAGAAATTAGCCTTTATCTCTAGGGAATAAAATACCGACATCAGAAGCATAGTTGCCGTCAGTGGGGTAGCTACCGGAGGGCTAGACGGGGCAGTGCCCTGGAGCCCCCAAGCTCAGGGGGTCCCTCGGACTCTAACCTAGTTACAAACTATAAACTGAACTTTTTTTTTCGTCCCGTGTGGAAATCATCATGGATACATCATGGTTTTGTAGATGTCCATGGGTGGCGATGACTACATACCATCAGGTAGCTCGCCTGAGCGTTTATCGAGTTATCCCATAAAAAAAATACAATACGAATAATTCGGGCGGTCCATGGGTTTAATAATTCATCCGCTCATGGTGACCTACTGAGAAGGGTCCACCACAATATGGTACAACGGTGTCGATTATGCTTTTAGGTGCACGGCGGACATTTCACAAATTTAATCAATTGAACATTTAAGTGGAGGTTTTTTTAAACTGGATTTGTAATTATTTGGTAAAAATACCATAAAATTATTGTCGAATTATTGATACCATCGCTCCGTGCATCTGGTGCCTACATGCACGTACCCACCTCGTAGGTACCTACGTTCCTATAAGTGTCGCTTTTACAGGTTAGTAGAATGATATTATCAAGGGTGATTTATATCGAGCCAATATTTACGGTATTTATTTTGATCGTAAATATCAGTTTTCTATTTTTAGTAAAATTTAGTATTTATTTATTTATAATAAGCACACCAACAATACAATCGCTTAAAATATAGAACAATTTTATTGTTATATCAGTCTAATGATAACTTGTAATGACCGCTGTTTTATTTACTGTGATAACCTTTTTAAATGAGTGTATTTTTTATTATATTCTAGCATTAAATAATGCGAAATTGTATTTTTAGTATTGTGCAGTGTAAGTAAATCTGAGGAGTTAGCAGTCCTGGACTTTGGGGTAAGTGAAGACGAAGCTGTTTACCTAATAAATAATTCAAAATAAAGTAAGTACCCGCTAATACCGAAACGATAAAGCAGGTATGATTGTTTTAGTTATATTTACACCAAATATTTAACTTACTCATTCGTGTAATGGATAAAAACGTGAGTTCTGAGTTTGATACTCTGGTAGGGTAAAGTGTTATTTCATTAGAACATTCTCGGTATCAGCTCAGAGTTTAAGACTTGTGGTTAGCAGAAATAAGCTCACACCATAGACTTGTGCGAGCATAAAGCACAAAACATGACATACTGATCCAGTATAAGCTGACCTCTAAAACTAAGAAAAACCTAGATTATAACTTGAATTAAAACTAGATGGAAGTTAAATATAAGTAGCTTGAAGTGAATCTAGATTAAAGTCTCAAGTTTCGTACCCTTGACAGATGTCGTGAAGGACATGCCTTGGATGCCTCGCCCCGGATGTTCATACCTTGGATGTCATACCTAGGATGTTGTCGTGGAAGGAAATCCTGGTACTTAAAACACTTTCTAAATATAATTCAAATCTAGTCTCAATGTATCATAAAATGGCGAATCTCTAGCGATAAAAAAATATGTACGAGTACTTAAATTACTATAGTGAACAACCGAAAAATCATCTGAATATTGATATTTACCACAGTGATTAAATTTCAATTATATTTTGAACGTTTTTTAAATAACAGAATTTTCCTGTTCTATGACAATTTAATCCTATAAACCTGTTGTTGATGTCTAGGATGTCTTACAGGGGTTTTCATACGTCGGATGTCATTCCCGGGCCGGTAGTCGACCTCGAATGTAATGATCGGATGTCATGTCGTGTACGTCATGCCTCGGGTGCCATGCCAGTGGCATGCTACGCCGTGGATGACGTGCTTTGGGAGTTTTGCTTTAAATGTGATAGAAATTATTTAAATATAACATTTAATTCAAGTTATAATCTCTGAGTATACAGTCAGCATAATATATCGGAGTCAACAGACTGTTCATAATTAGCTTCATTGTTAGAGAAATTAGCCTTTATCTCTAGGGAATAAAATACCGACATCAGAAGCATAGTTGCCGTCAGTGGGGTAGCTACCGGAGGGCTAGACGGGGCAGTGCCCTGGAGCCCCCAAGCTCAGGGGGTCCCTCGGACTCTAACCTAGTTACAAACTATAAACTGAACTTTTTTTTTCGTCCCGTGTGGAAATCATCATGGATACATCATGGTTTTGTAGATGTCCATGGGTGGCGATGACTACATACCATCAGGTAGCTCGCCTGAGCGTTTATCGAGTTATCCCATAAAAAAAATACAATACGAATAATTCGGGCGGTCCATGGGTTTAATAATTCATCCGCTCATGGTGACCTACTGAGAAGGGTCCACCACAATATGGTACAACGGTGTCGATTATGCTTTTAGGTGCACGGCGGACATTTCACAAATTTAATCAATTGAACATTTAAGTGGAGGTTTTTTTAAACTGGATTTGTAATTATTTGGTAAAAATACCATAAAATTATTGTCGAATTATTGATACCATCGCTCCGTGCATCTGGTGCCTACATGCACGTACCCACCTCGTAGGTACCTACGTTCCTATAAGTGTCGCTTTTACAGGTTAGTAGAATGATATTATCAAGGGTGATTTATATCGAGCCAATATTTACGGTATTTATTTTGATCGTAAATATCAGTTTTCTATTTTTAGTAAAATTTAGTATTTATTTATTTATAATAAGCACACCAACAATACAATCGCTTAAAATATAGAACAATTTTATTGTTATATCAGTCTAATGATAACTTGTAATGACCGCTGTTTTATTTACTGTGATAACCTTTTTAAATGAGTGTATTTTTTATTATATTCTAGCATTAAATAATGCGAAATTGTATTTTTAGTATTGTGCAGTGTAAGTAAATCTGAGGAGTTAGCAGTCCTGGACTTTGGGGTAAGTGAAGACGAAGCTGTTTACCTAATAAATAATTCAAAATAAAGTAAGTACCCGCTAATACCGAAACGATAAAGCAGGTATGATTGTTTTAGTTATATTTACACCAAATATTTAACTTACTCATTCGTGTAATGGATAAAAACGTGAGTTCTGAGTTTGATACTCTGGTAGGGTAAAGTGTTATTTCATTAGAACATTCTCGGTATCAGCTCAGAGTTTAAGACTTGTGGTTAGCAGAAATAAGCTCACACCATAGACTTGTGCGAGCATAAAGCACAAAACATGACATACTGATCCAGTATAAGCTGACCTCTAAAACTAAGAAAAACCTAGATTATAACTTGAATTAAAACTAGATGGAAGTTAAATATAAGTAGCTTGAAGTGAATCTAGATTAAAGTCTCAAGTTTCGTACCCTTGACAGATGTCGTGAAGGACATGCCTTGGATGCCTCGCCCCGGATGTTCATACCTTGGATGTCATACCTAGGATGTTGTCGTGGAAGGAAATCCTGGTACTTAAAACACTTTCTAAATATAATTCAAATCTAGTCTCAATGTATCATAAAATGGCGAATCTCTAGCGATAAAAAAATATGTACGAGTACTTAAATTACTATAGTGAACAACCGAAAAATCATCTGAATATTGATATTTACCACAGTGATTAAATTTCAATTATATTTTGAACGTTTTTTAAATAACAGAATTTTCCTGTTCTATGACAATTTAATCCTATAAACCTGTTGTTGATGTCTAGGATGTCTTACAGGGGTTTTCATACGTCGGATGTCATTCCCGGGCCGGTAGTCGACCTCGAATGTAATGATCGGATGTCATGTCGTGTACGTCATGCCTCGGGTGCCATGCCAGTGGCATGCTACGCCGTGGATGACGTGCTTTGGGAGTTTTGCTTTAAATGTGATAGAAATTATTTAAATATAACATTTAATTCAAGTTATAATCTCCTCTTAAACAGTCAGCATAATATAGTCGAGTAAACAGACTGTTAATAATTAGCTTCATTGTTAGAGAAATTAGCCTTTATCTCTAGGGAATAAAATACCGACATCAGAAGCATAGTTGCCGTCAGTGGCGTAGCTACCGGAGGGCTAGACGGGGCAGTGCGCTGGAGCCCCCAAGCTCTTCTAAATCAGACCAGTTGTTCAGGAGATTAGCGCGTTCAAACAAATCAACTCTTCTACTTTATAATATGAATAATAATAAAGAATAGATAACCTGAACTACTACTACATTTATATTTTTTTACGGATCAAAATTCGTACCCCTGACAGATATCGTGAAGGACATGCCTTGGATGGCCTGCCCCGGATGTCATACCTTGGATGACATATCCAGAAGATATACTAGACCCTTTTATTCCCTCCATTCATTCCTTTCAATTCCCTTGGCGTCATACCTTGGATGCATTCCCGGGCCGCTAGACCTCGAATGTAATGATCGGATATCATGTCTTGTACGTCATGCCAAAGATGTCATTCTCTGAATGCCATGCTGAGGATGACGTGCTTTGGGGATAGTTTTCGCTTTACTTTATCGGGAGAACTAATCATTTTCCCGGTACACCAATGACGTAATGGTATTTGAAGTTATAATCTATCCCCGCGCTTCCACTTACGACAAAACATGTTGCAACCTATCCCACTCTTTTTGAGAGTTAGGTAGATGCTTGCAACGTTTTCGTTTCGTTTCTGTTTGCAACTTGTCTTATCGTCAGTGGAAACGCGAGGTTACATATGTATACATAGGTAATTAATAAAATTAAATGTGTTTGTGTACCTTTCTTTATCATCCCGGCCTAAACCCTGATTGAGCTGGCTAGCTTGAAGTACTGGGTTCGATTCCTAGGTCGAGCAGCATTTATGAACTTCCAGTATGGGAGGGAGGTTTGATTTGTGATTAGTTTGTAGCGACATCATAGCGCGCTACAAGTTCATTAGTCGCGACTGCTACACTGAGGTGCTGGGTTCGATTCCCAGGTCGAACAAGGTAATTGGTTTTTTCTATGAACTTCACAGTAGCACCTCGGAGTTTGAATTTATCCGACTACCTACCTACTGGCACAAGGCTTGCCTCGTATTTGATTGGACTTAATCCAACCATTAGTATACTTGCCTAATCCTTCGGGGAATAATATGGAACCCTCAACACCTGACACTGTGAAGGATTTATTACGTGTCGCCAACTAGGTACTTTTTTGCCCTAAATGACTCGTTTGGAATAAGTCCTTTAGTTGGCGCGGTTGGTCTAATTCGTAAAGGGGCCAAGAGAAACCCTCTTGATTTCCTAGGGCTGGGACATGACTGACGTGCGTACCACAGAAAGTTCTGGTTGGGACACGATTGATGATTGATGGACCCCACATGCGTTATGTATGAAGATTAGCCGAATTGTGTCGTTAGTGAAAGGAAACAAAAAATACGGTACAGCCTTATTTATTATTTGGTTATTAGTAACAAATATACTATTTACAAAATACATAATTAGCCTACCGAGTAGAATTGTCTTAAAGATGTATTTATTTAAATCTTATTTTGTTACATCTTTTACCTAAAAGTAGGTAATTAGTAATATTGCGTCAATGTTGTTACTTTCACTTAAAAGTATGGGCAAATACTGACATTACATCAAAATATTTTTCATATCATTACATAAAAATGCATGAGTGACTGTAGCAGTGTCTTAAAATAAAATTATACATCGTTTTAAAACACAATTAATTACAATAAATTAAATTCAAATTGCAGTCACACTTTCAGTAGTTTTCTACTTGCACACAATATAAGTATCTATTTGCCCACTAGCCCATAAAGCAACCTTAATTATTGACCCTAAAAACAATGACATTATCACTCGTGTGAGATAAAAAAATATCTACACGGTGCATATTAAAATCTTATATTACAACGTCGTGACTTCAACTAAGCTTGGATTTTTAGGTAATTTTTAAATTGTACTTTTTTATTATAAGATAAAAGTTTAAAATATCAAACAAATTCGTATTTTCTACTAGTATCGGAGAAAAAGGATGTTCAATTTAGCTTTGGAAAAGTTTACAAACAGAAAACTGTTCATGTTAAAACTAACTCGTCTAGAAATCGAGAATATACTACTGTTAAAAAAATATTGAAAAATATAGCCCATATCGTTGAGGTCACGAGCATATTAAACCTATGGACAAATAAACCTAGATAGCTTAGAACTAAAATAGTGATACTAGTCACCACTGCGCGGCGAACGGTCTGTACTCGCGCGGTCTTGTGCGTCGCCGTTTTGTCGCGGAGAGCCGGAGCGGGATCGGGAGCCAGAGCGCTCGCGTGAAGCGGACCGGTCGCGGGATCCCGATCGTGACCGCGAGCGAGAGCGGGAACGAGACTTGGTAGGGCGACGTTCTTCCTCACGCTTCGGTGACGCTTCCTTGCTGCGGGAGCGAGATCTTTCCCTGGTTGTAGGAAATTATTGCAATATTATATGCTGTAAATAACATTTGCTGTATGGAAATTTTATCTGAGTTTTTTGTGTTAGTACAGTGCAGCTAAAATCAGACTTTAGTAAGCTGTCTATTAGTGAATAATATTTACAGTGAAGGAATTCAATCCATGATAATAATCACATATATAGAGAAAAATATATGTAAAGAAATTAGTTATGGTTTGTTAGTTACAGCATGATTTTACATTCATCACAATGAAACTATTTCAACCGTGAGGCGATCGAAAGGATATTTTTTTAATAGCAAGTGGCTTGTTAGCCGACATCAAATGCTCACCTTGGGACGGCTTCTCTTCGTGATGCGGGAAAACATGGATCGAGTTAATAATGTAGTTGTAATGTGCAATCAATATTAATAACATTGAAATAATTTTGTTAATGTGAATGCCAATGGGTTAAGTTTGTGGACTATCTGACAATAATGTTTCTTTATTACATGTGAGATTATTGTTCGTACTTTCGAAGGATAATTTTATAATAATGGGGAATATATGCATAATTTTAAAATATAATTGGTAATAATAGCATGTCAATAAAGAATAATAATCTCACAATATTCGCACGACTGTCAGACGCGAACGATTGAGAGCACACGTAGGAACTTACTTGGAAGCAGCTTTCGGGGACCGGGATTTAGACCTGGAGGCAGACTTGGCACCGTTCCTCTCTGCGGACGGGCGCGCCGAGCCAGAGCGTCGATCGGATCTACGGGACGCCGAGCGGCGTTCAGATCTACGGGACGCCGAGCGGCGTTCAGATCTACGGGTCGCCGACCGAGACCGCGACTTCGAACGACTGCGATCCCTAATCGACGCCGATATCGAACGCCAAAAATGGTAGTAATAGCTGGGTTTAGTTACGGCCACTACTAGTTTGGTTTCAGAATTGTATCTGTCAAAAAGGTCCTCTCACGAGAAGTTTAATAATATGATTCTGACTTTTTAGGTTCCAGTTTTAACAGATAGCAGATTCCTTTCAAACTGACAGTAAACACAATGAAACTTGAGGCAAGTGCGGTTATGCATGTTGCGTCACGTTTATGAGTAAAGAGACAACTAATATTACTACAATAAGTAGAGTACTATTGGCTAAGTACTTACAGTTTTAAATTTTGCTCAGCGCAAGTAATTACGCACCTAGCCAAATGGAATACTATGTTAATTTTGATATATATTCATGCATAGGTATATTATTTTGATTATTTGTATTTATTGCTGGAGCATTTGCATTTAAGATAGAAAATATTGCATGCAAGCATTATTTTTGAGATGTAAGGGGAATGTATTGTGAAAATTAGCAGACTACTTAGAAATAAGAAATTTTGTGCACTATTTCACCCCACAAAAGTTATACAGAACCTTCTGTGCATTTTATAGTTTCTAAATTTTTAAGCCTAATCATATACTTAGCTAAATAGTCTGCTCCCAAACTTTGTGAAAAATTTTAAATGATTTTTATTTAGGACAACTAGTAGGGCATAAGGCCATATATTTTTTCTATACATCATGTAATTTTTTTTAAGAGATCCTGGTATGTAAAATATTTGAATAAGTATGGAAAATGTTGCTATAATTTCTTTATTACATAATTAATTTATTAATATTCTACTTTATATCGTGATAAGTACATCTAAATGAAAATGATCGCTTTTAAAAATCTACGTTAAAATATTTATGTAATAGACTACTATATTTCTAAAAAGCTTTATGAATGTGAAGCTTCAAATTATTTACATAGCAGGATCAAAAGTAGAGAATTGAGTTGAATACTCACTTGGATCGCGACCGAGAGCGAGATTTGGCGACTGGGCTCTTTGTCTTTGGCCTGGACTTGGAGCGAGAGCGGCTGCGCGAGCTGCGACGAGAGCGGGACCTGAAAAATACATTTACAGATAAGAAAAATATGACTGATGGACTGAGAAATATTTTTTTGCTAGGTTCCTCAGTAAGAATCTTATCAGCAAGAGCTTTCAGCCCCGAAAGATGGTAAATAATATAGTATCATCATTAAAACTATTAAAGGTTTCACCAATATATTAGTCATGCATAAAGGTGGACATTAAAAGGATTTAAAAAAAAATATTTTAATATTTACTGCATTTTCTGATAATTCACCGGGTGGGACCATATTATTAGGTTTTTCTGTTATCAAAGATTTAATTAGTCCCTAATACGGTCCCCCCTTACAACAGGAACATAAAGTGTAGGTTTTTTTTATTAGTATTTGCCGCCCATCGACATCTGCAATACCAAATAAATTGCAGATATGTTGCCGAGCCAAGGAAAAGGGAGGGGACTGAGAAGGGAATTGGGCCTTGGTTAAATTACACAAAACTTTACTTCGACAAAACAGACATGCCCATAATTTCGTCTGATGTTGCATGAACAAGCGTCGCTTGTCTCCCTATAAAACTATAATCCTCCTGTCCGATTCATATTTACCTGGATCGGCTGCGTCTACGGTCCCTGGAGCGAGAACGGCTGCGGCTCGATGAGGAGCGAGTGCGGCGTCGTGAGCCACGTCTCGCCTCGACCAGGCGGATACGACGACCATTCAGCTCCGTCCCATCTAGCTTCTCTATAGCCGCGCGCATATCCGAGTGGGTTGCAAACTCCACGACACTAAAAAAACAGAAATTGTGTAAAAATGTGCCTTGTCACTCCTAGCTGGTAGTAGGAATGGAAGGGTACCTCAGTTAGATTTTTATCATCAAGAGCTATCAGCCCCGAAAGATGGTAAATAGTATAGTATCATCATAAAAGTATTATGGGTTCTTTTTTATTAATATTAAAATCAATCTTACATACACACTGAAACTATATTAGTATTCCTTCGGTAAATCACACTTGATTAAACAATAATGTAATAAATTCATGAATGTTGCGTGTTGGTGCATACGTGTCGTGCATACTGTACTATAAAAATATGTCTTCTTAAATAAGGTAAAATCTTTATGAATACCTCGCCGTTACGTCGGACTTGTACAGACTAAAGACTACACTCGTCACTTGCCCTATATGACCATAGAGCTATGGGACTTGTAATAACATTAAAATTCTTTACTGAGAAGTCTTGGTCATGTCAATAATCCTGTCAATTTTTTAATATCTATATGTAAGATACTTACCCTTCATTTCTATGTTGCTTGTGAGCGTCAGCGTAGGTAACTTCACCGGCCTGACGCATGTAATCCTTCAAGTCCTGTAAACCAATAAACCATATTAAAATAGTGCCATAATATTGAACTATGAAAAAACTTTTCCAAAAATCATCAGAAAAATGTTTTGGCATCAATGTATTCAGCCCCGAAAGATGGTAAAAATACGATATCATCATGACTTTTGCAAAAGTGTGTAGCGCTGGCTTATTTATACTGATTGAACTTTAGCGATAGCGATCATTTACAAGGTTCTGACAGGTATCCTAACGAAATAATAAGATGAGACGGCAGGTATGCTTTTCACAGCGTTTTCGTATGTGTTTTTCATGGGCTTACATTGTTTACGGTTCGTGACACGAGCTTTCTGTAGCTATCTGGGTATTTCTTCTACTGCTCCGACACCTTCATCTAATAGCCAGCTGGTTTCTTGTTCAGTACAGGTCATTGCCATATCTTTGACAAGTTCAAAATGTTGCTCCACATCCATTTATCCACATTCCATTCCATTGTATATCTGGTAGGCAATAGATTCTTTATTGACACTTTGTTTTCGTACAGATATCTTTCCTTTTCTGGGCTATATTGCCCGTAGTCTTGACCTAGTCGTGCAAAAATTTGACATCACTGTATTTCAGCCATCTAGCGGTGCGTCGATTACTGCTCTCGGCTCGTTGGCATCTGGAATTCGGCATCGTGTATGGCTCAAGTCATCTCGACTTCGGCAGCTTGTACGGTAATCTCCTTGTCATCTTCGGAAACCACATCAACATCTCAGCTTTTAGGCATCAGGACTTTCTTCATTGCGTTTAGGAACCGTTCTCTTGCGGTGACGATTATCGGTCTCCAGTCAGCATAAGTTGTTCTTTCGCGTAAACAATGATACCGTGCGAATCATCACATACGAAAAGCTGATCCAGCCGCAATAGAAAATAAACTGACGTACGGACGAAATGATTTGAATAAGTTCGCGATAGTGAGGCGCCAATGCAAAAGCATCTATCTACGTCACTATTGCGAACGGAGTATGTTAAAAACTTAAGTTAACAATGAAATAATGAATTTAAAATGGGAGAATGCACATAACGAGAAACGGCTCCTGTTGTCTGTGCCCCCCTGTCGACTTTACCTTGTCGGGGGCCACCGGGGGCTCGTCCGGCTGGAGGGGCGGGCGGGGTGGGGGGCGTCATCACATCACCAGCGCGCCGTGACCGATCCTAACATCGCCTCAGACCACATCGCACACAGCGCTACATCGAGGACTCTGGCCACGATACGCCACCTTCTGTTGTTTTTAAAAATTATCTATAAAGCTCGTAAGTAAGTTTGTAACAACACTTGTATAAAAAAAAAATACTGTTTTAGGATAATGAATGTTATGCACAGTGCTAAGTTTGACAGTTTAAATATGTACTGTTAAGCTAAGTTATAGTTATGATGGTTACTATTCGATAAATTATTTGGTATTGTATCATGTTTTTATTAGTAAAGCAAATAGGGTAGTGTGGAGCTCTTGAGGTCGTGAAGGTGGTCCGGCCATGAGTCTGGAAGTGGTCCGTATCCTTGGCCGGTTTCATACATCAGGCAGTAGTATTGTTTGTGAACATTTTCTTTCATTGTCTCTTTAAAGTGTCATCTCAAAGCTTCAATTTTCCGATCTCCATTTTCCATCATAGCCATCTGTCTTAACAGTCTTCGATTAGCGCCACCGTCCATGTCCAATGAGTCCAATAGTGTGTGATGGTCCATTATCCTCACGCTCGCTACTATAGATACCGTCCATGTGATGTAGGCCGCCCAGCCCTCAAGTAAGAGTGAAGATGTCCAGGACCCTGGGTGATAGGTGATGGAATGATGATGGGCCCAATGGCGTCCTTGCTCGAGTTCTTACCTGCCAGCTAATGCGGCTAGATAGATTTTCGACGACAAGCCGATACTCGGTGCGCGTAGGCGGTCCGTATCTATAACTGTAGTCACTGTGAACCAAAAAGCATTCATTATTTTTTATTCACAACTTGTAGACATTGTATTGACTTCGACGGCGTTTTGATATGTAAACTAAGGTTTCCTTAATAATCCTTAAAATATTCTGTGTCGCTTTTAATTCTGTTACAACAGAAGTTTTTTTTAATGCAACATCGAAAATGACTGAAATTAGTGAGGAATGATTATTTATTATTCGGCGGAAACCAGCATAGATGTTACAAGAGCTATGGTCATAGACAAAAAATCTTTGAAACATGTGAACACTAGGATATCTGGATCCGCCCTTGGCAACCAGCGATGGAATTGAAAGAGTAGAACTGTTTCATAGGGGCAAATGTACAATATTTGGCTTTGGGTAAATTAATTTAATTCTTTGGAATAAGTTTGATAATTTCCTTTATATTGAGTTGTATAATACAGAAGGTATTTACAATTTGTTATCTAACTAAAAACAACTACAACTATGTGTATGGATTGCGAAATGCGATAGATAAGACTATCAATTTTGTACTTACTGATAATGCCTGCAATTATAATGAACTAATATTACATATTCTAAGAAAATTACATGAAAATGAAAAAGTATGTCTCCTACTACTTACCATTAATAAATACCCTATAAAATATAGTTAAGAACATTTGATGATATGTTTAGAAAGATCCATAGCAAGCCTTCCAAGCAAGCATTTCTGGACCTCATATTATAAATATCAAATAAGTAGTAGTTTGGTTTCAGGACAGAAAATAAGTTACAAGTAACTCATATGAGCGTAAAAAAACATTTTGGGTAATGCAATCTAATACAAATCATATGCCTTGTCAGCTGAATTTTCATATAGATGTCGTTTTTATAAACAATGCTAAACAAACTACTACCAACTCCAAGGAGAATTTTATCTACAGTATCTAATCTACTATATTACCTACTAATATTTTGATACCAGCTAATGTTGTGTGAAGAACAAAACATAATGATATGCCTAAAACTACATATGGAAAAAAAAACACAATCACAACAAAGAATACAGAATTAGGAAGACCGGGCTGTTATGCAAAAACAAAAGTATAATAATTATAAATTAAAGATGATAATCAACACAGTTGAAAAATTAATACAATAAAAAAATGTGGTTGTTGAAGTATTAAAAAGGAAAATAAACGGAAATAGTTTGTCCAGCAAAAAAAAAATAGTATCTAAATTTTAAGCCTGAAGCATGCAGAAATATGTTATAAGGAAAGATGGAACATCAGAAATGCATGTGGCCTATGTCAGACTTATTTCATAAATCAGCATAGTGAAGAGATTAAGGGAACTTATAGGATCATCATCATTTGAAATATTTGCACAAGCATAAAACAATCCCTTGATTTGTCTGAATGTGGTCCAAGACTAGACGAAAGTATGCGAAAGAGGGGGATGTTTCATGGGCGCAGCTAGGATTGATACTGGGCATTCCGTTCCAGGGATTTTTCACCAACCCGCTTTCCCGACGTGACAGCAAGGGGCATTACCTCTTTTCGTGGTCCAAAAAGACCAGTATCGAGTGGTTGAGTGAAGGTGTGTTTTTGTTTCGAGGGAAGCCTGGCTACGCCCATGTATGTTGTTGCATATCATGCCCGTGTTCGCAATACAGACGGTTCACGTCTCGGCGGCGGACGTCGCGGCGGCGGCGGCGGCAGATCCCGGCAGCGCCAGCGGTCCGAGCCCCGCGGCATGCCGCGAGCCCGCTCCACGGACACCCTACAACATAGCGTCACTCACTCGTATCGTGACCGGCCGCGGTCGCGCTCGTAGTGGCGGTCGCGCCGGGAACGGTCGGCGCTGCGGTCGATGCCCCTGGCCGGCTCCACCACCACCCTGCGGCACACCCACGGTCTACTGTTAGCACTGCCCACCCCCTTCCTCGCACTCTAACCGTGCACCCCGTCACCACAGCTTACCAAATGGTAGCCCATTCTCACGTCATTACTTATCAGGATTCGAACCCAATAAATCAGAATAATGGGTTCCATTCAAGGTTGAATAATTTAAAACAATAATTTTAAAAATGCAAATAATATGTGCTAAATTTTGGAAACATTGTAAAAGGACCTGCAAACATAGAAATAAGATAATTTTACGAAACAATTGTTTGACAACAATGCTAGTCCCACATAGTATGCACATATTATTTGTAGGATATAAATTTTGGTTCAATTTATAGTAACATAGGTACAGACCCATAATCAGAAAAATATTAGCATAATAATGCAGTTCAGCAAGTACATCAACATTCATTATTCTGTTCATTATCCTGCTTTTATTAATAGAGGTTGTCAGAGGACAAATGCCATTTTTAAACAAAACAAAAAAATAAAAAGATATGATTGCATTCAATAAAGTTCATTCCATACAAAATTCTTACGTTCTTATCATCCATTATCAAAAATATCAGTCCTCCATACATTCACAGATATGTGGAGCCGGCTGATAAAAAATTACTTATTAATTGAAAAAAAAAAAAAACCAACAATTTTAGTTTACAATATAAGACTGCTGCAACACTACAAGTTAAATCATACTATTGTACATTAGGGAATTTGGCAGTAAGATAATATTTTAAAGAAGATATAGGTAGATTTATGCAAATTGAATTCTTTTCATTCCTACTAATCACAAATTAGATAACTTTGAACTAAACTACAGTCCTTACCTCTCCCCAAGTAGTTCTTTCCCATTTAATTCGTAGACAGCATCATCTGCATCTCTATAATCTTCAAATTCCTGCACATAAACATAGATTTGTTGATGAAAAACCCAAGGTCAATAACATCTCTAGAGCCAAGCTTGGGCAGAGAGTCGCCTTAGGAGCTTGGGTGGAGTTTAGCCTTAGGGGGATCAGAGAGTAGTCTTAGGGTCAGAGTGTGGGAGTTGGAGTATACACTTAGGTGCACTATGAACCGCATAGAAAACAAAACAAAAAAAAAACTACAAAAAAATTAGGGCTTTCTGAAAAAACTAAGTATTTTGGCAGTTGCTAGTAAATACATAATTTTTATAGGCGCTCCATAGGATTATTCGAGAAAAAACACGTGAAGGTTATGATTTTCAACATCAAAATAAAACGGCTTTGGTATTTTTATCAAACTTACCACAAATCCATAGCCATTCTTGATGAGGATATCTCTGATTCTGCCGAAGCCTTTGAAGAATTTCTCCAGATCTCTGTCCCTGACGCCGAATGGCAGCCCGCCGACGTAAACACGTGAGCCCACCATTTTCTCTGCTAGCAAAATAAATAAACCACTTCACAACTCAATTTAGGTCGTGCAATATAGACATGCGGCTTCTCAGCTTCTAGATGCCGAAACCTAAATGTAGAACGCCAAAATTTGGCAAATGCGTCAATGCGTGGCGGTCTACCGCGCCCCCGCGTGGAGTGTCGATTTGTCAATTTGTTTATATGGATCGAAATTCGATGATTTTACTAATGATTGAACGAACATAATTCGTTTGCATGTTATTATCACGATAAATGGCATTTCAAACTTGCTGCTAAAGTTTTATTGATTACCCGATTCACATAAATAAAAAACACGACGCAATTTCAAAACATAGGATACAACTTAAATGTACTAGAAAAATATTGAAATAAAAGTAAGTAAATACAAACCGTTTCAGGTATAGAATGTAAATTATTTTTAATTCTGGCCAATTGGTCCACTTTCAAGTAAAAATATCCACGAGCTTCGCCCGCCTCTTGTGCGGACTGTGCGGTACAATATGGCGGCCCGCGGCTTGCTTGACCCGGGCAATACAATTATTTTCAAGTATATTTACCTTAATTATGGACGTACAAAGACATAAACTGCTAGAACACAGTAACTTAATTGAATTTAAACAACACAAAGCTATCGATGTATTATTTAATTTTATTTAAAAAATAGCTTCACTTGAGACACGTGCACCGATTACGTACAAGGCGGAAGTGAAACTAATAGAGATGGGATGGGGTGTGTTCGCGTTGGACGTCATTTGATTACTCGACTATCATCGGCTACCACTGGCTAAAATTGTATAGTAAATTACTCGATACGCGTTATTGCTAAAACTTTGTTACTATGTTTTCAAATACAATGCGAGATTATTATAAACTGGAAATTTTATAGCTTTATGTAAAGGACCGTTTGCATGGTTGGATTGCCATTAAAAATTTTACGTGATTTACAATTAATATTTTTATGCTTGTACAGTTTCTTCAAAATAACTTGGCTAGTCTGAAGCTAGCTGTTCCAAATTGCTGTACTGGTAAAATCACAATGATATGTGTTTCATACATAAATAACAAAATTAGTAAGGAAAATAATTACGAATGCGAAACATTTACAACCTCAAATGTCTTTTTATGGAGTCTTTGTCTTATTATTACAATTTACCACTGCAACCCACTTGCAGATAACTTCAGACTAGCCAAGTTACAGTTTGTTCGAAATAAGTAAGCCGATCCGAACTACCGTGGTGATAAAATCGTTTAATTAAGTGTTTTAATACATAAGACTGCCTCGTTGGTCTAGTGGTCCCAATTGCGACTGCTACGCTAGAGGTCTTGGGTTCGATCCCCAGGTCAAGCAAAGTGTTATTGAGTTTTTCTATGAAATTTTCAGTAGCAGCTCGGAGTCTGGATTTGTGCCCGGTGAATGGCAATAGGCTCGCCCCCTATTACATGGGACCCAAACATACCGGCGAACTGTGGGTGTACATTAAGTACACCTCTGCCTAACCCTTCGGCGAAAACAGGCGTGATGGTATGTATGTATGTATGTTTAATACATAAATACCTATTAAAATTAGTATACAAAATAATTTGAAATGTGAAACTTATACGACTCTAATTTATTATCTTTACACCGACTATTTCTATTAAAATTTACCACTTCTAAACCACTTGCAGACTACTTCTGATTGGCTTACTCATTTCGAACAAACTGTATTTGAACAAACCGTACTCCATTGAGAATTTCTATATTTGTAACGAAGACTGTAACGGAGACTTTTACGGATTATTTTCTCATTTATTGTTTTTTATATTTATTGAACTAATCGATAGTAATCATTTTCAGTTCACTCACATCACTAACCGGAAATACTAAGCTATATTGCCAGAGAAAAAAAGGTACTGTGTATTGTCAATGACACAATGTTGTAGTAATACAAAAACCGCTATATCTAAATTAAGGCTAAAGCGTCAGGTTTGGGCGCGAAATTCAATTTTTTCTTGGTTTTTAACAATAACTTGTTCACGATTGATTATAAAAATTTTTGCTTGAAAATTGCTAGAAGGAGATCTAGGTGATAATTTTAATTTTTCACCAAATCCACTATTTTACACCAAAATATTCGACGATGATGATTTTTAAGCAAAAGTTTAATACTCAATTGTGAATAAGTTATTATTGGTCATGTCGCAATTTCTACTGCTATGTACCTAGAATGTGTTTGTTCTCTTCCTATATTTATTCGTAGGTTATAGCGGTTATAGCCCAACAATTTGCGAAAACCGACAAAGAAACATATTTTGGCGCCCAAGGCAGAACGTATACTGATTTCGCATTTTATAAGGCTTTCTTTACAATAAGAGGCCAGCGTAAAATGGATTTGTGTAGCCGTGCGTACAAAAAAGTATTATTGAGAACATTGTCTACCCTTTAAACATATGTACGTGTTGTGTGTTTAAAAAAATCAATGATTGCATTTCCGGGGAAATAAACTAAAATAACTTATAAAAATTCGATTTTTTTATTTTCATTTCAAAAGCCAACATACCATAATGCAATCGCTTAATAACTATACGCTCTCCCATCCTTTTGAAGAAGGAAAAATTAAATGCATTTCCATAGCATGTCTATTTTCTTCCAATTATCTAGTTAAACACTAAAATATAAAAATTAAAAGAAATATGACACACTACTAGGGGCAATGACTGCCTTATTAGGAAAATAATAGAATGTTGGAAGTACTTTCGCTGTGGTTTTTTACAACATAAAATTTTGAAATCCTACAATTGGTAGGATAATAAAAAACACGAAATATAACCTTTTTACGCAAACCACAGGGAGAGTGTACTTAATTACATAATAATTATACATTCGTTACAAGAATGCGCCACACAAGACAGTCACACAAGGCATTTTATATTCGTCTCAAAGGATATTTTTAAAACACTGATAAAGATACAGGAATAAAGCCCGAACAATGAAATTATTTCACGTATAAACGCGTTTTTTTTCTTTAGAATTTATAACTTTATTTTCAGATCAACTGTTTAGATTTTCATTTTTCTTTAAGAAGGAATATAAGATAGGTATGTACATTTTGAGCAAAATGTAATTTCAATCTAAGGTCTACCTGTTAGAGAGACTTACAATTGTATTAAGTTATAGGTACATTAGATTATAAGGTACTGGGAATTGATAAAAATATCTTGTCTTGCTACTGGTCAAGCTAAAAGTAGTAAAAAGTGATGGTCGACCCAGTGCAACTTTGATTCATGTAGCTCTGACATCAGCATCGTCAGGTGTTGCCAATTAAAATTGCCAAAATGAAGCATTTTTATTTAATTACGTAAAGT
The DNA here is from genome assembly GCA_958496365.1 of Subacronicta megacephala. NCBI lineage: Eukaryota > Metazoa > Arthropoda > Insecta > Lepidoptera > Noctuidae > Subacronicta > Subacronicta megacephala. Next base: position 4,427,329 of record OY292533.1, read on the forward strand.
TTGTACACACATGTATTACGTAATCCAGTAGGTATTATGTTGCGACCATGTCTTCTTACATTTCAAAAGATGTAATTTATTTCATAAATATATCAATAATAAATATCGTAGAATAGAGTCATAGATACATAAATATATATATATATATATATATATATATATATATATATATATATATATATATATATAATTATATAAATTAGAACATTCAAATGTCCTAGAAAATTCAAGTTAAAAGAGGAAGTAATTGAAATTACATAATAATTAAAAATAATTCAACAAATAATAATTGTCAATAAAATAAATAGGTACACATAATTAAATCTAAATATTATTACTTATTTATAATACATAAATGAATAACAATGATATTAATTTTCTTTTAATTAATCAGGCACGTGATATTTCATTCAATGGTATAATTTCAATATTATTTAAAAATAATAATAATAATATGGAAATATAAAGAAATAGAATAATTGTATTGGATCATAACGCAATAACTGTATTTATGTTATTTTTTATTCTTATAAATTAAAATTATTACTTATAAAGTTTTAAACATATTTACCATACGACAAGACATCATGGTTCACATTTACGTACACACGCAAAAAGACTTATCCAAGCAGCCATAACTAACGACCTCTGCAGTAAAATTGTTGCCCACATTAATGACAACTTACCTCACAAGAGGCGCCACAGTATTAGTAACGTAAACGTCAGTTTTGATAACGTAGCAGGATAAAGTTTATTGAGCGTTATAATTACAATATATTTCAATGACTTAATTATGAAAAATATTGTCATATAAAGCCACTTGAAAAAAAACCCTGCTTTTTGTTGGTTAATTCTTTATTTTCGGTGTAAATTCCGTGTATAAGCTATTATGCTTACAATAGGTGAAATATACCTTTACAGTGCCTTCAAGAATTTAGTTATGGGTACACCCATCTGCTTTTCTGTGCGTACGATAAATACATTTTAAACTTTATACGTTGCATAAATGACACAAAAACGGTAGGTACTAAGAATTAGGGATATGTATTGAATCAAATGTAATTAAATTGAAACACTAGTTTATCAGTCTTTATAATATTTTTTTCAGGTAAGGCCTCAAATGTAACTCAGTAAAAGGAGAAATAGAAGACCTATTTAAAGGAAGAAGAAATGGATCGTTGTCTAATCACATGTCTAGTGACTTTTTCGTGACGTCACATTCTGACGTGGGCTCTGTTTTGAAGCTTCATAGGTGGCAGAAAATGAACAGTGCAGTTGCTCTGTGGCAATACTATTTGAAATAGAATACCTTTATTATAAAATATTATTTAAATATACACACGGTATATCATAATATCGTTTAGATATAAACCAGAATAACTCACAAACATTTATCGCCACAATTTGTCTATAAGTTGTCATAAAAAAGCCGTTAGACATGTATTTTTTCCTAAAGTTAGTATTCTGTAGAATATCTGTCACACAGCGCATTCTTACCTATTTTATGTAACCTATCAAATAATTGTACTAAAATAGGCATGCTTCTACTCTACGTACAAACTTAAGAAACGTTTGTCAATGTTAGTACATTAATATTAAAATATAGACTAACTAGTTTGAACTTCATCTGATACAGATGATTTTTTTTTGGAACACTTTTGTTTATTTGAACTTTTTTTTTGCTGTGAGCAATCAAAGATGTCTAATTAATGCAAACGGATAAAATTATATTTACTTCATTCTGCCTCATACGGGTTAGTCTGTCCAATAACTTGTCACATTAAAGTATTTTTTCTATAAAATCTTGTTATTAACGTTATGTTACCCTTAGTTTCAAAAACGTCGTGTTTTACGGGATTATCTCCACAAGCACGTACGTTTCAGTGTTAGTAACAACGCCAACCAAAACTTCTCATCCTAATCATCTTGTCTAGTCAAAATCAAAATGTTAGTAAAAATATGAAAATTATTGCTTCACGCAATCCTGACTACCGTCATTCCGATAAATTGTAATTTATCGTCTACCGCACAAAAACATCATAGTTCCGAGCCGTTTGAATACTTCAAATGGCAAAAAACAGCACAAAAAGCGTGCTAAATACTGAAACCCTGGGGTTTTTAGCTAATACTAGCCATTAATCATCGCATGTGTCTTTGAACACGTTCTAGAGTCTGTTCAGACTGGGGGAGGTCCACGGACGTAGCGAAGTTGAGGAGTGAGGGTCTGGGCCAGGGAGTTCAGGGCGTCGCAGCAGCGCGGACGTTCCACTAGCCAGGCCGCCAACAATAGCGCTACGAGACACAGCTGGATGGGCAGTGAAGAGCGCAAGACTCGCCATACCCAGCCTCCGCGGGGACTGTAGTCGGGGTCACCTGCACCCGTCTTCTTGCCGGTTATAGCGGCGATGCTATTGTCCCTGCTAGGAAAAAATGCAATCGAATATTATTATGGTTTCATTTTGTATCGTATCTAGAAGTTTACACATCCTACAATATCATTCTAGATGTCTGGCGAAGGCGTTCAGGGAAGGAACTGACCTTCAAGATACAGTATTCTTACTAGTTTGGAGGTCAGGGTCTCACCTGAAAGACGCACATGTAAGATGTTCATAATAAAGATTATTCTTATTCTTATTCTTGTCTATAAAATTAGTAGACGCGAAAGAGTCTGTTCAGGTGTTTGTGTAAGCCTGAAGACTTAACTCTTTCGCCGTATGTACATTTTTGATTGGCTGAGCTAATAATAAAACTATCAAACTTGCTAAGGCTGGTCTTTTTAATAACATTAGAAAAGTGTGCTGGCAAATTTTTTGTTTAACTTACGTTTCTTCCTCTATCTTAAGATCTGGAATGTTAAGCTCCACTAAAGCGCGACACGACTCTTGTAGAGTGCGCACTTCATTTTCTGTTTGCTCCATACGCTGTAACAAATAATTTCACTGTTAAACTAAGGACAAATCATTATTGGTCTTTCAGAAACCTTGTATGAAACCTCCAGTTTTCGAAATCTAGTTCCAGTTCTTGGTTCTTTTTAAATATGGAAAAACTTGCATGAAAAGAAGTCGGAACTTTAGAACAGCGTCAAAAAGGCGCCTTGATCGTTGTTTTTGAGGCTAAGAAGTACAAATATTCATTCTTTATCATTCGAGGATACAAACCTTAGCAATAGCCCTCTGTGCGGGCGAGTTAGGCGCTAGCGCCGCTTGCAGCCGTCTGGCCAGCTCTCGCAAAGCGCTCAAACGGCGCGCACGACGTCCGGCGCCTTCGCTGTCCCCGTCCGATATACCAGAGTCGGACAACGAGTCACATGTTGATCCTCCCTGTCAACAATCAACATTAAGTATCATATGCTGCTGTGCCCTGCGGTTTCACCCGCTTATCGCTTTTATACTAAAACAATCAACCTCTTCATTATTATAAGAAAGAGGAACAATAATTTGTGATAGCTGACAGTACTCACAGCTACATTTAACACTATACCTCTCCATTTCGCAATAAAGCTGTTACTTATACGGGAACTGTAAAGCTTAATGTTTCGCTGTGCGTACTAAGAATCTGCGTGAAATTGAGGATGAAAGATCTAAATTTACGTGTCTAATGGTACTTGGAAAATGTCTTAGTTGGTTGTACATGGTATAACTACAAGACTAACCGTTAGTCCATTACCTCATTCTTCTGAGAAGTAAGGACAAGGATACTAAGTTCTTTTGGATTCGTGATATTATGTAATTAAAAATAATATAAATATTGATTTATACCTTCTTCTTATCCACTAGGGAAGCAGCTAATTGCCTGATCTGAGCGGCGACTTCAGTTTGATCGCCAATCACTGCACCTCGGTCTCTCAGCGCTTCTAATGTCGCCAGATCTCCTCTCAAGGCACCTTGGAGCTCTCGAAGAGCACTCTCCCATTCTGCCCAAGCGCATACCGCTTTTTCCAAAGAAAGGAGCTCGTTTGAAGTCCTAAAAAGAGATTGACTTTGTAGATTTCTGGAGTAGAACATTAAGGTTGTATTTGGTGAAGGTTTTAGGGGTCCGGCAAAGGACTATGAAACAAACTATCCAATAACAGTTCATATATTGTAGGCGATTGGACGATTGACTCTAATTATTATTACAGTTATTATTTTATTATTTATTATTCAGCCATTTTTATAAGAGCAGTAAATAAGTACTGCTCTTATAAAAATGGGTGAATAATGCGAGAAGGATATAATACGAAGTTAATATTCTTATTGTGACCTTTTTAGCCCCCCGCCTCATTTTTCCTATCTTCGATATGCTATGGATTAAATTGTTTGGCTATCAATACTTCGGTAGCTTAATTGCATCAGCTTTTTGGCCCGCAAAAACGAGACGTGAATGAAGTCGTTGGACCCAATGACTAATGCAATGATTCACTCTGACACAATAGGTAATGTTTAACGCTTCAGTAGTTTGTGATATCGTTTTCTGCATCTCACGACTCGTCTTTTATAGCCAGTTATTTAAAGTATACTTGTATATAGAAGTATGAATCAATGTTACATTCTTCGTAGGGAGCAAGCTCTATTTCTGTGTTATTATCGGCGAATGTAGGTACCTTTAGCGACTGGGTTTTATTACCTTATTCAGGGACATATAACCCGAAATGTGGACAAAACACTGTAATGTTACAAAACACATAATTTTATGTACAGTCGCCAGCAGGTTAAGATATACAAAACTGTTAAATTTCTCCAAATTATTTTAAACCTTAAATTGTTGAGGATAAAGTTCAAAATCAACTGAGAAAATTTGACATTTTGGGTAACTTGATGTGCTGGCCACCAAACCTAATGTGTACCTAGATAGATTCAGCCAAGGAACGTCCAATGCTGAACAAAGGCCTCATCCATAGACTTTCACCAACCTATATGCCGCCCGTATTCAAAGACCAGATCGTTAGTGTAGCTACGACACTAATTCTCTTATATTCTTATAATCGATACGGTTAACAGCAATCATATCAACTTTATTGAAAATTTAAATGAATCTATTTTTTTATGGGATAACTCATCCAACGACCAGGCGAGCTACCTGATGGTAAGTAGTTGTCGCCGCCCATGGGCATCTGCAAAACCAAAGGAGTTGCAGATGCGTTGCCGAGCCTGTTTAAGAAAAAGGAAGATGTCTGAGGGGGAAATTGGGCTTCCGGCGCTCCACACTCACTGTTCGAAACGCAACAGTATGCATATTGCTCCTTGACGTCGATATTCTGTGGAAGGGTAATACTTTCACAGTCCTGCCGACCCACTCATGCTGGCATATAGACATGCTAGCCTATAGATATGCCAGCGAGGCACTTCTATTACAAATCTACCATGGGCCCTAAATTGTGGCCAGAAAACTTATACCTGATACCTACTTTATAGACAAAACATTTTGCAATCAGCTACCTACCCCTCTCACTGTTCGAGAGTTAGATAGAGTAAAATAGATATTTGCAACACGTTTTGTCGTTAGTGGGAACAAGGGGTTACACCTTCAAAGTACCATTCTTTAACATTTTATTTAGATAAGGACTCACCTCTGATGTGCATCATCCCATGCAGACAGCAGTGCTGCCAGGTCCGCAGCCAAGCCTCCATCGTCATTCTCCATGTCACCGAGAGTACGACGTACGGACACTGTCAGCTTCAGCATCGACACCTTACATTCCAGCAGACGAGACAGCCGTTCCTGTAAACATGTTTTGGGATTAGAATTCAAACTCTGAAAGATCTTTCATTCATACTATTAATTATCATCTTTTTAAAGACCTATATATTTTTTATAACTAAGTATAGTTCATTCATTGAAAAAGAAGGAAAGTTTGTTTGAATCTATTCCATAAACTCTGAAACTACTGAACCGATTTTAATAATTCTTTCACCATCAGAAAGCTCCATTATTCCTGATTCACAGGCGATAGACTCTAGTATCGTGTAAAACTGGATATTACTTTTTTAATTAGCACTCTTCAAAATGCAAGACATTATTGTCATTTACTAATTTAAACTCGTTTACAAACTAGTCCAAAATAAGTAGATAAATTCGTTATTCTATTAAGTATTTTAAAGTGCTCATAGAAAGTCTGTGACCTAGAATAGGTGTGTGTACCCGAATATACATGTTAATGTTCTTGTTGTCGGCAAATATACCAGATACCTACCATTTCCACAACAATAGTTTGACGTCATAGTATAATACTTTCGAAGTGTCTCCAACTAATCCAATAACTAACAAATTAAACGATCTTAATTCGATCGAGTTAGTTGACAAGCTTGTTTGGGAAAATATTTTCTTTTCATATTGCAGGAAATATCAGAGGAAAATATTGGATTTGTGCCCGGTTGGCAATGGCAATAGGCTCGCCGTTGTTACCTTTTACATAGGAACTAAACATATCGGCGAACTGTGGGTGTACAAATGGGACACCACTGTTGTAACTTAAGAATACAAGCGTGGTGGTGACGGCATTTCAAAAATCGTTACAGATCTCTCAACGGGAGTACTCGTACCGACTTAACACCATAGTTGGCTTTCTTAGCTTGAAAATTAGAGCCATAGCACTCGTGATCACAATTTGCCACTTCCTCTTCGAAAGATTTTTTTTTTAAAAAAAAGCTTACTAGCAATGTGGGTCGCACATCACTAGTAATCTTGTTAACCCCTCGCACTAAGCTAAATGACACATGATCGCAAGTCCGACACCCTAGCCATTAGGCTAGGTATTGCTGGATATAAGTACAGATATAAGACTCCCTCGGCGACCTCACAGGACCCTGTTATTAATTTCGCATCCATCCGGTTCCAGTTAATATACGACTATCCAGTTGGTTAGTCTTAGACTCATGAGACTAACCAACTGTATTTTACAAAAGAAATATTTGTAAGGACCTATTTACTATCTCTTCCAAGCCTTGCATCCAAGGTCTTTTTGACATTCTAAAGCCAAATTTTAACTACTTGTATAATTATATTGTAAATACTTATTCAAGGAAGTAGGTAATAATACATTAAAGAAGTTCGTTTTGTTTTGTTATTGGCGCCTCTTATGCTCAATGAAACAATTATTTGCACAAGTCTGTCGTTTGGGGACATAGAAGTATTTATCTTCCTGGGCATTTTATAGATCTTTTAAAGACACTTTTACAAGCCAAGGACATACACAGTAGGTATTAACTAGTAATATTAGATATGTGATTTTTACAATGTAGGCCAATATCAGGCCTTTTGAAGATACAACCATAGCAGCTTCGCGTCGACCGATCCTAACTGACCGCACGCGTAGATCAGTCACCGTGAAGGTCAATCATTATTTAGGTTTACTTATTTGAACATACCATCACAACCGCATTCCCCGAAGGGTTAGGCAGAGGTGTACTTAATGTACACCCTCTCATTCGAATATGTGCGTTTGTAATCTGATAATTTACCTTCAGCTCCTCAATCCTTCTGTGCAGCTGAGCCCTGGTGTGTGGCTGTGGAGCACAGTCTCCAGGCTCGCATATATCGTCGAGTGTCTCCCGAAGCGCCGCCATTTCTCTGCGTAGGCGCCGCGCACCGCCGCGTCTGGTTGCTGCGGCACGAAGAGCTGACCATCTTGCCGATACCGCTGTGAAAGAAGAATTAGGTTAGTTTTGGATGAAGTATCCGCAAAAGACTAGATTTTAATTCCAACAACATAGCCATGAGATAAAAAACCGTGGAGTTTAAGAGTTTTAACGAGTATAACCCTAAAAAGATTATTTAGATGCTGGTTTATGGCCCCAGATAGTACTAGTATTGTCGTCTGTAACAGGAGGGCAAAGAAAGCACGAAAGCTTGAAACTACTCAATTATTTTAAAAATAAAACATGTTTAATTTACCTATATCAAGCCTTGAAAATCGATCCTAAATTTTTGTAATGCGATAAACACGAGACATAAACAACATAAAAAAGATGAAGGTGCAAATCTGGGCTAATCGTTCAATCATCAGAAAATGGACGAGTATCGAGATACTTAATAATATATTGCTGATAAAAAGGAAAGATCAAAAGATTCTCTGAAACAGACATGTGTTTAATATAGAATACAGTACAGTTTTAACAAAACAAAAACCGTGAATTAGTTTGATATCAAAGCAAATCCAGATGCAGTAACAAAACGTGTTATTGCGATTGAGATGAAAGAGAAAGGGATGCTGCTCTACATACTGAATAGTGCCATCCCTTTCTCGCAGCGTTATGGAACGGCCTCAGATTATCTTCTCTCTTCAAAGAAAGTGTTTATTTCCCACTAGTTTTGTTATTATGATAATAAACATCTCGGTACTGAATAAAAATACGTGTTGTTTACGTGCATAGGGCGAGATGCGCCGGCGCAAGTAGGTCGGGCTGCACGTCCGTGTCAGTATATCAGTTAGTGGGTTAATGCACACTGCAATAGTACTGGTTGACTGCCAGGTGACGTTATGAGCTTAATAGCTTTTATTACAATTGTACACGTCAAGCTATACAAATCCAGTTAACGCTGGCCTCTTATTGGATGGAAAGTCTATACACTGTGAGATCAGCTTAAACTGGATTTGTATAGGTTGACCTGTAGCCGTGTGTACTACATGTGGTCAATGCTGGAAGTTTAAAATGAACCGGTAGACTTCATGGCACCTGTTTAAAGTATAATTTTTGGCGGAGAGGGGAAGAAACTCTTTTAAAATATCATCAGGCATAATAATATATATTATCTCTCTTACACAGACTGATTAGACAACGGTCGAACAAGAATCATAAAATGTTGCGCAGAAGTTCCATAAATGTCGTAGGTGGAAATTAAGACGGGGGAATTCATTTGGGAAATTCACGGGGATTTGGGAGACAATAAGTTTATCGGGGTGGGGTTACTACCCTGGTTTGACTCACATCACAAAGTAATTTTTGAGAGAAGACTTGCTACCTTTGAAAATGTATCCTGCAAAACGTAATTGCGTAAAAACTTAACAAACAAACAGATTTAAGTACAGACAGAAATACTTTCGCATTTATAATATTCGATTGGATTTTGGACCATAGGAAAGTTTTGCCTGCTGTCTAGTAGTGGACTACGAAGAAGTAGGCTAGCCACAGTAATAAAAATAAACACATCGAAACAAATCATAAATATGGTCAGCCTTTTGAAATTCGAACGATTCCAGTGTTACCACTACACATAAATAATAATATACAAATGAAACTTGACAAACGGCCTAATGCCGCTAATTTATGTTCCAAAAAAAGAAAGTTATTTAAATACTTCAACCATCTCCTTGCAAAGGAAACGCTAAAAGAATTAGGTAAACAAGTCATTCATTTTGTAGAACTTGGTTATAACGGAGTGTAATCTATTTGGAGCGAACAAAAACATGGAACCGGTTATAAATACTCCTTTTGAGAATTTATTCTGTGACATCCATCGAGGAACAAAACTATCTGAACGAAATATTTTACTAACGTAGACTAACAATGATTAAAATTCTGAATTGATTTGATTCTAAAAAAATACTCTTTTTATAGGTAATGGATGCAGACTGTAAATTGTTTCTAATTGGCAACTCTGGTTTGCAATCTTACCAAAAAGGTAATTTCTTTAAAGGTAATCTTTTTGAACCGATACGTTTCATAAAGAAATTTAACAAAAGGTCTTGAATCTCTTACGCAAGGCAAGTAAGAAAAGTTATGCAAGCAAACATTGTTAATTAGGTTAGATCTATAATAAAATTATAAAATTGCAAAACCGAATCGATTTAGGAGTATTGCACAGCATAAGACACAATACATATTCACAAAACAATAAAACAAGAAATAATAGTTACGATACGAGTGACCAAATAAAAACATTCCTTTCTCTACGTGAACGCGTGTACAAATTGCGATGCAATTCTATATAATCATAGTGAATTATGCAGGCATGTGATTGACTGTAGTATTTCTCTATTCATAGGTAAAGCTTTAATCGGTATTATTAGGACATTGCCTAACCAATGTGTAGGAGATTAAAATAATCATAGACTTCGCTAACAGTATCTATTGATATGAGCTAGGAAATCAATCTTTAATCAAATATATACCAACGATAACTTGAGTGCATGTGATGTTGAATAATATTTTATAGGTCAATTACATTAATATCTGATACTTTAGATCAGATAAGTGATAGAAATTAATTAAACAATTAAAGAAATCGCCAATCCATGCTAGACTAGCGGACTAAAGCGGAGATCCGTACTTATCAGTAAAACAGTTCACGGGTTGATGATAAAAATTGGAAATAACACAACCATTATGTACACATAAATAATAATTATAGCTCAACATAAAACCTGAAATATTACTAAGGGAACTATAAATTACAATATTACACAACTTTTCTCAAAGAAGTTCAGTTTTAGATTAAGGGAAACGGTTTGTAAGAGCTGATAGTTATCTTGCAACGGAAATTGGCGATGTCTTGAAGATATGAAATGAACCTATTTTAAGATATAACTACAAGACCGGACTTGGAACAGGGCTAGTTGAAGATAATTGAGGAGCATGAGGAGTTAATGTGGATGAATTATGAATTAAAATGATTAAAGATAGAGCAAGTTGTTTATCGGATTAAATTATAGTGTATATCTAATCAGCATGGCAAATTATCTGTGATTGGCAGTAAAATGCTAAGTTACAACGTGATAGATCAGTTTTGGTATTATAGAAATCAACTTTCAGAAGTATGGGAAATAAATATTTCTTGCAAGATAACTACAAATTATTATATGATCGATGTTGACTGTTATTTGGAGGTATCGTGCGATATAGTTTAATTCTGTAAACTTATTTTTAAAATATCAATTGTAATCCAAATATATAATAGGTTATTTTTCATTTTGAGAGTACCACTTTTCATCATTCATCCTTACTGCAGTAAGTAATATTTCTGTCCTTACGATCCTAATGTCAAGGAAGAAACTCAAAAGGCGTGTTTTATCACTGCATTCGTCGTAAACCGTCCATAAATCAGAATAGATACGACAAAGCCCAGCCGGCAGCGTACGCGCAGCCGAAATAGCGCCCTAAATGTCACTCGTCTGAACTTGTGTCTTGCAGAAAATCTCGCTAATTTACAGAGTCAATGAACCTGGGCCATTTCGCAGATGTCTAGACATCTGTTTTTGCTTTACTAGCTTCCTAATAAATCTGAATCAGTTTAAAAAAATATAGAAAAAATTGTTTGAGACGAATCTGCGAAATTCTGAGAATTTTTGTAAATATTACAGCGATTTGTTTGTGTATTTTTGGCATGAAGATATGAAAATTTGCATGTAAATATAAATTTACGCAGGTTAAAAACCTGTTTTTTACGTAATAAATGTTGCAAACGTTCACGTATAAAGTTCACTATAAAATTATAAATGACAATTTTGACACATGAATACACAAAATATGATTTATTGCCAACCACGAATACCACGGAGACGTGTTTACCAGATAAACATTCTCAAATGCATTATTATTTAAACATGTTGAAATCTCATTGAAAATCAATACAATGCGATTCTGCAAGAACGCTGTGAATTTTCATACAATAGAGCAGATTTGTAACCGATTTATCAATTCGATTATTGGTTAGTCGCAACGCAATCGAGTTACAGCCTATAGAGGGGATCTGTCGAAATCCCGACCGATTTAATTCGAATATGGAGCAAACAATTTTGCGTCCCACCAAGAACGGAAGGCAATTTGTGAGTGAGCCGGTCGTCAGTCATATTCAATGAGCTATTACAGCTTCCTATGGACTGCGGGCCGTTTGAGTGTTGACAGAATATTGCTCCAGCAATATTTCCATTCTATTTTCATATTTGGTCGTTATTTTTGTATTCCTATCGAATATGGTGTAAAATCTACTAGAGAGAAATTTTACTGGCAGGTAATAGTCATAGTTGATAAGCCTATTTAGACCGTCTGGAAAAGTTGTGCCAAGTCTCCCAAATAATAATCATCTAAATTATTTTGTACCGACTCCGTTAGAACTAGTACTTTGGTTTTACCAAGACACTTCTTCTAGTTTCTATTCCACAGTTCACAGTCAGTTCTTAAGATTTTTCGTCCGTAATGGACACCAAAAACTTAGTTGTTCAATAATCGGAAATTGTTCTTGCGTCTCAATCATAAAGTAGCTTATCTGCACAAAGATTTTCGTACTGTACAGATTGTTGAAATATTTGACACAGTGTTAAAAAAAATCTGTCTTTTTTTGTGAACGTGTAGAAGTTGTCATGTTTATTACTTATATGTAACTCGTTAAATAAGTAAATAAATATCAAGTTGAACGATCACGATCTTTTATAACGGTTCTTCGTATTTTCTTGATAATTCCAGATAACAAGAAATTCTCGGGTATTTCGTTCGAAAATGAATACTTCACGCCATATGTGGTATTACTGGTTACAACATGACAATCCCACATCTTTGGCTGGTGAAAGCAAACAAATTGTAAAGTAAGCGATTACGATGCGCCTGCGCGCCTCATAAACCTGCTCCGAACGGAATCCGTAATCGGTCATCCATCGAACTGAGTACACCATTTAGCACCAAAACGTAAGAATTTAAATTATCAATGAAATGTCAGTCATTCAAAAATATACGTATTATCAAATACTGCTATCAATTTTATTTTGATAAATCTTTACATGATCCTTAAGAAAAATAAAACAATCGAAGATTCAAATTGAACTCAAATATTATAAGAGCAATGAAAATAATGATAAAAAATATTAATTGATGTATAAAAGTATTTTTAAGAAACATCACACGGTACCTGGGTACTGTACGTAGCAATCCATTAAGAGGCTGTGAACTCGATCATGCGCAGGATTCGACGGCAAGGTCGAAGTTGCACGACTGTGCACCGCGACGCTCAGGCAAACATTGGCAACTACCCGACAAAAACTCGCCACGTCTCTATTGCAACGCACTAACGATGACTAACTTGCAAATACGAACAATAAACTATTTCACCAAATGCAAACCCAACTTTGTCCTTTTGTCATACACTGTTCAAAATGCACCTATTGTAGTACACAATAAGGTGTCAAATGTACTGTTCAAACGTTACACGCTTGCAAATAAGGTGTGATTGACGGAAAACTAACGGTAGACGAAGCCAAAGCTATAGCCGTAAATGGGTCACAGGAAAAAGTGCTTTGAGACATCGATATTCGTATTTGTCTAACTGCAGAAACAACGTTGCACAATAAAGTACAACGTAACGAATGCAAGGTGACCCCGTCAGAGATATTGAGTTTCTTCACAGATCTAGATACTGCATTTGATATGAATATAAATTTGTAAGTTTGTTGGAACGCGAACTCCTGCGGAAACTTTGTGCGATATTTATCCGCAGTATGGAACAGATTCAATTTATCGTAGTGTCATTAAATTTCTAATCGCGCGAAAGTTAGTAAACGAAGATATTTATTTTAAATATCATAAATATTGAAATAGACAATATATATAAAATATTTCTACTACAAAATAAGCACTTAATGGGAATTGATTTAACACTCCGAGATAAAGACATCACACACAAAACTGCTTGATACACCGAGCTAAACGACACTATATGGATTACCAAGCGTATTGAATTTGATATCAGAGGTTATCAAGCCGAGGTCCTGACCGCAATGAAACAAATGAAGTCATAATAGAAACTCAGAAGCTGAAACGGTGGCCTTGTGTGGATCCGATAACAAAATAAACAAGACAAGATAATGGCATAGCGGAGCAGTGCATTAATAAACAGAAAAAATGGTGACTGCGACCTCGAATTTTACTTAGCAGTCATTGGCGAACATTATGCGACCGCTTTTCGTCCAACCAGCACAGTGCAGTTAAAAATAGATCCTATTCAAAAAGCAAAACCTAAATATCTAGAAGCGTGCTCCGCAGACTAATTTCCTTATTCGTTACGGGACAGTAAAATTAATTGAAAAGAGCCGCCGGCGTATAACAGGAAAAAGGTTTACGACCCAAAATATTACGTATAAAGCATTCAAAAATTTTCGTTAAGTGTTAGTGATTTCGGAAGACAGATAATATTAAAATCACCTGGTTGACAGGTGGATTGGAGAACGCTGAGAACTGTTATCGAAATTTAAGTGGATGGTTGACGAGTTTTGCCCGATCACAAGATACGGAAAGCAATGTAATCGAGATTCATTCATCTCAATATCCAGGCTTAAGACAAAAACAAAACCTCCGAAGTATTTTCGGTGGAAAGATAATAACCTAACATTATGATGATCTAATTAAAGCTAATGCATCTACATATTTGAAAGTAAATTACAAAGCCGTTACTCCTAGAGAAACACGTTTAAATCGCTCGCCACAGAATACATCTCTTCCTAAAGTAGAAAATAACTAATCTAACCATCACACTCCATGTGTTTGGCATCATTCAATCACGAAACGCTGTAACATACTAATTTGTGAACGTTATGAGCATATTAAAACTATCGTAACCTAAAATAATCATGCCGGAACTTATTGCGTGAATCAAATAATTAAGAAATTGTTATTACAGAGTCACGTAAGAATGAATAAAAAGGAAAATGCTATTGATATTGTACTGTGATATTTAGTTACATAAAGTTTAATTAATAATATCGTATTATGCGATGTTGGGGAGAATGCGGTAACAAAAATAATAATTGATAGGTACTTGAAAGTAAGCCTTAGGAGTTGCCCTAAATCGTTTATTTATAAATGGGATATCAGAAAGTCTTCAGAGGGACCAAGGAAGTAAAAAGAGTGTGGCTCAAGGTGCGAGTAACCAGACAAAAATACTTCTTTTGATTATTGCTTCAATTGTGTCCGTTATATGATTTCCTCATTCACATTTTGACACTGCTTTATATTCGCAATTAATGTCAATTGTGCTGCTCTCAATGCCAATATTAGTCGTCCTTGCCAGTTATATTGGCATAACAAGTGCCAATTTTTGCCAGGAGTTGCGCAATGGGTGCAGTTGCAACATGCATGGGATGGCGCGGACGGAACGAACTTTAAAAATATGTGAGTGACCTACTGTCGATTTTTTCTGTAAAGTTAATTATAGAATCTCTTCTTTTCTTAACAGTAATTAAAGAGAAGTTTGTGAAAGAGGTCTTTGTTTTGAAGAGCATATTATATTCATGAGACTTCGGGCTACACAAACGGTTTGTAGAAAGCTTATAAGTATATGATTTTAATTTCATTTCAACATGTATTGTTTCTATTAGTTTGTCTATTCGATTGATTTGACAGATTGCATCTTTTCTATAAGATTTATTGTTTAAATTATCTAATGCAGAGTACGAAACATCGACTAATTATACACATTGTCATCAAATATGGTTTTTAATTTCGTTGTTGACGCCGTACTTCTTAGTTTAATCATATCAGAAGTTTCTCATTTGGTGTTATTATTATTTGAGGATCGCTTCCCTTCCCTTGGAAGTTTACTTTAGTCTTCATAACCCCTTTGTTAGTCTCACCTACGCTTCTGATTCATAATTTCGCGAACTTTCATATTCCCAGCAAATTACCTGCCTGTGTAGGCGTAAAACCACAAAGGTTTACGGAAGATGGCGAGTGTTATTAGAGAGAAAATGGCAAAGATCTGGTGTTGAGTTGTAGACGAGGCGTAGGAAGTGTGTAGGCGAACAGGCCCTATCAGGTCAAGTACACCATATGCGTCTGTTTGCCTTAAGGTACTTTAATAAGTAAATACAGTCTGCTGTTTTATGTTCTTACCGCTAACTGTGGAAGAATTTAATAGACTTACCTACTCAGGATCGTAATTTCTCAGTGTGAATTTTGTTTTTCAGGATTGATTGAGATTTTTCTTTTCACCGTGTTAAAAATTCTCTTTGGTGACGGCCAAGCAGGGTTGGTCCAAATAATATTTAAACCTAGTCGTTGTTTTGTGTATAATAATATTTATCTGAAGATGGCTCTCCCCAAATAAGAGGTAAATAAACCGCTGGCGTTATTGTAATCAGACAATTGTATTCTTATGGTAATGCCAGTGTTTAGTACGATAGAAGCTACGAATATTGCGCTTTAGGTAACATTATTTTAGTGTATAAACATCTTTTTACTTATTAGAACATCGCGTGCATTACAGTCTATGATGTGGATGTCAATTTGATATGTTACCACGGTGTTATGTTATCAGACATGCACAGGTGCACTAATTGTTGTCTTGCATGTATGAATCTTGAGTGTTAAAAATCGGTGATTCGCAGAATACGGAAAATAATATCTATCCATGTTAAGCAAATAACTTTAACATAACATAACATACCATCACACCTGTATTCCCCGAAGGGTTAGGCAGAGGTGTACTTAATGTACACCCACAGTTCGCCGGTATGTTTGGGTCCTTTGTAATAGGGGGCGAGCCTATTGCCATTCACCGGGCACAAATCCAGACTCCGAGCTGCTACTGAGAATTTCATAGAAAAACTCAATAACACTTTGCTCGACCTGGGGATCGAACCCAAGACCTCTAGTGTTGCAGTCACGATTGGGACCACTAGACCAACGAGGCAGTCAAATAACTTTAGTTGCATAAATTGAAAATTAAGAAGGTATAGTATTTCAAATAAGAAGGAATCAGTTTTATATGACTACACTTAGGGACTTCTAATTTTCCTAATATAAATATTGACTTATTTCAACAATATAACTCATTCTTGTATGAGTTATGTTGTTGGTTCACCATTTATGATTGCATCTCTTATGTAAGCTCTTAAACAAACTCCATTGCGTTAAATAATAAATCAATAACCACTCAAATGAATAGTTTACCGGTTAAAAATCGAAGAAAAAGCTATTCATAGAATCTAAACATCGAAATAAAAAATAAAGATTCATCAAATAAAGACCCATTCACTATGCAGCTACGCTACTAAAATAATAAAAATATTACCACATAAAATATTATTTGCCAATAACTCACCAACTTCCTCATTGTTCGCGGTAGCAGATGTCACAGATAAGTTCATTTTGGTAATAGAATCACTGTGATATAATGAACACCGTTCTGTCAATTCATCACTTTCACACCGCACTATGAAATGAGTAGCTGTTAGAGATAAAAATGTTAAGTCACTGATTTGCACTTGGATATTACAGCATTCGGGTTGAAGCACTTATTGTTGGCATTGCCAAATTATTTAATATTTAGTAAGTTTAATTTAATTTTTAACCGACTTCAAAAAAGGTAGAAGTTCGATATGTTTGTTACCTTTGTCACCCTTGGTTTTGTCTAAGATTAAATAATTACGTATATTGAAACAAAACTAGGCAGGCAAGATGTTTTAATTCTGCCAAACAATTTGGCAGTACTTAAATAAATCCAATGCCAACAATACGTTATTTCACCCTAGCAGAAAAAGCATACACTATAAGTTTTAAAACAATGATGTAACTTATTGAGGATATGATTTTTTGATTATTATCAATTTGAAAGGTGAAGTTATTGAAATAATTATACGCAGATCGACTCGCTCAAGGCGCCAAATTTAATTTACGAACCAAAAAATTAAAAAATATAGAATTTGGCGCAAAGGCGACACGATCCACCTTAAGAAATACATAAGTTCGATCGGGACGCATGAGCTACAGTTTTTTGTTACGTTACATAATAATAGCTAAGTTAGTAACTTTTGTTACTTTCGCTTCAAAGATGTATGGGTTATTAGTTCCTTACGATTTTGTTTTATTATTATTATTATTTAAATTTAGTAACTTGAAAAGTTATATTTGACTGTTTTGTTACCTATTATATAAAATACGTTTAGGTGTATTTATTATGTGTTTGTTTATGTATTATAAATACAGCCCGTCTCTGTATTGTTATACTTATTTCCAATAAAAAATATTCAACAAAATCTATGCATTGCGTGCAAAGATGTCGTTGATACTGGCAATATTTTATTCCTATCTAGATCGTAGATCTTAAGAAAACAAAACGACTATATAAATTCATAAATAGAACGTGTTTTAAGTAGGTACCAATAAATCAATCACTTGGAAGAATTGTAACATGCCAGTAATTCATCAGACAATTCAATGTTAGCGGTACTCGAGACGAACTAGAATGTCCGCCCGGTCCCGTTAGCTTGACAATAGAATGTCGGTTAAATGTTCTGGGGTGATTAAAATAAATAGCTTGTTTATATTAGGTTATCGAGCATAATATATAGTTTATCCAATATTACGATACGGTACGGTACTATACCATATATTTTTTGATACATATCAAAAAATATATGGTATAGTACCATACCATATATTTTTTGATATTTTTCAAATTTATATAAACCATTTATTTAAATAATAAATGGTTTATATTTTTGTTATTAAATAAAAAAAATGATTAATTAATGATTTAAATATTGATATTAGTATTATAAGAAATTAAAATTATAATAGTAATTTGAATTAGAATTTATTATAATGTTAAAATATAGTATTGATTGATCTCACATTTGATTGTATTACTTATATATAATTATTTTAATAATATACAAATATAATGTAATTTGCTGTGCCCTACCGGGTCCACGATTGTTCCTAGCGCCTAAGCATATATGTACCATCTAATATGACATTGTGGAATGCGAATAAATGATATGAATACCTACGGTATAAAAATAACACAACATTCCTGGTTACGCCCTTTTGGAATTTCAAAGACAAACAATACGTGCTATAATCATTTATACAGCAACAGATTCATTTATAGCCCTATAGTTAACACAATACAAAATACGAATTGGTACGTATTTCAAAATAAGGGTATGATTGCAAAGTGATTCCAAGCAGGTTTTTTAAAAAAGAAAACTCATTTCAACCATAGACTTTATTGAAAACTTATTTTTTAAGTTCTAAATTTAAAATTATAGAGAGGAACTTAATTGAAACCTGACAGAGTAAATCTCGTATGTCATAGTGATTAGCATTAGCAGTCGACTAGAGTGTGGAAGTGAAACTGTCGTACGTTACCTGCCAGTATGATAGAACGAGTCTCAGAGCCACTTTCCTTAACACGACATATGGATTCCTGTGATCAATTCTCAAACACGAAATATGGAGATTGACTTTAAAATTTCACTAGAAATTAGTGTAAGCTTTTAATAAAGTTAAATTAAAGTCAATAAATCAGTTTAGCTACGCATATAAAACTATAAATTGGACCTGTGTGATGTGATGACACAAAAAAAAGTGCGATTAAACCATAAATTAATGAAGAGCTGCCCATAAAAGTAACGGATATTTTTTTAGAACTATAAATATTACAGCTAAATAAGTGTATAGCTAGCTACGTAATATGTTTTTCTTGTATAAAACTCAACAATTAAGTGAGACATTGAACTTTGTGGGAGTAAACGAAAAAACATAAGTACTTAAATATTGTTGTTGTCTATGGTTAACGCTATAATTTAAGCTCACCTTTGTTTTTTATTGTGTAATATCGAATGTAGTTTTGAAGTTGCCAGTTAAATTATCATCTCATCATATTCATCACGTCATATGGTAATCGATTAAAATATAATTGCTGTCAATTGTGACAAGGTGATCAATACTGACCTAACTAAACTAACCAGATCAATGTCGCTGGTATATGAATACTTAGTAGGGTCACCATAAAAGGCAGCTCACCTTTTAAAGGAGTGGCTCTGATCTCATAAGATGACTTATGTCGACTCTACCGCAGGAGCAACGACCTTCGATTCTTTTAAAAAGCCACTCGGCTCAAGGATAACTCGTTTAGAATTTTGAAGAATACTCGCCTATATAATTAAGACTAACAAAATCAGAAAATGAAATATGTATGTTGGAAAATGTTATAAGTACTGAGTGGTCATCACAAAATTCATGTAACTTATAATAGTAATTATAATTACTATTTCATCGGGAAATATACCTAAAATATTAATGACCATAAAAATATGAAACTGATTATAAAACCTTAATTTAGTGCCTGTTTCTTTCGTTCTTTTACCAAAAAAGTTTACTGTTTTATTCGAATATAACGAATAATAAATAACGTCGACCACGTAGCTAAAATTACCCTTAAATAAAAAAAAAACAACTGCAAGATCGTAAAGTATAAAAAAATAACTTTCACGATGTACAGTGAAATCTCGGTCATTGCGATAATACACAACTTATGCAAAACTTTGCGAAAAAAATATATTTTTGCCACATAGGTACGACCTTTATGCACATTATTCTTTGTTTAAAATGTTTGAACATTATGAAAAATAATTGCAGGCGAAGGTTTCTCGAGGTTTGCCCACTTTTTGCTTATGCAAATGCCAGTAACCGAAACGAGACGTAGCCAATGCATTGAGGTATTACAATAAATTATTATACTGCTTATTTGAATAACGCCTCTACCCACTGACAAGAACAAATGTTTTAAAGATTAAATTGTATACAAGTGCATTGATCTGCAAAAGCTATTTTTCAAATCATCTCAACGGCTGATCCCGGAAATAAGCACGGGGCCCGGTTTGAAATTATGGTATATTTACTGTAGAACATTTCTCTTAGATACTTCGAAACACAATGTTATCAATTCTGGGCCATTACGAACAATCCGAGGTTGCAATACTACTTAACAAAATCAGAACATTCGACATTATCTTGCCTACGAAAGCACTTACAGTGGCAAAGGTATAGGATGTTTTCAATCGACTTCAAAGAAGGAGGTTACTATTGAAATAAAACTACTTTTTACGGATTTTATCACGTTATATTGATTATTTTAAATTCCTGACGTTTCGGATCCTTTACACTTTATACTTTTGCTTGGAACCCCATCATAGATTCCATTAAATCCAAGCACAAGACTGCGAGACCTAAGGATACGGTGAGCTCATTCTGCGTGACCGGCATAAATAATAATCAAGAAAATGTAGGGTAGCTGTTGATAATTTTGACATTAGGACGACCAACACCTCAGTCCACCCGTGACCATGGATGCTGTAAAGGATCCGAAACGTCGGGAATTTAAAATAATCAATATAACGCAATAAAATCCGTAAAAAGTAGTATAATTTCAATGTCTAATATTCGCGTAAGTGCTAGAAACCAGTAAGGAGGTTACTAATTCGTTCTGTATGTGTGTAATTTTCTTATTTTGGTTACAAATGAAATTCTAACGTGACCTTAACTACGTACTTTTTCTAGTTAACATTGGTTAACAAATATAAAAAAAATATATACCACAATAATTATTTTTGGGCCCTCGATAATTATTTTTGTTTATCAAAAGAAATTGTTAGGATGTATGAATAACATAGTCGATTTTTACTTTTAAAATTATTAAACCGCCTGTATAATGTTTTTTTTAAAGAGAAACTAGTTGCGCAATCTTTAATGTTACACAATGACTTCACAAAATTAGTCGCATTATGGGTCACTCCGATAGTTGCTTTGTTGAAGGTTTTATTAAATATGATTGAGCTATTAAAAACTACATTACGATGTGGTTGTAATGACATACATCGGAAATAGCTCAATTTAGTTTGCTTTAAAAAAATTACGTTAATTGATTTTTAGGAAAATAAAATCGACTTCAAGCATTTTATGGTGCGTCATGAGAACTGATTGTTAGATTAACCTTTATATGGGACATTTTGGGATTTTCTTTCAGATAAAAAAGTAAATATCGGTTCGCGATCACACAAATAATACATTAACAACCACTTTCTTTTTAGCTTTGGGTTAATTAATTGAAATTGTCCCAAAAGAAATAGTAAAGTAACATTCGTATTGATGTCATGTAACGATCATACTAAACGGGATAGTAATTAACTTTTAGGACATGGTAATAAACAACCATTTACCACAATTTATTAGTAGTTCCATGAAATAAACAACAACAACTCCATTGATAAAACTTTCCACAGTTGTTATAACAGATTTCCCTTGTCAATTATGGCTATCATTAGAAATCTTTCCATCCATAAAATGGTGTTAAACAAAAAGTAATGGCTGTAAAGATTACATAGATATTAAAAAATGAGTAAAATAAAAAGTTCGTCCTCAATTCAGACACGCAGGTAAAGCAAGTACCTACAGAATATGTTTAAAAAAAAACCAGTTTGTGTCAACATTAAGTTAAAAACAGTGAAAGTGATTATCTAATTCTAAAATATGTTAATATTCATCGTTAAGGTTACATCATTAAAACGTCTCCATTACCACAAGCGTCCAATTAATTGAAAAATACGACTTACAACTTTGTATATATAAGACATTGAATGCAGAAATGTTAACCAGGCAATAATGTAGGGGTCAATTAATATAATAGATATAAATTACGTCTATTTGAGACCACTCATTACAAAACCTTGAACCCTTGACTTTAAACGATTATAAAGTTAAAACTGCAGACCTTGTAAACAGAAAAGAAAAACTTATTGACTAACTGAAAATATTTTAGATATGGGAAAAACAAACACTAATGCGCAACAACAGGAGTGTTTAATTAAAATCTTGAATATGATTGCGCAACTGATTTCCATTGCAACAGTCTTGAACATTGAATGCATAATCAAATAGTTCGCCCACGTGATGCAGTACATAAATGTTATAGGACCAAAACCAATAAGAAGATTAGAAATCTACGTGGAAACAATTTCGGTGCCTTGTTCACAGCTGGCAATTTATAAACAGTTTGCTACACATTAATCGCCAAGGTCGCTTAAAGTGCGCAGAAAACATACATCGATATAAAACTGTGTTTGCAAGTACATAAATAGAGATGCAATATATTTGAAATAAGGACACATCGAAACCATAACACACTCAGAAGCGAAAGTAAAATAACCACTCATGCGCATCCAGTTTCACTGAATGAAAATGTAGATGCAATAAAAATGACAAATTAATCACAATTGAAACGGTTATGTAAAAAACCGATTAATTTAAATGTTTACGGGGAAATTGGCACTGTTTCTAAACTTGGTTTACGGACGCAGTTCAGAAACGTAAACACGGCAATTCGCGGGCTGCAGCGAGCGACCGACGTGCGTCGCTTCCACCACCAGCTGATACACTGCTCCGTACCTTTGAGCACGAAAATACCTTCCAACCGCTTCAAGCGACCGATTACCGACTCCATCTCCATTAATACGACATTAATCATTTACCGCTGCCAGCGCTGCATTGTCAAGTTCTATTTATCGAATGATATCACCTTGGATATACACATAAAAGTATCGGGTATGAAGTTGATGGAGTTATAAAGGATCAGTTAATACATTGTTTTGACAAACCCAAGGCTGATGTAATTTCTTGATCCGGTTTTTGATTAAGACAAGAACAACCTTCTTTGTATGTGAGAACTTATGCGCAAATCTCTTGTTATTTCGTTTTAATTAAAGGTTGAAGACAGCTTAGATTCTTCTTTAATAAAGAAAACATACGAAGACAATGTCAGTAATTTGTCTCACAGTTTTGTGAAACACACTTATAAGATTCTCGTGTGTGCTCATTTTGTTTGCTTAACGTCAAACAATAGAAAGCAAATGACCATAAGACTTCAAGAATACACACCAAAATAATTTTCTAAAAGAAACTTGTTACCCATCCTAAACCTGAGCATTTGATATGCGTGATGCGTTTGTCATGTCAATAAGCAAAACAATAAAATTTTAACAAGTACCGGTCCTGTTTATATTCATCGAACGCACGCTACCTTTCTTCAAAACAAAAACAAATCAGAAAGAAATGTGCCTTCGACCTAATCGAACAATTTGTATGAATCGCCCGGCAGTTCATTGGCAGTTCATTATGTGTTTATCATAGCAATTAGATTACCTTTTCTGGAGTTCTATGGTTCCTCAACTGCATTCCTAATGAGTACCCCTGTCTGATAAGGCATTACCAACTGTCTCCAGACAATTAGTAAGTACTTAAGTAATTAGATCGTTAGCCTTTTTGTTGTTGACTTCGAAGAAGGTCCGAGCTTCTCTGAAGGGATTGAGTTGTTTGTTAGAATACAAATAAGGGGATTGGAATGATACGTCTCTGTGAATGTACAACTTCAAGTTTATAGGAGGTATATTTAAACAGTTGTTTTTAATGTAAATAATATTGTTACTTTTGCGTCACTATTATCGTCATCAACGGCTTAAATCAAGTATCTCACCTACTGCAGAGCTCCTTGAGCTGTCGCGTTGTGTTTAGTAAAAATATGCCGTTTATAAGCACTCTTTTAATCCCTATGATTACTTATTTATTCCTTAGTACCTATAGACTTGTTGACAGAACTTACTTATGTACAGTACAACAGCTGCTATTTGGTCATAAGAAGAAATTTCAATCAAGGAATTACAAAACTGTATATCTATTTTTCATTTCCAAATCCTTGAAATCGGTCAACAGGTCACTGATGAGGACGCAGAGTTCTTTGGAATCTTTAGCTGATCGGTGCCTGAATTTTCGTTAAATATAGATATAGACCTAAGTAAGTTAAATATAGACCTTGGAGAAGGATTTCGGCTATCTTTTGTCTCGTAAAGTCCTCCGTCATGGGCAAACGCTTATTTGTATGAATAATTTTTAACTGCTTTTATTGAGGTTTTTGGTTGGTAGAATTTTAGGTTTTCAATAGGCTCGCCCCCTATTAAATGGGACCTAAACATACCGGTGAAAACACTTTGGGCCATACAGGAGTGATAGTATTTTGTTACGTTAGATTGTTTAAACCATTTTATTATAAGTAGAATCAATTATTCTTGTATGCAAAAAAATATCTGTTCCATTTTAAAACGTGAGATAAAGGGCAATTTATCCTAGTGAGGCAACGATAGCAAAAACAACGTGTTTTCTAAAAACTAACGTTATCAGATTCAGAAACTATCTTTTATTGTTTAACGTTTGTAACGATAACGCATGACAAAATCTATTAGCTGCAAGCTACCTGTTATCTTATTTTTTAAAGATAACAACATATTTTATTTCTTTCAATACGTAACCTTCATCACCCACGTTTCTTTGGCCTTGCTGTGAATTGTCTGACATTACCAGTGCAAATATCATGTATCTATTTACTAGGCTGACAATACTTGGCTGGACTGCCAAAGAATGCATTATCCGCCATTTTGTATGACGTAACACACATGTTTAACGAGTTAACCTTGTGACGTCAACGTAATTATGTTGTGGACTTAACACTGACTTTGCGTTGGGGTCAGATTGTTCGAAAATGTATCGTAACAAAAAAAATCGTAAACAATGTTTATATACGATTTCGGAAGTGTATTCTGTCCATAGGGAGGAATCGGTTAGCAAACAGCAAAAGCATAGCGTAACATTCCCCTAGTTTTGCTTGAAGTCGTACAACGTTCTCTACTTCGTTTCTTGACGAAAAGATTGAGGTTTTTCTCTCGCAGATCGCGGATTTCTTAAGCATCTAGCTACATAAATGTATTGTTACCAAAAATGTTTAAGATTTTTTTAAATTATTATGCAAAGAGATTATATTTTCATAACGAGGCCGTCAATCTGCAATGCATGACGATCATTTGACGTCCTTCAACTCTGTATAACGTCTAAATTAATTCTGCAGTAGGAGAAAAACTTAGGTATTATTTTTAATTACCAAGATTAATGCATTATTTATGGAGCACAAAAAATTGCACATGCTTGTTTTTTCTTCAGTGATAAAGCAAAAATTAAATCATAAATTAATTATTTTTAAACACCAGGAAGAAATGCAAATGTACCTAGTCGATTTTTTCATTAACTAAAATCTAATATATAAAATTCTCGGGTCACATACACTCGTGTTTTTACATATTCAATAGGTCTGAGAATCGGTTATTATCTATATTTTTTTGGGCATTTTTTTTATAATGTGGCAGTAAAAAAAAAACGTATAAGTAGGTACTCTACGCGGGCGAAGCCACGGGCGAACAGCTAGTAACTTTAAATCTTACTACAACTCTACTTAAATACAAAAAAAATGCATAAGGGTAGGTAAAAAAGTGTAGGTAACATCACATTAGACGAGCATAAATACTAATTACGCTTGCTAAGCATTATTTTGCGGACGATGTTTTTTCGGTACTTTTTAATTATGTTAATAAGATAGTGATAAAACCTTAATAAAAGACAGTATATTGTGATTTGTAACAGAATTACTAGCTTTATCTCTCCAAAAAGGGTAGACTATTTTTTGTCCCTTTTCAATTATCATTAAAAGAAAGAGATGTAGAGTGATATCGTGACTAAAGTAAGTTCAACGTAATTTATAGAAGAAGGAGTTTATTTTTCTATTAGGTAACATTTCCTCGTGCCACAGTTGTCATAAACATTAAAGTGTTAACAATTCGGTCACGCTCTACTACGATCGAAGATCTGAATAAAAGAGGCGTGCCGACTATTTTATGAGCCGTTGATTGGAATATCGTTTTGATATAAACATAAATTGTAGTCCCAATACGAAGTAGTGAATGTGTAAATTAAAGAATTTAATGGTCTGATATAGGTACAATCGCCAGCAGGTCAAGTTATACAAAACTGTCAAATTTCTCCAAATGATTTTAAACCTTAAATTGTTTTTTTTTCTTTTATTTAAAAAAAAAGCTTACTAGCAATGTGGCTCCGCACCGCTCTAGTTTGTTGAAGATAAAGTTCAAAATCAACTGACTAACTGACATAACTTGATGTGCCGGCCACCGTACTAACGATGACCATTGTTTTATACTTAATTTTTTGTGAATGTGTAAGTAACAGAATTAATTATATTATTAATTCAATTAGGTACGGTTATATGTGAATACCTAAGCAGTTTTCTTTTCAAGCGTTTGAACTTTAAACAGTTATTTAACTAAAATTCCTAATAAGCTTGAAGCTAATAAACAGAAAGTAGGATTATTACTTAATCATTATCTCCAAATATACGGTGCTTATGCGCAGCATTCGGGATTCGGGACATTGAATAATCTAGTATAGCAAAACAAAAAAAAAGAATAAAACTTACTTTTTCTATTCGTCGTGTGTTTCCTAAACTCCTGAACGATCACTAAAACTTTGGTTGCCACAACCATTTTTTAAAGGAACAAGTGGACGTTTTAAAATACAAAATGATACTGACAACCAGCTGAGTTTTACTAGATGCAGCATTAGAATGGTTATTTATCCTCATTTTGACATATGAATGATGTCATGTACAGTCGATGCTATGTTTACTTAGCTACGAAAAAATCTATTTTGATAGTTCAAATTATATCCAATGTTTCACACCTACGTTGTAATGTATTTGGTAATTTGACATACCGGTTATGAAATGACATAATTTTTATAGAGGTTTAAAAATTATTGGGTTGATCTTATTTTAGATAGAAAAGCTTCAATGATATTTTGTATAATTTGAAGTATTAAGTATTAGATGCGTCATGTTCTTGGCAAATGACATTTGCCATTGACAAAATTGAGTCCGCATTTTTATCTGTCAATAGTAATTTTCAATCCACTCTTCTGCATGTTAGGTCGGTTAACCACATAGAATTTTTAATTGACCACGATTCAAATCTTTAAGTTTAGCGGTTAACTACGTACTAACTTTTTGAACCAGTATAAAATGTCATTTAATATCTCCCTTATTTTTTATCAGCTCCAGCATGAGGCCAGGCATTATAAATTCCTGTTTCGATAAAAAAAAAACAATTACTTAAACAAAAAATATTCGAATCTCGCATAAATATCCATTTTCAAATGAGATTTCCTACTAGATCAGACAGTAGTACCCAAGTATATTTTGAATATTTTGAGGAGTTTACTAAATTAATGAATCATTTTGAAATTTGACTATTATCTATGGTTTATTTAAAGTAACCAAACATTACAGAACGGACAAAATCAGTATCTATTAATTTAATAACAGTCAGTAACCAACTTTATGCTGTCGAAGCGAAGGTACCTATTTCGTATAATTTGCGAATACAATGATGTAATATTTTTTACCTCTTCCTATGTAACATTACATTACCTAAATAAGCTAGGTAAGTATACAGATAACGATATTTCTTTGTTTACATAACGTAGGTACATAGTATGTACTAATAGCTGCATTATCTAGTGTAAATACATACTTAGCCTGCAGTCTGCAAAGTTTGCATACATGTGTCGCAATGTAGATTTTGGGGTTACACATTGTCCAAACCATACTTGCGATTTAAATTAGCATTACAATGATATACGGTTCAAAATCCCGCAACAGTTCTATATAAATAGTAGACTAAAATAATATTTATTTTGGGACATACGTTTGTTAAAAAGAAAACAAAGTGTGCGCGCAGGGGTAACTCCTTCTTGTTATATTTTTAGATAATATTGTACGCATTTATAAAGTGTTTACATTAAGTTTTATCTACGGATAAACATTCTAAATGAGGGTTTAAGAGAAGTGCTTGAAAGTCATTGAGGTTTTTTACTTTTAAAAATCTATTTCAAGACATGTCTGTAAACGGTTTTAGTTGCACTAACGCTGGGAAGAAAGGCGTGTTGTAAAGGCCTTTGCAGACGATACGCAGTAGCTGGCGCAAGTAGGTACGACTCCTGTTAATCGTGTCAACTGGCATAAGTGAGTCGCGGTGCAAGTAATCACCTAAGTTTGAGCGCTGGCGCAAGTAGGTACTTGTGATAAGTATTTGAGCAAGCTACTTCGTCTGCAAGGGTCTTAAGTAAAGTATACCCATCATGCTTAGTGGTAGGATCTTATAATCCGGATGGCTAACTTCCACCTTCAGATGTAAGTAAGACCAGCTCCAAAAAGTACCTATATTGCTTTTACCCACACTTTGCAGCGAATCATACAGTACTTATGGGGCGAAAAAAGAATCTTGATACTAATATAAACTCTTAAAGAACTGCTAGTCAAGGTCCTAATCTCAGGTTTAGAGGCGTTCATCATCATATACTGTCCCACTGATAGGCACGGGTCTCGTCTCATCATGAGAGGGATAAGGTTATTTATATAGTCCTCCATGCTAGCCTACTGCAGGTTGGCAGGCTTCAAACGCCATTGGGAAATCTCACAGCACTAAGCTTAGTGGCTTGGGCGCTGCCAGAAGCTTATAACTAGTCTTTTCAAAATCGAAAGGAGTAATGCCTATATTTTTGTAAATCAAATCCATAACTTACTAAAAGTTTTTTTGGAGCTAATATATAAATATTATTTTATCGTAGAAATAGGTCCTAGAGATCTTAGAAGTTACCATCTGTCAGCTACAAACTCAACCTTGTTTAATCATTCTGTATTCTGTATTTAAAATGCATATCTCGGTTCAGTTTGCCACTTTAATATTATGTAATAAAAGCCAGTGGATATTTAAATGATAGAATAATTTTATGTTGCTTCACCACCACAACAATATCCATTTAGCAGTATTTATGTCTCACGAAAATGTCCCTTATATTAACGAACATACACGTGCAAAAAGCTAGAGTGTCCACACTTTCGTAGTTGGCGAGATCGTTCCGCTTTCGTAGGCAGAAATAGATGGAGACGAACGAATGGGCGTGTGATCGCCCGGCGTGTCGCCGTTTCCGGGATCTCGCTAGGGATGTCAGGCGCGCAATTTTACACTACATAACACGTCACATTTGCGTGCACACAGGACTTCAAAGGAGTCAGTGTTAGAGCGAGTATGGAGTTACTTAAGTAAGAAATGAAAGTAGTTAGGCACACTTCACTCGCTTACATTTTCAAGACTTAAGAAAGCGTCTCATTCACAAGTAAGACTCATCGTCAACTTATGGAAATAACCCACCGCATAATTGTCATGTGGGTGCACATTTTGATAAAAATTAATGATAGCTGTCTGTCATTAAATGTGGGTCTAATCAAAAATCGAAAAATTTCAATACTTAATCCAAGGAAAAAATAAAGCGGAAACTACCTATAGAGTTATTTGAAAATTGCAAAGAGTCCCTTCTTCAACACACTGGTATTACAATATAATACATACATACATATACTTTGTCCATTATGTGAACCGTTTTTTGACAGATGTCTTAGACTGCCTTAGAGCGTAGCTGTTACAGATTACGTAAAAGTTAACTTAGAAATGGGTAACTAAATAAATGTATTATCTACCTTATGTTATTCAATTATCTTAATTATATGCTGTAATAAGTCAGAGGTTATTAACTGTGTAGTAGGCCCTCATCTTACTCTTCGTCGCGAAATTTTTTAGAGCTAGTCATAAAAATAAAAATTTCTGCACCTGGCAACACTGATCACATCAATCATTCGTTCTTTTCGCGCTCGCCAAACGTCGCGCAAAAAGTTGTTTTTATTGTAAAAAACTTATATTTAAGTGTTTATATTTGATTTTACAAGTGTAAAATTGGTTTAAGACCATGTTAAAGTGTTTTAGAGTTAGTATGGAAGAAATGAAGAGGAGGAAATTGGATTTTTGGAGAAAAATTTTAGTCAATGAAATATGACAGGTGAAAAATCAAAGTTGTATTTAAAATGCATAAATTTTGTCTGAAATTAAGGGTAAAATGTGTGACATCTTACCACCTTTTCGTGGAAAAGGCTATATTTAAAAAGTTTTTATTGTTAAACTGATTCAGACAACAAATTTTGTTAGCAATTTCGAGTGTCGATCTTGCAGCTCTTCCGTTGGAAGAGTACCTACAATTACTTCATTCTGAAGTTTTGATGAGATAATTTACCTCAAATGTATACAATATACTGTATATAATCACTAAATGTACGCCTTGGGACTTGTACAGGCGATATCCCCTAAGGCTACTCTCTGACCCATAATATATTATGTTCAATACTCTAAACGTTTGGGGTGTAAGGTGAGTATACCTATGAGAGGAATAATACCTACCAGAGTACTAGCATTTTCGCTTTCAGTCTATCTCCTTATGGTCAAGTATTAACTTTTGGTACCTATTAGTTTGGGTAAAGTGATAACAATAAAGTGTAATCAAAACTCGAGGTAAATTATGCTCTAACACTAGTGAATCATGTAGAGGTTGTGAAAACGAGAGTGTCTACACAAATATGAAATTCAAAAGTACTTATCAATCTGTACCTGTATAAAAGACGTCCTTCTTAAAACTATATACACTCCAAGGCCTTAAAATTCTATACCAGATGCCCTCACGGCTTAACTCTATGATCACTAGAATTATTATGGTCATTACATAATTATGATGGGACGGGAACTATTGACAGCTGGATAAAATATTGGCAAGAGACATGAATAAATAAGAAGCAAAAGGCTTATAGACACAACCAGGCCTAAATTTATAAAATCAAAGATACTTTTATACCTTGAAAAATACTGTTATGCCAACGGAGAGCTATAGAATCTAAGCTCCACTTGTCAATATATCCCTTAAGCCTTTTTCTGGGTAAAGCCTTATAACCCAAAGGATACTTAGCAGGCTGAAGTTTTTTCCTTGAGAACTGGTAGAAACTGCCAAGACATTATACTATTCAGAAGTTACAATAATGAGTTATAAAAGTATACAACACAACACAAAGAAGACACCGAGGATTCAGATGTAGCAACCGAATCACCCTTAATCAAAGCCAAAAGTACATTCAAGAAATGTTACAAGATCCATGTACATTGGGAATAATACAAATGATGGCAGCAGATCCAATACATATGAGATCAGGGTGGATACCCCATGAGGTATATCTTACATGCTGTACCAAACACAGTATCTGTAAGAGGTAGGTACCAGCCTATTAATCAGTTATCCTAGATAATGAATACAATTCTATTGTCCTTTTGCTTAATGTGAAACAAGTTCATCACATTACAATTAAATTTTAATCAACCAAATATTTTATTGGTATATAATATTATGGTGTTCATAATTAACAAGCACATATTGAGATGAATGTTGTTTATTCATGTAAAGGACATTCTTATTATTTAACCAAATTTTAAAGATTATTGGTTATAATCTAATGATGTGTTATGATTAAACTATGTATTATGATGAACTCCTATGAACTTGGGATGTTTTCATACAAATTATTTTATACTATACATATTATGAAAGCTAGGTTTGAGTGGAAGATATGGTCTCGAGGTTCCTGTATGAGGATGAGAGAATATATAGTGTTATATTGAACACAAAACATCTATATACATATATATATTTTTTTTAATACTAGGTAATTTTTTAATGGTTGGGTAAACCATCAAAATTAAATAACCTGTTTTGGTAAATCAACAGCAGGAGAGAGCAGAACAGAGGGACTGTTCTTATAATATAATACTGAAACCAACCATGGAATGTTCATATATCTATATATATTAGGACTATGTATATGAGGTCATCTATCTACTCAATAGGTATAGGTATATTGATACCTTGAATCATCATACAATAGATGTCTAAATCTAAGAATAGTATGACTATTAGACAACCCATAATTTAGTTTAAACATGTAATATGTAAACAGATTATAATCTGTTTAGCTGTTAATTAGCAGCACAGATCTTAGCATACCTAAGGTTTTATTGTTACTTAACTTTTATTTATTTAGACTTTTTTACACTTTCCTATCAAGGAATACTTAAAGATTAAGGATTCTTCAGATAAAAAGAGAATTCACTAATACATATATTAAGAACCTTTATACCAGGTTGAATTACAATATGAGGTACTATTTTAGTATTTCAAATACAACATTTTCAGCAAATAGCATGAGACCATTATAAAGGTCTGAGAGTAGAATAGAATATGGAACAGTACTCGAACTAAAATAGTAATTGTAAATACAATCATTTGATGGACTTAGTGGTTAGTTGATAACTATAATAAAATTAACAAAAGTAACCTAATAACTTTAGCTACTTTTTGGCTAAGTTCATAGGTTTTCAGACATAGGTATCTGAAAATTGAGGGGAGCACAAGCCAATGTCATCCACAGGGTTTTTATGCTGGTCGAAAATGATTTGCCTACATAGAACTTTGTTCTGGTTGAGATACCTAATACATATAGACCTACCAATTCAGAGGCACATAACTTTTTCCTTAAAAATCTTAATAAGCATAAAACAAATTTTAAATGGTACCTGTATTTAGCTTATAATATCTTAAAAGTGACTCCTTCAATATAAGTAAGTCAGTACTTGTATCTGATGGATTGAATATAGTTTAGATGCTAAATCAAATTGCTCAAGATAAACTAGCAATGGTGTGAATAGAATTACTTGGATTATAGGACTGTGCATCAAATAAGTAGACTAAATGTCAACATTTTATCACAGTTACTGAAGACAGATGGAGACACATAATATTGCCGTTAGCCTGTGTTCAGATAAACACAAAAGTCATACTTTTGTGTAAATGTAGATAAATTTTACAGACTTTTCTAATTTTTTCCAGAACAATTTTTATAAAAAAAAAAAAAAAAAAAAAATCCCAATAACAAGTTTAAAATTGCAGAATAGAATTTTCTTTAACCCTAGATTACTACTCATGTTGCGAGGTACAAAGCAACTACTCATACGCCCGCGAGGCGCATCATATTGACTAATGGTTTTATTCAAAACCTATAAGTATGGTTGATATATTTTGACTGTTTCTATAATTGTGTATATTACTAAAAAGAGAAAAACACAATTTTAAATTAATATTTATATATTTTTATTATAAAATCTTTAATCAAACAAATCTTAGGAACAAATTTTAGGAACTAAGGCAATTAAACAGTCTTCTCATTAAAATACAAAAAAAAACAACTTAAACTATACACTTCTTTTAAAAAATAGTAAATTATGAAGTAATTAACTAAAAAAACTAACAAAGTAACAAAAAATATATTTTAGATGAAAATATATATGAATAATATATGAATTTTAAAACTTACATACAAGCTACTCATACGCCTTTGGAGCGCCAAGGGTAGTAATATAAAAAAAATTAGCACACTTACCGTAACGCAACCACCGTCCTGCGACAGGTAATGGCGATGAATGAGATGTCCTTAAACGTGAATGCCATACGCGCGAAGGATAAAAAGAAAGAGCAATATATCAAAAACGCGGGCGCCTCTGCGACGTAGAGTAGTAATCTAGGGTTAAGTTATGAGTCATAATTATGTAGGATATTCCTACCTATCATTTGCATAGAAAACATAATTCAATGTTTTTATATAAGATTTTAATAGAGAAATGTAGGTGGGTACCTACTCTCAATTTATCTTTATAAATGCATTTTCGCCAGTTAGTAAGGATGGCACTAAATATCTTTCATATTGTGAAATCTAATCAGTTAAGAATACTAGGCTTTGCAACAAAGCCACAAATTCTGCCATCCTCACTTTTAAAACTAGTAATAGTCTTATTGTGAGGTTTTGACATCCAGTCCCTTTGTAAGATTTTCTTTTTTCTTTTGTCTCCTAGTAGAACAGCACCCCTCCACAATTTACTTCAAGGGCGTTGGGATGATCAGGAAAGCCTTAAAGAATGATTTGACTATTTCAAATCTATCAATCTTTTGTTATTTAAATAACTATCAACAAAATCACCTACTTATAGTTCTTGCCTATGACATAGACATAGTGAGTGAATAAAAGGAAATCAGGATTTTAATGACGACAATCAAATGACTACTTTTATAATTTTCGGTGCCAGATATATCTCCAGTTTTCAAGACAGATCATACTTTAACAAGTAAGATTAAAGTAAGCTATGCAACAGCTTCGTTTTTTGTTGTCTTGGCTTAAATTAATAGGTAAGTGAAGATAAGAGTTACCTACTTATGTAAATATTTTTAACAAGAATAGGTACTTACTTTCTATAATGCCAAGACATTTAGAAAACATAATACTCGGAAGTTATATAGCAGGGGTTAACACTCTTATTTAATAAAAAAAAAAAAAAAAAAAAAACTATCCTGGCTGTTCTAGGAAGAAACAGTTGAGTCAGTCAAGACTCTTCCTGATTTTCAGTTAATCATGTAATTGTGTACCTTCGATACAATATATTATGTACTTAGGACAAGTAAGACATACTTGTGGTCATGATTCATGCACGGAGGCATGAAACGCATCAACAATGGAAACCTAATGGAGTATATTAACATTGGCCACATTGGCTTATCTTGGTAAAAGTAATAGTATATAAATAGTATAGTAGTCTATAAATTTACAGTAGATTACTACTCAAATACTTTACCTTGGGCAGTCGCAGTTGATCTGTAAGTTATATCTTTTATGGTTGATTCTATAGCTTTACAGTTTTCAAATATTTTGTTCTAAGTACATTATTTATTTTTTAATAACATAGATTTTTATCAATATTTATAATATTTCTGGCGATATTTAAATATACACAAGGTGATCTGGTGATCTTTTTATTTTTGATAAACTTTTAGACAAAGTTACTGTAGGTTGTAGTAAGTGAGACCTACTTATTATTTTGATTATGTGTTATTATGATTCTCTGAACATCTACACAGTTAATAACCTCTGACTTATTACAGCATATAATGATAGGATTAAACGAACTTACCTGTAAGTGAAGTTCTATCCTGATTATATGGAGTAATAAGTCAGAGGTAGAGGGTCCCGCCCTCCCAAAAATTACAAACTTAGTACCTACATATGTAATTTTATGATTCCCATTACAATTAACTCCGCTCTAAACTTAATGATTGATGTGATCAGTGTTGCCAGGTGCAGAAATTTTTATTTTTATGACTAGCTCTAAAAAATTTCGCGACGAAGAGTAAGATGAGGGCCTACTACACAGTTAATAACCTCTGACTTATTACTCCATATAATCAGGATAGAACTTCACTTACAGGTAAGTTCGTTTAATCCTATCATTATGATTCCTTGCAGACATTATAATACCATAAATGTAACGGATTTTCCAAAAAAAAAAAAAGATTATTGTCAAGCGTATTAAATTTCGTTACATTCTACCACATTCTACCGTGTCTAGTGATGCAATCGAATGTATTCGCTGCAATAATTTTAAACAATGACATCAAATCAGTATCGGAAAATGGCATCCACTCTAATATCAATAAAATATAAATTAAACAATATTTTTGAAAAGAATATTATATAAAAAATAAATACAATCAGATGAATATTATACATATTTATTTATTATTGGTCGTCGTTGCACCATTTTCGATTCGACAACCAAACAATCGATAATCAATACTAGACAGTAATCAAAGTGTCAATAATCGGATCGATAATCGCATTATTAAGTTCCTGCAATCACTAGTTCCATCTGTCAAAAAGTGATTTACCTAGTGGACAAGTTATACATACTGTCACGCCTGTCTCCTACGGGGGTAGGCAGAGACTATAGATTTCCACTTGTTACGATCCTGGCACACTATTTTCTGGCACAATACTACACTACAATTTAATGCATACATGAAAAGCTTGACAACCCTAAATTGATTGCACGAATCCACTAACGGTTTGTAAACCGTTTTGTCCGAGGACTACCGAAATAATGTGACATAAAAAGATAAGCGGTTAAGTCGAAATCCCGATTTAAAAAACTGATATCAGTGTCCCACATGACGATGATAATGATCAATTAAAAATGTACCAACCTAAAGTAACATGCTTGTGTTCCCAAAGGGTTAGGCAGAGGTGTAGATTCTAATGAATACCCACAATCCATCTGTACTATAGGTCCCATGAATTAAGGCGGCTTATCGCTATTAACCAGGCACAAATCCTAACTCCGAGGTGCTATAAATCGTCACAAAAAAAACAATAATACTGCTCAACCTGGGTAACAAACCTAGAAACAGACTCTCAGCAACCATGCTTGCGATCATATCTTGCTATCAGATAATAGAGCAGGAAGCTTAATAGAGAGGGCAAGATACCAAACTGAAAACTGTGATTCAAATAATTCTGTAAATATATAAAAATGTCTAATTATGCATAAGCTCCAAATAAGGTATTTGAGGCGGCTTAAGGAATAAAATAAGATTTTCCTACATCTAATTTTAAGTACCTATCCTAATTAATATCTTCATATAATACAAGTTTGGTAAATTGCTCCAAATGCGGATTAGAAAAAGATCACAGCCAAAATAATAATATCCAGATCATTAAAGAGCGTCGACGTGTGAATGATGTGATCCAACCAAACCCTCCGACCATGTTTTACATGTTAAGTACAGTTTGTTCGAAATAAGTAGGTAAGCCGATCGGAAGTTAGCCGTTCCGATCTACCGCGGTGATAAAATCGTTTAATTAAGTGTTTTAATACATAAATATCGAAATTAGTAAACAAAATAATTAGAAATATGAAACATATACGACTCTTATTATCTTTACACCGACTCTTCCTATTAAAATTTACCACTTCTAAACCACTTGCAGACAACTTCCAATCGGCTTACTTATTTCGAACAAACTGTACTTGCGCGATTCACGATTTATTTCGACATACTTTCATTATGTCGCTAGATGTCGCTACAATAGCATAAGATTTATATATCAAAAACTGCCAATTGATCGGTTGAAAGGACGAATAAAAATGAGTTTAAGCCATAAAAATATGTAAATTTTTGATCCCCTGCCTGTTTCATAATGTGAAAGCATACTTAACAAAACTCCACTGCTTTTACATAACATGGACCACCTTATAAAGCGGTGTTCCGTACGACATGCAATAATTTGCAAACAAGAAAACCAGCTTCTTGTACATTTTGCAGTCTGCCTGTCCATTTACAAGCGAAAAAAAAAACAAAAAGAGCAAAGGCGAACGCCTGAAAGTCCTAACATGGCGTCAGCCTTGATCGCGATCGAGATTGGAGAATAGCCGCGAGTTTCGTTCGGAAACCGGTTGAAACATGAGTAACTGCGGTTCACGACCACCAGCCGTTCGTATTTTTGCATGTAACAAAATATGCATGCTTACAGTTGCGTTCATAATGCAATTGCATTGTCTTGTCTTTTTTTTTTTTGCGGTTGCTGACAGTTAATTTGAGGTTGGTAAGCCTGACATTTGGGGCGAATGTTTGACATTATTGTGCACCTACACTTTTTTTAATAACTATTTGCACCACACCTGTGGTAATCTAATATGTAGAATCTGACGTTTATCATTTTGCATGCCGTGATAACTTTGTCCGAACGCCTACACCAGAAGTCCAAAAAATCAACCAAATAGATAAATCAACCGTAACTTCTCAAGAGTAGTTTTAAGCAACCGACTCATCGAATAATATTTCCACACCTGTCAAATCCAGACTGTTAAATAGCTATGGCCTATAGCTATAAGCATTCCTCTATAGGAGCAGCATCTACCTATTAGTTACGCATAACTCTCTTAAGTGCTCTTAGTATTTATGTTGTATTGTACATTGTACCGTTTTATGGAGTATGTCCTGTTATTTATGAAGTGTACTAACCTCTAACGTCTCGTTGCAAAGTAGTAGAAAGTGACCCGCCAGCCAAGGCCGCGTCTAATAGGTTGATATTTTCCCGGCATCGAGTGACAAGCTCCGTCTGTGCAACGAAAGAATAAAACGTTTGCAAAAACAGAAAAATAACTCAAAAC
Source organism: Subacronicta megacephala (assembly GCA_958496365.1). Taxonomy (NCBI): domain Eukaryota; kingdom Metazoa; phylum Arthropoda; class Insecta; order Lepidoptera; family Noctuidae; genus Subacronicta; species Subacronicta megacephala. Next base: position 4,465,943 of record OY292533.1, read on the forward strand.
AACGATTAATTAATATATTTAGCTGTTAACATTTACATCAACTTAATAATAATTACTGCTAACTCACTTTATATTCCATCACAAATCTTCTTTATTGGCAACACCATTCAACTATTTTTACATTGTTTATAAGAACAAACATGCAGAGCATTCGTCTGTATTTAACCAGCAGGTTTTAATTAATGTCAACAAGTGAATGAAAAATAATGTCAAAGCTATCAAGAACTAAACGCCAAACATACATTAGAAAGCAGAAAAGGCCCACACTATGGTAAGAAAAGAGAATTTTGAAATTGAATTTGATGTTTTTTTTTTATTTAGTAGGTACTGTTTTTGTGTAAAAGTATTTAGAGTAGGGTGTTAATTGACTGAAACTCCATATTTAATTTTTAAATTTTGCATTTATTTTTCAAACCATTTATACAAAAATCACTCGGATCTTTAACATTTTGTAAAAAAAAAATAAGATCAATTAACAACCTATCCCTATTCAACATAATATTAATACACATGTACAACTATACTGTGAGATGTTGCGGAGTTCAGTCAAATCACATTTTACAAGAAAATAGATATATTATGCAAAGTTAAACGAAATAATGATACAAAAATTACAACCAAAGATTAAGTAGATAATTGACAAAATAATGCTATTGTTAAGTACGTAAAATTATATCACTCAATGACAAGATATTACGTTATTAATAAACGATGTTACCAGTCTAATAAATTAATAGAAATATGTAAATATTTTGAGCGATTGAAAATCATACCTCCCCGTTTCTGAACTACCCCATAGACGTCAAATATGACAGCTGTCAATTTGACATTTTTAGTTTTCAGTCGAGCTATAGGAATTAGGAGGTAACTGCAAATGATTTGATTTTAAACCCAAGCATTACCGTTTCCTCAGCACCTAACTTATGACTAAATTATTAAGTAATTAAAAAGTAACGCTTTGCCCTACAATTTTGACTTGACCTAGCACCATGTTATCACCACCAAAAGATGAGAATGATTAAAAAAAAGGAAATAACAGGCAGTTAGTAAAAAAACTACACAAATCACAATCACGCAACACACGATCAATGTTAGTGAAAAGGAAAATCAAACATTCAAATGGAAAAGAACTAGAAAATGATCAAATTTAGTTGTGATTCCAATCATGATAGTTTCACTGGGGTTCTAAAGCCAAAAATACTGAACGTATTCTAGTTTAATCATCTGAGCAAAAATCAAAACATTATAACAAATTGTGAAACTGTCACAATAATGTTGAAATAAATTAATAAGTTAGTAATTTATCCATATCTATACTGCGATAGTCAGACTTTACGTATTTTCTAGCATTTATAGATTAAAGCTATAAATGCCTGCAGTTTGTACATAAATAAGTATTAACTTTTAATTACAACTATTCACACTATAAGTACTCATGTCATATATTGGAATGTTTATTAGGGATCGTAGTTACTTCTGGCTACCTATGCATATCTGCTTACATTTATATATGCATTTGTGAAATGCAGTTAATACGACAATTGACTATCGGAACAAACGTAACATTTCCTATAATTAACTATAAAAATGAGTTCGTTGTCAATGCGTATATAAAGGCACGTATACGTTTTCGACGCGTCTGACGATCGCAGCGAACCTAATGCGTATACTTACATAAATAAGAATAAATATCACACAAGCCCAAGCCATATGTCATTGAAGATGTATGTAAACTATAACTAGCACGGAGAAGGCGGCGACGGCGAGGCACAGGCGCGCGCGCAGGCAGGCCGGGCGGCGGATGACGCACGACACCGCGTCCTCGCTGTCCGAATAACTACTTAAATCTGTATCGAATTGTGTCCTTACGTAGTCTGCGGCGCGCAGCAGGTCGGGCGAGGAGTCGGGGCGTGCCAGCAGCGCCTCGGCCGCGTCCGCCGCCGCGCCCGAGCGCCGCACCAGCGAGCGCGCAGACTCCGCCTCCGACTCCGAGTCCCCGCCCCAGTTGCGTCGGCTGTGCTTCTTCGGACTCGACGACTCGCCTTCCGAGTCCGCGCTCTCCGTCGACCTCCTTCGCAGCTCTGACAGCGCGATCTTTTGCAACTCTGACTCTCCGTCCTTGTCCGTCCTTCTCCTTCTGCTCAACGAGTCTAGTATGTCCGGCCGGTTATTTACCTCGGTGTATTCTAGCGAGCTGTTGATTTCGTCGCTAGTCAAGTTTGAACTGTGACGTCTGCGGCTCAAAGCCTGCACGTTCAGCAAATCGAACTCGGGCGATCGCTTGCTGTTTTTGCGTTCGCTCTCCGAAGGTTTGCGTCGACGGACGCCGTCGTTGCTTTCGATGCTGGTATTGTTTCTAGACCTTTCTAAGCTGTCGAGGAGGGACTTTTTGCGTTCAGCGCTTGACATGGACTTTTTGGGTTTTCTGGAGGGTGTTTCTATGGGGGAGTTTCTGGAGGGTCGCTTGTATCGGGGGAGGCTTCGTTCCCGGGACGCGTCGGACGGCGGTCGTCGCCGGCGGGTGCCGCTCGGGCTCTGGTCGTTCTCGGGCTGGGCCGACAGACTGGAGCAGCAGTCGGACTGGGAGTCCAGGAAGGCTCGATAGTCGTCGCCGAACTCTAGCAGACGACGCGCCGCATCCGAGTCGGGAGCCTCTGAATAAGGTTCCGAATTATATTTTTCCTGTTGACAAAAGACGCAAAATTTATTGCAACTGAGTTATAACTAATACACACCTTCTAAATTTTAAATAATTAAAAAACTCATAGCACATTACACAACCCACCTGATAGAAATCCCACGCTTGCTCCGAAAACGAGCTATGCTCTTCAGTGCCAGCCGTCACACTTTTGTCTACATCCGAGTCCTTATCTATGGACAAGTCCCACAGCCTACTAGGGTCTCCCAAACTTAGTGCTATGAAGTTCTTTCCCCTTTCAAGACTTCTGGCTAATCTTGGCCTCACAGAGCCTCCAGCAGGGCCTAGCTTAAAGCTTGGGGCTACCGTTTCGGGCTCGTTTTGTTCAGGAATGGCACTGTCGGGTTCCCGAGTTGATATGTGGGTCTTCTCGATACTCTTGCGTAGGTGGGCGATGGTGGCTAGTTGTTGTTTTATTAACTCCTCGTCGCTGTCGTTGCCTGATGTCGATGTTGTGTCAAACCTGTTGGAAATGGAAACGGTGAGTTACCTTCTTCTATTGTGACTAATGGGAGACTGAAATACCAACTAACCAGGACAGATTTCCGTAAACGGTTCCACATTGACAAATACTATGGAATGGTACTTATGATTACTGTAAATTGTAGTTGTTCATTTGTTGTGTCAGTGGGGTGTTAATTTCATAATTTCACATTTAATTACAATAAAATTTAAACCAAAATTCTATCGATTCGGATGATATACACACTACATTGAAGATTGTTATTTCGTAATCTACTATTTTATATTTAAATTTGATAAGCTTGTACCTTATATTCATGTTAATAAATGGTTCTTCTTCTTAATATGTGAAGGATCAATTGAGATAATCAATAGTAAAACATTTTATCTTACAGCAGAGGGCTCACGATTTCTGCTATACTATAAGGATATAGTTTTTCTACAAACCTGCTCTTCCTACTTGTAGCCGGGTCACTGGCCGCACTCCTCTCGTGCTTATCCTCTATCTCAGGACTCAATCTCCCACAGAAGGAGAGAGACTTGACGAGTCTCTCTCCTCTCCGCACGGCCGTGTTGTTCCGCCGCAGTTTGAGTCTCTTACGCCGTAGCCAGCCGTGCTTATCGCTAGCTTCCACGCAAGATGTGCAGGCTTCCGTCATCGTGTTGGTGCTTGATACGTGACCCTGGATAATGGGGACTAAGTTAAATGCAGTTCGATATGACAGTTTAATCGATAGTTGTTCAAGAATCTATTTTATTTTTTTAATAGAACACCCGGAAATGTTTTTCTGGACCAATCCCTGTAGTAATGTGTTTGGCGTAAGTGTTGTCTGTTGGAAGATTTTAAAGCTCATGATAATAATACAGTAAATTATTCACATATAAAGTTGAAAGCTAAGCGCGAAGGTATTCTTAGGCTATATTTTTTAAACTCCTCTTGTGAAAACATGGCCTTGACTTTGATACATAGATAAGCTACAATACCTGTACAGTATTTGAACTTCCGCGAAGCTTGGAGTTAGAATTAGATGGAGTCACTCTTTGAGGTGACGCAAGGGTGTTCAAAGCGGATTCAGATATTGACATGTTGTGCGACATAGCGGTGACGTCACCAGCGGTGGGCGTGGCCACCAGCGATGCGCCCGCGCCGCTCAGCTGCGATAGGCACGACACAGACCACGGCCGTGCGCTGTTTGTGCCACCTCGTTTCTTGCGCAGTGTCACCTATAGCGAGAGATTTCCTCAACCGTTTGTTATGTACAATGAGCGTTGAAGTTAGTCACATAATGTGAAGAATAATATTACAACATATCTGAATAGTAACAATTCCTAAAGATTGAATATACAGTATAAACGGAAAAACATTGTTTATTAAAAGTCCTATAGTGACGGCTGAAGAGCAGCCATATTTATTTACACGAGAAAAATAATAAGATATAACTTAAAGTTATTAGCACAGATAAATAAAGCACATACAACATTAAATTTTATATACAAGACAACAAAGTCCTCTTTACCTTGGCATGGTGCGTGGGAGTCACGGTGCAGGTTGAAGTACTCATATCCATAGAAGAGTGTATGTTTCGTTCTTCGGATGTCAATGACGTGTCCACTTCACTTTCTGTGGTGTACTCGCCTGACGCATCGTAGCTTTCCGTGTTCTGGAAGAACAGAATAAAAAGAAATAAGATTACCAGAGAATCATTTTTATTAGTCTTCAAATAAATGTACGTAAGACGCTAAGTTGTGCGAAAATTTGGCGTCTTATAGGTATATCATTATTTTTCACGAGGAAATTGAATCGTTTTTTAAGGAGATTTAATTTCGTATAAGTTAATATTTAGAATAATATTAAGAAATAGACAGTAATATTTAGAACAAAGCCACGAAGAAAATTTATCATTAATGAAACTATCATCAATCGTCTTAAATCGAAAGATGATCGAATTTCACTGTTTGCCAATTGGCAATTTGTGATTCAATTGACCCATAACCAATTGATATTTCGTTTACTTATTGTTCAATTTGATCATTTTATTATCAAACTATGTATATTGATTCTATAAATCTATTAAATTCAGTTACTGAACTATTCTATATTATAAGATACTAACCTGGTTATTATCGCTCTTGCCTTCCGTACTCTGGTTCAACCATTCCTTGATCCGCGACATCTTATTCCTACTGACATTTTTCCCTTCTTCTTCAAACGATAGCGGTTTAAAGCTTCTTGATCCTTTCTTCTTAGACAACGCTTGTTTCTGGACTAATTCTTCAGCTTGATTCACCAGTCTTTCTATGTCCTTGCATCGTTCTACTCTAAGTAGGTCAGGGGTTGATGATTCCAGCTTCGGTTTTGGAGACGGTGGTTTCTCTTTGTTTTCATCTAAGGGCAATTCGCATTGGATCTCAACGGATGACGTCATTATATCAGTGGAGTCGTCGTTCCCAATTTTAGCACCTCCAACGTAAGTCCATTCTTCTTCTGAAGATTCTTCTTGCGATTTTTCCGTTTCGATCATTTGCCTGTCCGAATCAGTGTCATGGTGTTTGAAGTAGAATGTTGCTAGATGTTTAGATTTCCTGTCTGTTTGGTTGAATTTCGATGTGTCTACTGGTTTTTTCCTTTTAATAACCGTTGGCGGAGTTTTCAGTTTGTCCTCTATAGCGACGTTGTGCACTTCCAGACCTGTAAAAGATACTACTGTAGTTCAATCGAACGCGTAATAACGTCACTTGTTTATTTGTTTATTTGCAAAACAGTGGATTTTATAGACAATGCCCACAATGCTATTGTTTTTTCATTCAAGTCATTGGAGAGTTGCAAAAATGGAAAGCAGTCGTGTTTGTTAATTATTTATGACTATTCATATGGGAGTTGTGAGTGATTTTACATTCTTCATAATGCTAACCAAGCTTATGTATGTATATCCCTAATGAGTGTCCTTTTTATCTTTAATATTTTTAATATCAGCAATTCCTTCCCTTCTGTGCTCAGTTAGTGGAAATAGGCTCGCTCCCTATTACATGGGATCTAAACTTGTACAGTCCATCATCAAACAAGTCCATCTCAGCTTTAACTCTGGAGAATACAGGCATGATATACGTTATGATTTTTGTTACCCTTTCCGAATTACCAAGAGTTAGCTTCACTTAGACTGCTTCATTAGTCTAGTGGTCCTAAGCGCGACTGCTACGCCTGAGGTCCTAGGTTCGATCCCCAGATCGAGCAAAGTGGTATTGGGTTTTTCTCTGAAATTCCCAGTAGCAGCTCGGAGTCTGGTTTGTGCCCGGTTAATGGCAATAGGCTCGCCCCCTATTACATGGGACCTAAACATACCGGCGAAATGTGTGTGTGCATTAGTACACCTCTGCCTAACCCTTCGGGGAATACAGGCGTGATGGTATGTGTTATGAGTTTCACTTACCATCAACGTGGTCGCTGGCCGGCACAGTCTGGTCGGTGTCAGGTAGGGTGACATCATGAGCGCCGGGCACTCTTCGCTCGTCCGCCATGTTGCTGTACCGCGCTCGTTCCAGCTCCGACTCGCAATCCGACCCGAAGCCGCGCCACGTGTATTTTAGCACATATTCTTGTTCCTCCTGAAAATGGAACATCGTTACTTTCGATAGTCGATGAAGCGGACGTCTTCTAGAATGGCGCTTGGATAATAAAATGGGTTATGGTCGCAAAAGATGTACGGATTAAGTCCTTATTAAATCCTTGTTCTTCCTCGTGGTATTAATGGGCAAGAAATAATCCCACACTCTACGAATGGGCAAGAAATAATGCCACACTCTCCAAATGGCCGAGAAATAATCCCACGCTCTCCGGTCTTATTTTCGAAGTCTTAGCGCCTTTTGAAAGTTAATCCACCCATCCAATCCAAAAGCGGTTATGGATGGAAGCTAGTTAGACTACTTAGTCTTTACTAGGAAAATGGATAGATAAAATTAAAAAGGTGACTAGCGCAGCTTGGACACGGAGTGCGCGCACTGTGAGGACCTATGTCCAGAAGAGTATTAATCAATTTATAACTTATAAATCGAGAATCAATTCAGAACCCTGAGAATCTGAGAAGTCCAACGTTCAATCATTGGCATCTGGCAATCATTGGCTAGATGGAAGTCACGTCAGCTTGTTCCATGCTTGTTTATGTATCATTGCACTTCGGTCCGTCCTTTATGGAATTAGAAAATTCCCTCGAAAGACAAATAGCTATCACACGATGGTAAATATTGATATTCAATTAGATTGCATTTGTAACCAAATGAAACCAAGTCAAAGTGGAAGGTGACCAGTAATTGAGATGAGTTGGATCATCCGCTTGATTACTTCTACGACTATTTCTTTAAAGACTCGTATAGTAAGACTCGTGGGAGCTCCCACGAGAAGGTAAAAGACAGCAAGGAAGACAGAGAAAGAGATGGAGAGATATATTTACACAACAGTGTGGATTCGACTGGATGCAAAAGGCACGGGATAGGAAACTGTGGAATAGGTTAGGGGAGGCCTACGCCTTAGCGGCGACTACTACGAAAGAGTAAAAAAAAAAGTTCGTTAGTAAGTAGTAGAAATAAATGGCTTTTTTATTTTATTTTATTTATAGTAAGACTAAGTGATCACAACTTGCCTCAGACGCAGATTCTCTGCTGTCTAGGGAGCTGTTTCTACGGCGCGCATTCACTGGCGTGCGCCGGCGCGGACTGCGCGGTGACCCCCGTCTGCTGAGACGTGGCTGTTTTAGGGCTGGCTCGTCGTCACTGTCGCTTGCTGCTTCCGCTGACAGACAACCCTGGAATAAGTGAAAGCAACAAATTAATCGTGGTAAGGCAAATATTGAGCCTTCACTTCGTATGCTAAGCAAGCACCTCTAGATTTTTCAAAATCATGTGCGTAATAATAATAATTATCACTTTCTTAAACGGTGAAGGAAACATCGCAAGGAAAGCTGCATGCCTGAGATTTTCTCGATGGCGTGTAAAGTCGGTTAGCTTAGTGAGATATAAAGTAACCCCTCTCATTCTAAGACCAAGAGATTCTGTGACCTCGGTCCTCAGTACAACATGTTTTTGTAACATAATTTACACCTGGCTGCATTGTCGTCATGCTCCCTTAGATGTCATTGCTTGCGGTAGCGTCATTGGTCGGGTCACCCCCTTCCCTCTAAAATGGCGAGGGAGGTGATGGCTGATCCGTGCGTTATACTCGTGAACGGGTGCTGCTTGTGGTGACTGGTCGACTTGCTGGCTATCGTGTCTCAAATATATTTTTTTATATTTTTTTCCATTTACGAGTTGACTGAGTTGCCTTGTAGGTCATAGTTATCATGCATAGTATTATTATTAATATACACTGTACCATACAAAATGTAAATGTGAGTACTATGTCGGTTTTAACTCGTATAACATTTATTTATATTAAAGATTTCTGAAAGTTTTAAGTATTTCCCATGACCTACCCAAATGTCTTGCTGATCTGGTATCGTTGTGCGTCGGGTCGTTGGGCTCCCTAAAAAATGGTTGAGCTACACGATGACTGATGTATGCGTTCCGTCAGTTAGGACAGGTCAACTCAAAGCTGGTATGGTTCTTTCTTCAAAAGGCCTGTTCAGATTTTGCCCTACATTGAACTCGCATATAATATAACTATTGTCTGGACTTTAAAAGAGACCATGATTCTCTGAGTTTGTTTCGACGTTTCTTCTCAGAGGTCGTCAGATAGGAAACGTCGACGCCATCTAGTTAAAAAAAATATGTAAAAAAACGACTTGTAAAAGTGTCTTAAAAGATCTATTTACAGAAATAAATATCATTTCATTTCATTTCAAGAGAAAACCCGAGCCCAGCAGTGGGACGGTACTTAAATGGGTTGATGACGAAGCTGTATAATTTTGATATTTTTTCGAGGCCTGGCGTTTGTGCATGAGATAATTCGGGCTCGTGTACTATAACTCGATCCAAAACTTCTACCTACGACGCAGGTACTTTAAGTTTTATAACCCTAATAAGTTATTCCATGGAGCAATCTAAGAATACCCCGATCACACGCTCGTATTCAGACAGTAAAAACACCATAAAATCATTCAATATTTACGACATTCATTCATATCATATTTACTGGAATCCATTTATAAATTAATTTACGACCAATAAAAGTCATTTTAAGATCCTACAGATATTTATTGTCGACCACAAAATGGTGAAAATTAACCCCTAAATGAGCCGTAATGGTTTCAACTAACCCTCTGCGGTCTAGTAAATGGGTCAAATGTATCCTAGCAACCACAAATCATAACATGGCGTCCATGTTAAATTATTTATTTGTAGAGATAGGTCACGTGTCTAACCCTTTAATGATCGCGTGGCCTTAAGTGTAATGTCAGTGTAACAAAAACTAGTGGCATTTTCATTTAATCCTTGGTCACTAAAAATACATACGAATTGGTCATGTATTTTTCTCTTAGTAATAATTGGTTTGATACTCTTAAATAATCAGACTTAAGCCTATACCGATTTTATTTTAAAACTTATAGTTGCATTTCGAATACATAGTACCTATTTTTTTAATTAACCTGTCAAGCGCCATATTGTAAACACAATGCAAACTCTTTCCCGAAAAAATCCCGAATAGCACATTGGATTTATAGACAAAAAGTTATTTTAAAACAAATGAAAGCCATTGACGTCACCCTACCGCCAATTCACTCAATTGCATCCAACGAAAGGGGATGAATCAATTCTGAACGCCACTTGGAGTTGGAGTCATGTTTGTAAACAACGACGGGTGGCTGATTAGTCTATTGTGTCTGTGAGAACTTGTGCAAACCGCAATGAATTTGTCGCATGCTCTTTTTAGGCGAAAGGGGAAATCTTTCGCCTAAAAGGAACTATGGGTGCTTTTGTCGTTGTTAATTTGAATAATTTTTTGGTATAAATTACACTGTATTAAACCTAGTTAGTGGAGGACCACTAACTAGGTTTAATACAGTCTAAGTCACACCAAAATTCTTCTTGACCGTCTTGGGTTCGATTTCCAGGTAGAGCAAAGTATCATTGGGTTTTTCTATGAAATTCACAGTAGTAGCTCGGAGTTTGGATGTGTCCGGTGAATGGCAGTACAGTAAGTACACCTCTGCCTAAGATGATGTATTTATTAAGTAGGTAACACAATAAACAGATTTTCTATAGTGTATATTAGATATAAGTTTTTTTATTTTTATTAAAAAGGTTTTCATAGACGACCGTACCTGATTATCGATCCTTGCAACACAGGCTTCCAAATGGCACTGCCACTCTATCGCCCTGAGGTACAGCAGATGCCAGCGTCGTTCAAGCGCACGCGCCGCGTCCCCCCCTCCGCACAGACGCACCACCGAGCTCACGATCCTACCGTGGCATTCCACGTCGCGTTGCAATACCTGGTGGACAAGCAAATACAATTTTACTATACTGCTACTAATACTGGGTAGTTATTATAATTGTAGGGGTATAACAGGTAGTTGTTAGTCATTTAATTTTAGGGTTTCCATTGGGCGATCCGTATTTCCCAACGCTACACATGTCCAATATAAGGTGAGCTCTCGCTATACGTGAAAATCTATTTAATGCGAGGTCAGCCTATACTGGAAAATTATAGCTTGATACGTAGCTGTGTCAACTTTAAACAAAAATGTAAAAGATACGGAATGCATTCATGACATTATTATGAAGTTTAAAATATAATCGTTTAGTATTGTCTGGTAATTTTAAAAATGGAACAGAATCTTTTTCCGGAATTGTCAGTGCCATGCAGGTTTTACACTGTTATCTACAACGTGTATAGTAGATGAAGGTGTTACAGCCTACAGCTATTATATTGTGGTAAGTAGGTATTATCTGATTTTTAAGAGAACTCCGCAGCATTGATACGATACAAGGTTTTAGGTGTACAAAATGACAAAACATAAAAACCTTTTAACAAACACAATGAAAGTATCGATACCCATCAAAACAAGAATGCGGATCTCATAATAAACAAGATCATAGTTCCGATAGGAAAACACGTTGCGTAACACAGTACCAAATGAATCGATACCATAAAGAGGCCGGCCCTAGCCTTAAGTTACAAAAAAACAGAAAAAAAGCTCAAAGTTTACACAATAAAAAATGGCGGTGCGAGAGCGAAGACCGGCCAATCAAAATTAACAATGGCCGTTGACACAATAAGTCAAAGCCATTTAGTCGGAAAAAAATAAAATTGAAAATCGAACAAAGGGCAGAACGTGCTCTGGTAGTGCATCTGAGTATGACAGCCGATATTACGACGATATTTTTACGGTTTTTAGTCAACAATAAATATCTTTGAGAAAGTTGGAACTTGGATTAAAAAATATTTAATTTTCCTGTTTAGACATTGTAAGTGAATTTTTCAGTACCTATGATCTAAATTGTTCTCGTTAAAAAAGTAATTCTAGGTAGAACTTGTTATTGGATCGCGGAATTCAAAAGCGTGAAATCAAATGCCTGTCATGTCCTGTTCGTGTTTTTTTATTCTATACAATACACACTATAGATTCATTATTAGGAAATGTAGTGTCGTGCAGTATTATTCTGCAAGTCAAATTAAAAAAAATCCAAGTCAAGAGTGAAGCACTGTAAGCAGGCATGCCTTTTTAGCCGGATCTAAAAAAATACAAAAAAGAATACTTGTCTTATAAATTAAATCAAAATATAAAACAAACATCGGGTTTATTAGACAAAATATTTTAACTACCAAAATTGTAAAGATCAAGATAATAGATAGAAGAGAGAATAGAAGATAGAATAAATAAGCCTTATACAAAATTCTTAATAAACTTCTTTTCATTAACCTTGTGCCATGGTATTCTAAAAATTGCAAATTAGACAAGTGTCAGTTTAATGTCAAAACTAGGTACGCAGCGAAGACCGTAATTCAAGCGCGCCAATCTAGGATACGCAGTTACGCACCCAAGATTTTCCTGCATAACATAAAATACGATCTATCAGGAGCGAAAGATGACATCTCAAGACATGTCGACGGCTTGTAACAGCCTCTTAGTGAGATGAACGGCTTCAGATTGGATCAGTGCAGTAACAAACTTGCGAAGGGATACCATGTTTGGCGTTATCTCGAGACGGACCATTTATGAAGCGTTACAAACACTTAGAATCAGATTGCCTCAGCCATATCTAGGTATAGGAACTGACGAAGTATATTCTTCTTCTTAAGTACCTCAGATTTTTGTTATTGAATTATTTAAGTTCTTAAACAAAAATGTCAGGTAATAAACTAAGTCTTATAAAAAGCAATCTTGAAGCACAAGACTGATTAAGAATTTGGGAAATATGGTATTAGCCCAATGTTCGTTCAATCATGAAATTTGAAAAAGAGGGTTGTCTTGGCGATAAAACTACACAGTGACGCATTTAAGCAACAGACGATTAACCAATCACGGAGCAAATCCTGCATTGTGCAGTGCAGTGGTTGCCGCGATAAAATTGCAAATTAGGTCCAGACGGCATGAATACGGCCGTAGTCCTACAGGCAATAAGCTCTGGGTAAAGAATTCTACATTTGAATTGGGGGCAGAATATAACTCGCTCCACTGCTCCAGGATGCTCTGTTGTCAACAAATAGTCGGCTAGTTTCGACAGATCGGACCAGATAGCTATTGATGTTCAAATGAATTTAAATATATTGCAAGACATGAACAAGCTCCAGTTCAGACTCAACGTTTATGCATAATTTATTTTAATTATAACTTAATTTGCTAACAATGCCAGTCCAAGTTTACTAGAGCGATGTGGCTCCTCTAGCGTTGCATCCATATAAATTACAACCAGATGGATGCAGCGATTACATACCAAATTACAAATTTATCGAGATCGTTGAGCGTCGTTTCGATTCCAATTGCATGGGAAAACGATACGGAACAGGAATGGGAAAGTTCAGTATTAGAACGGACAGTTTCTTAATTCAAACCAGACGTAATTTCGTCGGAGATGTTGCTTCTTTGATAAACCAAGAGTTTTCGTGCATATTTTTGAATACAAATTTCATTTATCTCATTAAATGTCCCAAAGTGTTGCCCACACATTTGAATAAAATTTTTGGAAGTGCACTCATTATGTGTCAATATTTATGTTATTTCGTCATGGTGTTTTTCTATAAACTTTATGGCTTGATGAAATTTGAAACTTAATAAGCATAGGTGTGAGAATATTTTATCTTTATAGTAAATTTTATTGGTTTTATTACTTTATATCAACCATCACAAATACTAAAACTAATATTAGGTTATTTGTGCACAGCATCCACAAGCTTCATGTGAAGGCCCAAGTTCACGTAATTAACAATAAATAAAGAATACTTAAATGTTAATTTTCACACGCAATTAAAGCCTGTCATTATTTTTTATAGATTGCCACTCTATGTTATCACCATTATATCACAGTAGGAGGCTGAGAATTATTTCTATAAGAATTTTTTAAACGAGCAGTTGTCGTTAATTTTGATGTAAAAACATTTTGAACAGTGAGACCCATGTGAAGATTGTTTTCTTTGATATTATGAACGTCGAAACAATCTTCATATGAATTTTGTTTATGATAATGTATAGGTACACTCTCACCAGATAATCAAACTACAATGAATTTAATGACGTATTTCTTGCACCAATAATAACAGTTACAGATTGCAAAATTATAATTTCAGTTATCACTATTCAGACTATTTCCAAAAAAAGACAACGAATTTATTTCGCGTGGTCACACTGATTTCAAAAGGACTGAAAACATATGAAATGTATGAACACTCAACCGATATTGCAAATCCTTATTACCTCGAAAATTTAATGATGATAAATTCGACAAATTAAACACCTACATAAAGCACGTTTAATACAAAAAGGTCGTATGAGTCAAGGCGAACAATGTCACTTGCTTCACCTCGTGATATGCCGCAATTGAAGCACTAGAATCTATTGAAACGTCACAATGATTAGTAGGCGTTATGTTAAATGCATGTTGATGATGTTATAAATGTATGTACGAAATGTTCAATAGGTTGTTCTTGAATCTAGAGGTAAATGTCATTCCAGCGGCGCTTAAAGCAGAGTTATTTTTCGTACAGAATGTTCTAGTGGATCAACGGTGACGACACTTGTCTTTGCCGCAGAAAAAATAGTCAAAATTTTAATCAAACTAAAAAATCTGTAAACATTACCTAGTATGATTGTCAGGAAACGAGTTTTTAGTGGTCAAGAATGGCGTTTTAGCATGAGAGAAGAAGAAGAAAAGTTCGTTGTTAGGAAATCCTGACAATAACTAATCGTTGCATGCAAATTACGAAGGAATCGCATACGTTAAATAAGTTGAAACGATATTTTTCAAGCAATATAAAAGCTTGTCAATATTGTGTTCACCGTATAACATTTCCAAGGTAGTGCGGAAGCTGAATAGAAATAGTTTATGTTATTATAAAAATTACATAACCAATAACTATTAACCTCGTTACTTTCCATAAAAAGAATTCTCCAAACAGTATTTTTCTTTAATAGTCTCCAATATCAATTGACGTAAAGTGTTCATTGACTCACAAACACAAAACGATGAAGCCATGGTAAATCAGTTCACCATGGCGATTAAGCTGTTCAATGGGATTATGCAAGTTGGGAGCTCATGGTAACCGTTAGCCAAGTCACGACTTTTATTTTTTACCCGATTTTCATGTTGCAACATTGTGTTACCAAAGATCATCTATTTTGGAATTAAACGAGACCACTTTTAAAATTTCTAGAGAAAACTTGGATACGTAGTTTTCTTTAGAATTTTATGATTCGTTGTGGAATTTCCGATTAGCCGATCGCATGTTACATTTGAGTACGGATTAAAGATTACTAATTAAAGATTTGGCAAAGTTTCTGTAAACTGGTGGAAAAGAAGCGTCAACCTTCTAAAACAATGATAAGATTGTAATTAATTACAGGGTTGATAAATCAATAGCCAGATATATAGACATTGATTATAAAGAACATAGATAATAAGTATATGAACTTAGTAATAATGTAAGACTATTAGCCGCAAATGCAGTATTTCCTACGAATGAAGATATAAATGTTAATCTTCCTACGCATATGCACAATCAAATAAGGAATATACATCTCATGTTTGGATTGAACCTTTATTTATCCATTCCAGACGATCGGTCCGCTATTGCTTTATAATTATGACATTATGTACCTACCCGTATTTACTTTCGATACTACAACAATAGCTAAATCCGTTTCCTATGCATTGTGCTGACAATAATTATTGTCTACGATGTCATTATTACCCGTTGCGGTACAAACGTCATGTACTATTGTTTGAGTATCGTGTTGCAATAAGTATTTTGATGTTTGACCCAAAATAAGACGTGTTTTATCTTAGTAATTGACAGATGCAAGAGAATGCTGCTTTGTTTTATGCGTTGAGCCGCGATATGACAGTTTTAGGTGATATGATGTTTTTTTATTGTTTTTAGTGACTATACGTACAGTACTCAACGATTTTAAATGAGTATAAGGATGGGATTGGTTCAAGCTATTCGGTAAATTAAGTCATCCATCTTTCTAAAACATACCTTTAGTAAAACGGGCGGCTACATTTGATCCTTTATGGTGAAGATCTACACGATAGTTTCATTTAAATCTAAAAAAAACTATAAGCAGTGAGCTCATTATGTTATCTGCTGCTTGTAACTTGAATCTAACCATTATTGTTGTTTTGGACTATGAACCATAGACCATTTATTATGTTTATTGCTGCTTCCATAAAACCTGCTACAATTTGAATTTAAAATGAGTTTAAGCAGTTCCTGCTTTTCTTTGAAGCGCTACTTAATTTCGTACTCTAAAAAGATGGTAAGTGATATAGAGGTAAAAAAATAATTGCGCACGTAATTCTTGACACGAATTGTAATTAGTAAATTATTGGTTAGATAGCAGAACACGTGTTGAACATAATTCTAGTGGGACAAGATAATTGCAGGCTTTCGTCAAGGCATAACAGTTGTAATTACATTAATGATATTAACAAGGTCGTTCGCAGTTATTCTAAGACGGTTATAAAAACAGCTTACGGCTATCTTTTTAGGCCTACTCAAACAAAGAATGCGATTTAAATTTTGTTTTTTGTGTGTTCATTACAGAAACTTATTAAGTCGTGAAGAAAGTTGTTTATGTGAAAGAGTGAACTTAAACCTACCTACCTAGAATATCAGATTATTTTACTTTGTTAGTTTTCTAAGCATATTCTCTAACTACCAAAGAATCTAATACAATTCCTAAATTGTATTAGATTCTTTATTGTATTTATATCAATGGATATAAATACTGATGCCTACATCAGTATTTATATCCATTGATTTTGCAGTGTCTGCAGCAAAAGTGTTTATCAACTCATCGTGTCTTGCCTTTTATCATCGGTGTGCATTTCAAATCATCATGCTGATATATTTGGCGAAAGGATCTACAATTTGCCTTTTTTACTAAGAATTCTTTAATTCTTGATTCGAACCCAAACAACAACGATATAGGTTTGATTGTTAAGTTTAAAGTTTTGGTGTTTTCTGATCTATTTCAATTATTATCAGTGGTTCTTTTTAATTTTCGAGTATGAAGTAGGTATCTATTCGCTATCATTTAAATATTTAATAGGTTCTGCGCTCTCTAACCAAGAGTCGTAATCTTAACTATGAAGCAATTCTGACATTTTGTATTGAACAAAAGTCATACTAAAATTGCTAATGAACTATTCAATTTTATTGGACCCATGCTTTGCATTACTGTTAGAGCTGATGGATTTCTAATTATTCGTCAGAAAAACCATGCACCGTATAAACTGTTGAGGCTATTATAAAATAGCCTCAAGACAACTGACAAATAATGAATAGAATGTACCGTTTTCTATTTTATCTTAAGAGTTTTACTTAGAAAATCACCATTAAAGGATTACACGCACGGCGTTAAATCTTTTATTGAAGGTGTAAATCATTTCCGTTTCACATGCGGAAATAATACAATCTTAATTTGCCGTTGAATGTTCTTTATGTCAAGGCAATAAAATTGCGATTTGATTGTTCTAACTGCACGTCAAGTTTACGTCAAGGTCTAAACAGCGCATGCCGCTGGAGTCATCGTCCGCCGCCGACGGATTTAGCCGAAAGGTAGACGGAAATAGCCGAATGTGAAGAAATATGCGCTTGTCCGCGTTTCTGCAAGGTGAGATGGGGTGCGCACGCGCATTAAATAGCGGAGTGTACCAGTGTACCTAGCCCCTTTGAAACTAGTTTAACGGTTACGGGAACTTATGTAATATAATAAAACATTATCTAATGAGAACTGGATTTTATCGAGATTAAACGGCCATGGCAGGATGTTATGATGCCTTTTGAATTCTATAACTACAAGAAGTACAGTAAGAAAGTATAATATGAATGGAAATCTTGTTGCCATATTACTTACTGTGCGTATATAACAGTTTTCTAGGACTGACAGAAAACACTTCACTAGTATTGAAGTGTAAAAAGCTCAGTTAAAAGGCCGTGGTTATATGATATGGGACATGCATACTGACAAAAATACTTACAACCTCATGACATATCACGTTTGACCATAAAGACGATGCTGTAAAAGTTCGTGTCATTCTTAATATACAAGTATAAACATACCAATTACAGGGTGTCGTCGTAAATGATTACAACTTATGCAGAACATACGACGTAACTATAATTATTTTTCACAATCATTGAATCGTCTTTAGTATACATAATTATAAAGTATATAATGACATATCCAGCAATGATAAAATTGGAGCAAGGAAATTATTTTAAGAGGAAATGAGATCCCTAAATAATGGTTGAGCTACACGATGACTGATGTACGCGTGCTGTCAGTTTGGACAGATCAACTTAAAGCTGCTACGGCCCTTTCTTCAAAAGGACCGTTCAGGTATTGCCCTACATATTGATAAACCTCAATAATTTGACGACGACTGCTGTCTGGCCTTTAAAAAACCATGATTCTCTGAGTTTGTTTCGACGTTTCTTCTCAGAGGTCGTCAAAAAAGAAACGGCGGCGCCATTTAGTTAAACATACTCTGTAATCTCTTTGCAGACATAAATATGATTTATCATTTAGATCCGAGAAACCTGGAAGTTAGCCCAAAATAATATTATTTTTTTTTTATCGTATTCAGTATTGTATCTCTTAACTACCTGCCTTTACTCCAATGGATTCTTTTCCAACATATAAATAAGAATTTACTTTCTTGGTTAATAACATAGCTTTGATGTATTTATTAACCTCTACAAAATAACCGTTGTACACCCAGTGGCGTGCACTCCATACAAGCAAATAAGCTCTGCATACCCTGTAGTCCCTAAATGTATTTAATTAATAATAAATTTATTCCCCTCTAATGATAAATAAATGTAATTAAAAAATGGTAATTTAGCTTGCGCACCATCTATTACTTTTTTTTAAGAACTAATTCGTTGAAGCGTCGATAACTTGCGCGCGCCGCGTCATTGAGCTCCGCGCTGGTGGCGCGCTCTGCTGAGATAAGCAGTGCACCTCGCTGCTTATTCTTCATACAATGCATTTGGACGCATCTCGTGTAGTACACGGCAAAAGTGTGACTGTGTGCGTGTAAATATGAGCGTGTGTGACAGATTTAGAAGCACTGCTTATTTGCTTTGCGCCCAAATTAAGAAACGGCAAAAGCAGCGCATATTGTTTATTGTAGAGGGTCAACGTTTTTAGTCGGATTGACCAATTGATCGACTATATTTTTATTAATTCCAAATTTTTTTCGCCATATTGTTTTTCTTGGCGCAAACTGATTGTTTGTCGAGTAATTTTTAATAAGTTTATTATTGTATAAAAGTAATATTAAACTCGTAAAAATTGAAAAATATACCTGTGAGACCTGTGTAGGTGAAGTGTGTTTAAATAAATTAAAATCTGGCGCGTTTTCGACATTATTTTTCTGAGGAAAAAGCTAAATTGATTTCAAAGTTAAGGTCAGTACTCAGTTTGGATTTAACTCAAAGAAAGGGTAATATTACTCGTCATTTTAATAAAAAGTTTTATGATAATCATTACTGGTTGTGTACATACAAACAAATTGTATTTTTTCCATTGTATTTTGTTTACTTATCGCGATAGTAAGAATATTTGCGGTAAGAGACAGGTAGGTGGGGATGATACCTACAAAAAGCTGAAACTGGTCAGTTTTTTATTGCATACCCTGTCTGAAATCTCTGTGCACGCCACTGTGTACACCTATGTTTCGGTCTCTTTACTATCCGGCCTTTACACCAATAGATTCTTCTCCAACATAGAAGTGAGAACGGCCTTAAGTACTCGATTAACGATATAGCCTTGATTTATTTCGATAATAGACAAAACATTCTTAGTTTATAGCACGTGCACTTTGAAACTGGTGATAGGGTTCTGTCATGGCGGATTTCAAAGCAAGGCCTTTTGCATTCCTAGCTAATTGTCCTATAAGCTTTACGTTCACGACTGAGTCAGTGTTATTTACAATTTGCGTGCGCAACAATTCACAGAAGGTTCGAATCATGTTGTATTCTTCAAAATCTAATTGGTATCTTGTTTTAATTTTCAATGGTACCTGAAATTTGGATCTGATAGAATAACAAACTTTTCAGCACCTTTTCAGCACCAAGAATACGGGCGAGATAGTATAATACATGTATATTATGTCTCCCAGAAATTGCTATTAGCGAGATTGCTCTTCGCACAATCTTCAAAAATAACCTTAAAATTAGGCGCTCATACTCGAAATCTTGGCATTGACTAGAGCTCGCATCTCCCTGCAAGTAATTATGGCTGTTGTTGGCCGTGCTGCACTTAATTATAGTTAATTGTTTTCGAGGTAGTTTACAGTAGTGCAGTGTACGAGTATACAATAAAGAGTACACCATCGCGCTCTAAACCTTGATTCTAGGTCCGTGCGATATCAACTGCAATTATGCTGTCGGTATTTATCCAAGCGCGTGCTTTGAGGTGCCGCAGTGTAAATCATTGGCAGAGAAATCAATCTAAGAGGTGCCGTTATAATATGGGTTATGTCAACGCAAAAGGGACGCCGGACGTTGGACCGGATTGAGATACGCAATTTTCCCACTACATACGCCTAGGATATTCTCAATTTACTGTTAATCAGGGTTGCTACAGGTAAAAAAGGCAATTGCTGGCATTTTGTGGAATAAGACTTCTTGTCTTAATGACAAGAGGGTGTTAGGGATGTACCCTTACAAAATCTTAAATCAATCATCTTCTTGTTGGTTTTAAATGTGGCTGAAGGATCCTGTCAAGAATTGGCATCGTTTTTTATGACTTACCCCATCAAGTAGGTAGAGACTATACATTTCCACTTGCTACGATCAGTGTCGCTCCATATTAACTTCATTGACGATATTAACGTGACTTTTTTGCGTACGTCGGCAATTAGTTATTGGTACGTTCGTAAGGTACGGTCCTCCTCCTAGCTTTTCCATCGATACTCGCCCCGGATGACTTCTATCTATCCTCCCTCTTGGGAGGGATTTCTAAAATCCAGTTTTACGATAAATTTTCCGACGATTTCTGTAACGAACTGGACAGCTGAAAAGTACTCTAGACTATCTGGGGTTAAATCTGACAACCCTGACTTAAGCCTTAAGTGACTGTAGATTGTATTGAATAGACAGATGTATCCCGCTAATCCTTTGGGGAATAAGCCGTGCCTTGAAGTCATTGATAAGCGGCAAATTATTATCTGTCAAGCAATGAAGACAGACGACCTGAATGTAAACTTTTTATTGGTACCATAGATGATATAGACACGGATACGTACACGGATATTCCTTAGATGCATAAATGAAATCCAAACATTATAAATGCGAAAGAAACTTCTGCTATTTGTTACATTTGCTCTTAAACCGTTGAACCAATTTTAATGAATTTTGGAATAGAAATAGATTAGACTTTGGAGGAGCCAGCCTTTAGTCCCAAAACTTCGTTTGAGATACGCGTGAAATCGTGGGCAACCGTTGCAGCAGATTTACAATTCGATAATGATTATTGATTCGCAATGTTTGTTTTTATGGTAAAAGCAGAAAGGACAGGATCAAGATGACCAGCAGCTTAGAATTAGATGGTTAACAAATAATTGTTTAGCTATTTCCAAACTATGATCTTACATCGTAAAGAATCATTATCAATGGCAAATTATTATCGCTCTATAAATCTCGTTTTACTACTCGTATTTATCTTCTTCGTCTTTCAATACTTTTTATTGAAGAAACTCCTTTCTTGTTGTTCCTTAAATACAGTGAAAAGATATGAGAGGTCAAAATATTGTCTATTCTAGTGACTATTTCAGTGTGACCTCAAGACAAATAGGTACAAACAAAAGAATACACAATAAGAATCTTTTTAAACCCATTGAAGTAAGCACATTATACATTTCCTATTTATACTTATGTAACTTATTTTTGCAAAGAACTCATACCTATACGTAATGTTGGACACTTTCACACTATTTTGTAATAAAGGAGCTCTGTCATCATTGTCATCACTGTTGATAATAAGTAATATATGACCCTATTTTGAACTGTACAACGGTACGTGTACGGTATATGGCGGATATTTTTCAGTTCATGAAATTAAAATGATAATATCGATATGATCGTAATATAAAACACTAGCTAATGCAATGGTAATCAATTTTGTTAATCAACAAAGTTTTGAAAACACTAAATAATCACACATTCGGACTTAATAATCGTAAACCAAAATTATTTTTGGAAACAAATAAATGAAAACTGTTGATGTCATTGCAAAATCAACACTTAATAATCTAGATTTCATAAGACCATATAAATAATCATAATAATAATATTGAATTGTTCTTAATTGCCAGTACAAAAAACTAGACTAATTGCCAGATGTATGAACAAAGACGCTTTCAAGGTCGACAAACATCAAACATATAGACGAAGCCGCAGGCATAAGTACCGTTACGCATTGTACAGCATTCACAGTACCGTCTTAGCATTTTAGTACACCCGCAAACATAGGTTGTCGAATAGCCTGCATCTTCCCACAGTCCATCCACGTATGTAGCCGTGTAATTGGCGCGAATTAGCTCAGATTGACATAATGCCGCCATTACTGGCAGAATGTTGCCAGGGCAATTAAATAAACCTACTTCGCAAAGAAAAGATGCACATAAAACATTTCTGTTCACTACAGAATAGTTGATTGAACATCGATTACAAAGCAATGATAAAAATGTCCTTAGAGAACTGATAAATTAAGATTCTTTGATGATAATTCTAATTCTTGGGGGAATTACTAAACATTAACAGCTAAATTTAAACTAAAAAAAAAAATACATTTCGATAATTTTAATCATAAAAGAGCCGTTTGGTCTGCCCCATACATTAGATCCCAATCCCATATCCAAAGTTCTTAAGTTATCTTCAAATTCCAAAGTATTATTAGGCCTATGACAGCCATTCAAAAATTGCCATAGCGGACGGTATTTCACGTCCACACGGCGGGGTATTGGTAAAGTTTTCAACTAGCAATAATCGCACCTCGGATTAACCTCATTGGTTACGATATTGCCTCTGCGCAAAGTTAACTTACAATTTTTTCTGGAGCCGTACTAACCCAATCGATGTAACGAAACCATAGCGCGATTCAATTCGAGCCCAACGCCATCTATCGAGCGAAGGGTAAGTTTTTGGCACCGCCACCGAATTGTAGATTTCTTAAATATTTTTTGTTAAGAGAACTGACATAAAATGACGTAATTAATGAGACTTAATAAATTTATTTTATTAACCCCTTCGTTCCTGGTGTCCATCTCAATGGACATACCTTTACATTTAATGTAATATGAAACGCGGTTAACAAAAGCTAAATCTAAACGTTTTTATACACACGGTGCTCATCTAAAAATGTTTGTATAAACAAAACACAATCGCCCTTTGTGTGGGTAGTTCATAATATCCAGTCAAGTAATGCCATTTGCCATGGCTCAGCACAAGGCAGGTAAGTCTTCAGTTTTACATTGTTTTTTCTTGACAGTAGACTTATTGCTCTGTACATTATTTTTATTTTCGTAGATTAGGTAATAATTGTGGGTTATATTTACACGTAAACACAAATCAATATCATATAATATTTCAAAAATGCTATTTAATATGTGTCCATTTCAATGGACATCAGGTCTCAAAAGTCGATAAGCTGTAAAGTTTTGTATAATAGTTTTTATTGACTATGTAATGGTATTCATGCCCTGTTTTAGGTTTCAATCTTACAAAAGGCGAAGATGTCGAACTCATTACGTCTTGATACATTAGAAAACGGAACAATATCAGATCTTGATGGGGAAAGCGACGATAAAGTTATCACAGATACGAGTATATCGCAAAACTTAGCTCATGTGGGTAGGGATGTGGTAGTCACAATGTACATCCAAACGAAACTCAACGGACACACCATGGGACTGGTCCACAAATTCAAGGTTGCTCCGTGTGCAATGGATGCTCGGTGTTTCTTTGGTGGATAGAATTCGCGACGAAGCCATTCACCAAACAACTAAAGTCACATTGCGCGAAGAATAAGCTCGCTGAGGTGGAAGTGGGCTGGCCATGACTGCAGACTGGTGCTAGACTGGAGACCACGTTTGGGCAAACGTAGTTTGGGACGCCCTGCGACACAATGGACCGAAGATTTGACGAAGGTGGCTGGCAGTAGATGGATGCGAGCTGCCCAAGACAGCGATGGTTGGCGCTCTTTTGGCGAGACCTACGTTCAGTAGTAGATGGCAATAGGCTGATATGATACAGGATCTAAGGCAACGAGAAATATATGCTGGTGGAACAATCAGAGTAAATAGGTTTGGAAAGCTTCCGCTTGTAACGGACAGAGACAGCTAAAAATGAAAGATGGTATTCCTACTGATCTAGTTACGAACAATTACCAAAGATGTGGATGTAATAAAGTGGATCGACAACAAGGTTGTTTTGTCTTGCCTCAAATTTTGCTGGAATAGGAGAACAAGATGAGGTACGAAGATGGAATAAAGTATCCAAACAATATATAACAATTCATCAAAACGACGTCCTCGCGCAGTTGCTAAAATTAGCCCTGCGAATTAAATCTAATATGATACTGTACATAATTTGCCTGAATATGATAAAAAGAAGGAAGCAACAAGATGCAAGAAACTGGAATGTAAAGATAAAACACACGTGTACTGTTTGAAGTGCAATATCCATTTGTGTTTTACTGGTGAGCGAAATTGTTTTAGAGAGTTCCATAAAATCAAATAATTTAATTTTTTTATATACCTAATATGAATAAGATACCATTATATGATTTAAAAAATATTAATAAGCATTTTTATTATTATTATTGAGTAAAAAATACAAATCTAGTTGTAACAGAAAATAGTCTTTCAAACTACACTCGGGACCTGGTGTCCATGTAAATGGACATACAATTTTCAAAAAATCTAAAAAAGAAAAATTAAAAATTTGCATTACAATTCATTGATTATTATCTTAATAATAAGGAAATCCACTTAAACATTTTTTTTTACTCCTATAATAAACTCAGGTTCGAAGGGGTTTTAATATTAAGCTGGTCCACTTTCACTACAAACTTCCAACCTAATGACCAAATAATATTTTTACTATAAAATAACTTTCCATAACGATTACGAAATAGATAATTCGCAACACAATAAAAATAAGGCGGATATCAATCTGTAGGCAATTAACAGTACTTATTTTTAATTAAATGGAAGAACAAATTGCCTAACAAGCCTCACAAATTGGAGACAATTTCATGCAAGAGCAGTGTCATAGAAACAACAAAACTATAAACCATGGGAAAGTTCTACAATGGCCTACAGAAATTAAAACTTAAGCGCTTAAAAAATTCATGATGTAACAAACCAGTAATTAAAGAAACTAAACATTGAAATGCAAATGGAAACTAACCTATGATTTCATTTTTGGTCCAAATGATTATTTTCCTCCATATCTTTGATCGACAGAATTATTCTGCTCTAGCGTAGACGGGTAAATAAATAATTAAGTGCTATGGAAGGTTCATTATTGGTTCAAAAGTTTAACATTATTTTGTACGATATTTCGACAACCTTATCCAATAATTTAATTCAATAAAAATTTACAATAGATAGGTTAGAAAAAGATTAGTTTTCTAAAAACATTATCAAAACTATTAAAAACAATATGTTACGTACTTAACTATCGATAAACAATTCGGACATAACCTTACAATCGCGATAAAATTAGTTACAAGTGATACAGACAGAAACAGTCATATTATGAAACTGCACCATAACACTCATTACGTAAAAAGTGAGAAAGAAAGTTAAAATCATACGCATTGTGCGATAGACAACCGTTGCAAATTGCAAAACAGTCGTTTCGAAGGAGCAGCATAGCGAATCAAAATGGAACTACCATCAAGAGGTCACTGTGATGTAACTTGTAGGATCGATAACAAGTGCCTGCATTAAGTAAATGAAATGAGCCATGAACGATTGACACCGTGAAATTGGTTATCTCAGATTGATGTTATGGAGACGCCTTGATAGGCAGAAACAACAATCTTTGCGTTCCGATGGACCAATAATATCGATATTGTTATTTAGGAAATGTGTTGCGAAATTTTGCATCCGATTGCGAGGTTGCGGATGTAAAACTTGATTCATGATTTGTGAAAATTATACATACAGACGCCTTTTTACACAGGGTTAGGCAGAAACGTCTAACCGCGACTTGCTACGGTTCTGTGTACCTTTTATGTTTCCAAGCGCAAGTTGCGAATACTATGCGTCTGACCTTTGTGATGGACCGACTGACAGATTACGAGAAGTTTCTCATTACTTTTCCCAAAGATGATGCATTATCATATCATATTGAGAATTTTATCACAATCTAATTGTGACCCAGGCTAATTAAGTTATTATTGCATTTGTGAATAATTACGTTTCAGACATTATGTTATGCACTTGCACACCTAGAAATTGCAAAATATTAACTTTAAATAAATTAGAGAAACTGGACATGACATTCCAAATAATGATATTACACGGTTACAATACTTCGTTCGAAGTAAAGTTCACATACCAATTGCATTTAACATGATAATTACAAGTATTTTGATTACCAAGAATATTTCTGTACAATCTACAATATTCGACACATTGGTTGTCGAAATTACTAACAAACCGCAGCCTGATGAGACTTACGAAATTGTAATGACTCATCATAATAATGTAGTTGCGAAACTGAGATGCCCTCGAGAAATATCAAGTAATTCGGTTGAAGTAAGAATTGCAAAAAGCAAATGTTTAACCGCATTTCGGTTTGACTGAAATTCAGCATACTTACTTGGGCAAACTTGATAACAATTGTATCAATAGTTTATTTAGTCTGAAATATTTCCAGGGATTAAATCAGATAAGCAATAATATTAAGATTTTGTATACCGATCAGAATATGCATACAAAAAAGGGAATGTTATCAATTTCTAAAATACTAACATTTTGCAGTAAGACTACAAAACTAGGAAACTTAAAACGTTAGGGAAATTGCTAAGGTTAGAAATCAAAAGCAAGAAACGTATACGCATTTAGTTCCGTTTTTCTTTATATCCATATACAAACATACTACTTCCTCACATCAGAAATCATTGACCCGATCCACGGCTCCATTGATTGTAAACTTGTTAATCTCTATTCATTATAGACAATCATTACCATATTACACAACACTGCCTTTACGGGACTGCTAATATGACAATTTACATATTCAAATTAGCCATGAGTCATGATTCTACGTTGAATGAAGATATTTTGCGAATCCTTTTGTGGTTTGTATTGGTTTAGTATAAACTGTTTATATTCTGTTTGATTCTGATTCTCAGCTTTGATGCTGAGCATCCTGTGTTGGCTCCGCTTGATAATTAAAATTTTAGGTCTTAGTTTAGATTTGAAACCTAATCCTAAATCGTTTTAATTGATGGCAAATTTTACGACCCTGTGGATAAAGACAAAGAGCATACACTTCGAGACAATTCTATCCGTGTGCTGAAGCTAAGGGGGCCCTAACTTGTAATTTGAATGCGTGTTCGTCCCTTATAGACACCATATTTGGTATAACTCATCCATATAAACCGATATAACTCATTTATCAGATGCAATTTTCATTGAAAAAGCTAATAATTACTATTGGAACGAAGTTCCTTATCGCGCGTTGTGAAAGGGGGCTAGACGGAAAAAATTCTTACGAAAAGTTGTCACGACACTTTTTGCTATAGCAAGCTATTGTAAGCTGTGCGGCGTGCGCATTTTTCTCTGTCTGTCTCTCTCTCTCTTTTTTTTATTTTACATTTTGTTTATATTACATTATATTTGTTAATAATAAAAAAAATATTATTATAACTTGAAAAAAAAAATATTACAATTCCTTCACTAATTAATCGAAAGGAACTTCGTTCCATCCGGGTGTCCCTTGACACCTCTCTAGTTTTTATTCATCATAATATTTATTTAATAATGATATTTTAGCTTACGGTTCTATTGATACAGAGATAAAGCCTTAAACACGTCAATAAACTAATTACGATAAAGCTCCAGCTGTATTTAACACTGCTTTATCACTTGCCCGTTCATTGCCCAACGCACAGCTGCGCGCGCACCGTTCCGACCCTATACATCGCACGCGCATATTTCACAATACACCATTGGAACAAGCCCAATACCACATTGTTTATTTGTTATGTCTAGAAGAGAGATATAAACAAATTGATACCGCATAAACATAATATACATGTAAATATAGCGTTTGTTTGTAAATACATATACAAAGCCGGTTTCTACGTTAGAATTTTGCAATAGATAGAAATTTTCAAATAGTGAGACCGATATTATTTATATGGTTGGAGAGGGGAGATACCAGTAATAATCTATAAGATCCACGAAATTGGATTCAAACATTGCATATGAAACCATCAAATCGTTGGCTACTACTAATTGCTAATAATATTAGTTAAACATTGGTAACATTCGTTTTAATAACAATTATAACTCTGATAAAATAAGAGTAAAAGGAACAAATCATACATTAGCTGATGTAACAGAAAAGTTATCAATCTACCATTCTAGCTTCCAAAAGTTACAACGACAATTTTATTGTGAATCTATAATGATTGCTACTAAAACAATTCGAATCCTGTGCTATGCATAGCGCCAAGATATGGCCCATTACAGAATTGCTTCGCGCATATGCGACTGGTCGATCATTACTATGATTTGCGGCATTGCGTCGTGGTCATTGTGGTCTGATTGCCGACTTTACAAACTTACAGTTTCATTTCAGATTCTTCTATATTGTGCACTCTCTAATTCTTTTGAGATTGCAGAGAAAGGTTCGCGATTTCTGTCATTGGCATTGTTATCTTTGTCTTGTTCCCCAGTCATTATGATATCACTTTCTTGATGAAATCTCTTGATCTGTTGGCTGTATAAACTATTTCTATTTGTTTTGTTGTTAGTACGCCAAATATAGTTGGGGAAAGTAATGTGTTATTTGTATGGGTAATGCAAATAAACCTACTTTTGAAATCAACTTGTTGTTACTTTGATTTTGTACAAATTCTGGTGATGTAAACGGGAAATCGACTGTAGCAATTGTCATTTCAGATACTGTTTGTTAACACCTGCAAGGAATTAAAAAGTAACTTACTGATTTTATTCATATTAATCCAGATCTGGACCAACTTAAAGAATAATAAACATTGCCCTAGAAATCTTTTGATTATATTACATCGATAAATTTATCAAGTTTCTTGTAAAAGTTACGTTGAAAATAATAAAGATTACAGAGAACGGGACAATACCGCAACTGCAGTAAGACATGAATTACGCAGCAGGTGCAACGAACGCAGCTAATCTGATAACGTTCATACTTTATAACTTCACTGGCTTCAGACATCATAAATTACCCATAGAGACTTTTATAAGCCATCGTCTTTGTGCCGAGTTTATCTATAATCGCTTACTTTTGCGAAGTAGGTGGTATTGAACTTTATTATTATGGCTTAGGAATTTAGATGATTCGATTTTGGATTTTCGGTCAGAACGTACAAACTTAAAGATCAGAAGCCAATGTAATGACTTTTATATAAATATTTGTTGTTTGTTGTTGATACGCTGCTGTTAAAAGTTATTTTTATTAATGAAAGTCCCAATATTTTTCGTAACATGTACCGATTAAAAATCAATACGCCTACTAACTTTGTCATCTCCTACGCATATTAACGTTACGTATTGGCAAGGTAAATGTTAGCAAGTAAAACGGTCAATGATGGGAAGTAAACAAAGACATTCAAACCTGACTCCTTACATAACGAAAGAAGGCTCCCAATATTTACCTGTAACAAAAGAGCAGGAAACATTATTAGAATGTCAATACAAATCTGAAGTACATTTTGACCCCTCTAGCAGAGTTCAAGAACCTACCGACACTTCAATACAGTTCAAGTACATTTGTAATTGAATTACAACCAAAGCCGCGGCTGTGCTGTTTAACTCTGACATTAACAACTTCTTTTCGAAATAAAACAGAAATGTATAGGGAACACTGTGTATGGGACGTTGAATGTTGCACAATAGCGTCCAGCAGCTTTGGAATTTTTCGTTTAAACAATAAGCTAAAGGTAAGAACACAACTCTCAATAGAACTTTTGTTTCGACTTCAGTTGTTGCTGTTTGATTTAAAAATAAACATTTTGGTTAATTATTTCAAAACGATTCTTTCGTCACATGCTTTGTATGCTAATAAGCTACTATTTTCAGTATATTGCAATATTGATTTAATAGTTCTTGCAAACATAATTATAACAAAAGTAATAAGAAGCCAGTAACTATACAATCTATAATTATAAACACACCTACAAATTAAAATATGAATTATTCTATTAATCTTCATGCTTAATTCCTTCAAGGTAAAAGTAATCTTATTTCAGTGTCCTTGCTTTCAACAATTATTATGATAATTGGAAGTCAAGTATGTATTGAAGTAGTGCAAATTTAAAATTACATACTGACAGAGTAGACCACCTACGCCTTTCCGTTTAAAACGAAAAAAGCTACTTACATTCACGAGATCGACACGTAATACAGTACAATCGATCAGCTGTCAAATAACAAATTATCCCATATCTTTTATTTGATGAATTAAATGAAAGTCCATCCGATACAGAAGGTGGTAATCAAGCAGTATGTGCTGAAATATAAAGCATAGTGATCTAACCGCTACATTATACAACTTGCAATTATACGTTGCGGTTGGTAACATCAGTAAATTGCTAGATTGATGGCTGAAAAAATTACTTGTTTCCAAAGCTAGTGAGTAAGGTCGCGTACTAACTAGAAAATTGAGCACTATTGTATTTTATCTAGCTATGACGAAATATAAAGTCAAGATAAGAACAAAACATAAAAAATATTACTAGAATTACTGGCTTCAAAGTAACGAGTACTGACACATTAAAAGCAGAGAATGAATGGTTTAAGTATGAGATGACACTCAAGAGTGGTGAAGGTGAAATAATGATTGAGTTTAAAATAAATATTTATAATACAAGTATAAGTGCCAGGAAGTTACTGATTAAAACTCGAAGATGCATTACATAAATAACTAAGAACCGTCAAACCTTCATAAACGAGAGGAAATGCTTATTTCGTATGTCTGACAGACAAAAGCATTTGTAATTGCTTGTACGTAACACTGGTATGAACCAGATTATAATTGAACATTTTAGGCTTAAACCTTGAAGGTTGCCCAAGAACAAAGGAGATATTGTTAAATTTTGTATTATAAATGCTTGAAATTGCAAAACAGATAACGTAATTATAGCAATCTTATAAGTACAAGATATTGCAGGAACGGACGTGAGCTTATAAAGTAATGCGTAATATAAAACACTCTTCCAATGTGATGGTAAACTAATTATATAAGAAACCACAAAAAATAATAACAAAGAAGAGTTCAGAAGCAGAAGAATTGATGCTCATATTTGGCCAGTGTCAGGTACTACTGGAATAACAGACAAATAACATTTTATGATAATGGGGGAAATGCAATGATACGTAAGGCACGTCAACGATGGACGTGACCTAGAGGGTATTGCGGTTATGAGAAGCAAAGGTTACGGCTTAACATCAGGTAGGTTATTTACCAGTTCCATCGCTTATGTAAAGGAAGAATATTAGTCAATACCAAATGAGAGTGATGTTAATTCTGATGAGAGACTAGGTCAACATGAAAGTCATGTACCTAACGCAAATTTCTTAAATATTAAATTTGGAGTTGTGGAATTTACATCACTGACATAGTTACATCATTTGATGTAACTGTTTCTTAGTGTCACCCACTACTGATCGTAAAGTCGAGCAAAATTCGGAACATAGTAACGCCTTATAAATAGTACATCAATTGAAGCCAAAATGACGAGACATGTAACTAGACAGAAGCTACAGGTTGTTCACCTCGTATGAAAATAAAATTACGATCTATCATCATCCACCCACATCGTATTACTAATTCGTTTACGATCCGAGCGTAGTGCGTCCCACGTGCCATCTAGAGTTTTGTTGCAATACGGTATTGTAATAAGACTCGTATTTATAGATTATAGTTAGGTACATCATCCATAGCTGGTCTACTACTGAGAAATTTTATACAATGAGAACCTCGTCCCTCCACAATTTAATTTTGACACAAGTGTTTTAAAAAAATCTTTAACTTAATATATTGAATATTAGTTGTTTCGTTTAATAAGAAAACCAAAGTAAAAAATCACGGACACTTTTTTGCTGAGTCAATTTAAAGAAATACTACAGAACTGGTTTCATAAATACGTTGACTTAGCAACTTTTAAGATTACCACGCGAACCGACACAGAAGTGCATCTAGCTTACTTCCTGATTAAAGCATTAGCGTTAATTACCATAGTGCTTCAGTAATTAATATTAAGGATGTTATGTGACGTATAAGATTATGTGACAAAAATAAACGCGACGAAAGTGAGAACATGTCACGTCAGATTACGATCTCAAAAATAGCGTGTAAACTTGTTCTGCTCATTTTTAGATGAAGTCATCCAAGTAAAATGCTTATTACAATTTCCTCTACCATTTGTTTTAATGGTGTAAGACTTGTTAAAGTAGTTACATATGTAATTATTTTAGAAAGAACAGAAAGCTTGCGGTTTAGTAATTTAGCTGAAACATTGTCATTAAATTAGTAATACGTAATATGCAATCACGAATAAGTAGACAGTTTGATTAAGAAAATAATAACTACAAAAAACAGTACACTTACCAGCAAGAGCTTAGAAGAATAATATTCTGAACGATTTACCTACACAAAGGAGTGTAAAACTTTATAATTACGTTCTAATGACTTCATACGCAGTTTAAAATACAATGACGTTGTTTGTAGATAGTTTTGCAAATTAAGATCCGTTATTAACAGTAAAATATAGTGAGTGGCCGAGAGAGCTACTTGGCTTGAATAAGATGCTTCGGGCAATACCAGACGAGGTCAACTTTAGATTAGTTACCTATTGTTTAGTGGTTCCTGCTACTAACTATATTAGATCTTAAACCGATATTAACGAAGCTACTGAACAATCAGCCGTAAATAAGAGAAAAGTACTAACAATATCAGAAGAAAATCTTTTGAAGTAAGTTGTTATAGAAACTGTTGAGGGAACCGTTTCAACGATTCTTGCTTTGCACAATATTTACTTGTAATATGTTCCAATGCACTTTGGTATTTAAGTAAAATATAGAAGGCAAGTTTTATGGAAGTTTATAGTTTTGACGTTGAACTCGAGAATCATCATGATTTGTTACACTTGCATGAAATCAGAAGGTCACTTTAGATTAGCTTTGCAAGGAAACATGAAGTGGCACTTTGTAATTTTTTATTAATAGTGGATTAGGTAATAGTTAATATTTGACACTAATAACCAGTGACCAGTTGAATTATTGCAAAATGATTGATATCGTCATGATCATAGAATAATGTCGGTTTTGAAAAACATACGAAATTAACTTTTTACCATATTTGAATACTACATTGTCTAAATATTATTATTGCACAAAAGAAAAAATTATATGTATTTTGGATATCAAATTAATCAGTCGGTAAACTGACGTATTTGATAGGCGCTCGCAGTAGAATGACGCTTGTGTATACTCGTCTTTATACGACGCGCGGGGATCCCCTGCCGCCCCCTCCTGCTCTCGACGAAACCGCGCAATCGCCACTATTCATCGAACTCGCCCATGCGTCGCAGCGGGTTAGATTTTTCTTAACAATTATACGAATTTAGCTTTGTTTGCGTATGTATTCACTATTTCGTGCCTATTTATTTACATTCTACCTTAAAAGGTATGGCAAAATGAAAACAGGACGATCACAGCTTATGTTAAAACTTGTGGAAGAAACTCGCCAACATGCTCAAATTACGAATATTACTCCTGAAGAGTGCATTGATGAAGAGGACTGTATACCAGGGACTCCAGGTATATTAATGAATTATGTATTAACATTTTATTTTGTTATAATTCGTGTATTTATACAAATTTTGCCAAGTAAACAAATTAAGCGTCGGTTCTGAATATTCGCCGGTTTTCTACGGTAAATTATAAATCCATTTAAAAATTAATTTACATAAAGATAATACTTTGTTAAATGATACTACTACAGTAATCTGTGAACTTTGTGTTATAATTGATAATTTGAATTTTAAAGAAATATGTAACTATATTACATTTTTCTATGGACATGATAGTGATGCGTGATCACAACCGACGATATTCTGTGGACACGATTTTTAATGTAACGGTTGTATCTGACTATCCTACTTTGTTCTTAGAACTAAATTCACTTACACCCTTTTTCTATTAAAAAACAATGATTATTTGTATATATTGAATTTTTTTTTCTGGAAAAATATAATCTGATCTAAGTAATAATTTTCCTGTATAAATAAAAAGGAGTAAATTTTATTATTTTTATACTTTATAATATTTTTATTGCAAATAGTGTTATGGTTGTAGTAAATGTTGACCTGTGATATTAATAATAATTTATATATTTTTAGAAAGGGGTCTTCAAAGAGATTTAAAGCATAACCGTTAATTCATTTACAAGTATTTTTTGCCAAAGGGCTCATCCAAAATAGAGGTTTGTAAAACCATGTTTTTACGCACATATTCGATTAGTGAAAGGTTAGTTCGGACAGCTTGGGATAAATATGACGGAAGCACTTTATTTGAAAAAGACATGAGGGGGAAACATACTAATCATAATAGGATTGTTGACGATGAAATGGTAAAGTCGGTTTGTGCGTTAATTCATTTGTACCGGTAGAGTCTCATTATAATAGAGCAGCGTCCAAAAGACTGTATTTAGATGGTGACTTAAGCATCGCTCGGATGTTCAATTTATACAAAGAATGGCCTAATTTCAATAATTATTCAAATAAAGCTTCTAGTCTTAGACAGTACAGAGATATATGTAACACACATTTTAATTTGAGTTTCCATCTACCCAAAAAAGGTACTTGTGATCAGTGTCACAGTTTTAAACAAACACAAAATCCGTCTGACGACCTAAGAGAACAGTATGCAAAAAAATTTAAATAGCAAAAAAATATCTAGGAACTTGAAACATAATGATAAAAATGACGCTATTAATTCTAATGGACGCATCGTTTGCGCTACCTTTGATTTTCAAAAGGTTTTGAAGGTGTATTGTATTACAAGCGAAAACTGTCATGTTATAATTTCACCGTATACGATATGGTTGCCAAACAAGGTTACTGCTATATGTGGGATGAAGGTGTTGCCAAACGTGGGGCCAACGAAGTAGCCAGTTGTGTTTATTACTTCATAAAGAAGTTTGTATCGAAGGGAGTGAAAGAGTTTCGATTCTGGTCGGACAATTGTGCTGGCCAGAATCGAAATCGCATAGTATTTAATATGTATGCTCATGCAGCAAAAGAATATGATATTACTATAACACATAGGTTCCTTGAAAAAGGCCACACCCAAAACGAGGGGGATTCTGTCCACAGTGTTATAGAAAGGGCTGCTGAGCATAAAACAATTTATACACCAGATGAATGGAAACTGCTTGTACGTTGGGCTAAAGTAACAGGTGATTCTTATGAAGTCATAGACGTAAATCAGTCGTTAGTGTTTGATTTTAAAGATCAGCTAAAAAATAAGAACTGGCCTAAAAATACAGCTAACAACAAAGTTACTTGGACAGGCATAAAAGAAGTTTGTGTAGATGGGACTCAGAGCAATAAAATCCGGTACAAATATGCTTTATCTGATGAATCCATGACCCTTGTACTTCGAAAGGAGACTAGAAATTACAATACTCCAATCTTACAAAAAGCTTATGTGGGTCCAATTCCAATCAGTATAGATAAGGATCTTAGTAGTCCTTGCGATTCTTCAATAATACCCACCAGATACCATAACTACTTCAGAAGTTTAATTCATGGACGCACTGTTTCCAATGAAAATGCTTAATTGTTACTATTTTTATTGACTCTGATGTTGTGATTTTTAAGAATTTATTCATTTTAATTAATGTTGTTAAGTACTAGCCTTTCTAAGAATTATTGTGATACTATGGCTTTGCTAATAAATGATTAGTGTTTATGTTTTAGATTAGTAATTTACCAAAAAAAAAGTAATTAGGTCCAAATAGCCTTCTTAAATAATAGTCTTCTTACTCTATGTGGCACAAAAATATAATGTCGTTAATTACTTAATTAAGCTTAATTTTTATTAAATTGATTGAAAAAGAGTCCAAAAACCAAAAAGTTTGCGTTTTATTTATGATATGAACTTACACCAACCTATTAATAAAATAATAATTATTATCTATTTTACTAACCACCTGTCTACATAAATTATGTTAAAATAGAATATGACATATACACATCCGCCAAAATATTACTCAGCAGGTCGATAGAACATGATCGGAAAGTAACATCCGTCATTTTTTGGCAAGTAACATTCCGAAGAACAATGTCGGATAATACTCTATGACTGTGTTACCTCCATAGTAAAATGAAGCATGTGATTTTTCTGGAAAACTGTATAATTTTAAATTTTTATTTTTATTCTATTTTAAAACAAGCCCTATATGTCACTTGTATGCCAATTTTCATAATTATAGATTTATAATTGAAAAAGTTATCTATAAAAAACTGACATAATTATTTGAAACGGCTGCCCTGTAAAGTTTAATATTTGTCAGATCCGTCACTATTCTACGACTATGACGATATGAATCTGCAAGAACAAATGCAGTGACCGAACGACTTTGAATGGAATGATTATAACTTTGTTTATTTTATTAAATGCACCTTAATAAAGTGACTTTTAATTTCCAAATCTTTAACTGATTGATTTATGTAATACTCGTAAATTAATCAATTTATATTTGTTACTTGGCTCTTACAGTATTGCATTTGACTATTTATTATACGCTTATTGCAAATACTAATACACTTTTCCCTGTAATCGTACAATTATGTTCAAAACCTTAGACTATAGATAAATCAACTGATAAATAGAACCGGATATTCATATTAACTCACTATGGCACGATGTAGCAGAAGTTTAAGTGGTAGTCGTTTTAATTGTATAATCATGTTTTCCGAAAACAATTGTAGCTGTGAGCACACGAGTCATAAATTTAATGAAATTATGTGTAAGGATATCTCAATACACAAAATTTTTAAAAGAAAATAGGAATTGTTAAGGAAAAACGAAGTGAACGAATGATTAGTGAAGGTTAATTCTAAGCAAACGTGTTTCAGTATCGTTTTTAAAGATTATTTGAGGTAGCGGTCTAAATATACGCGTACATAAAAATCAAGCATTTAAACTTAGCGATCATCATAACATAAATCTGAGAGCTGAAGCCAAAGTACGATTACAAATTAGACATGTTCATGACAAATAACAGTGAGCTCATTGCATTGCAAATGCGAGGCTTTAGATTAAATAAATATAACGAAAGATTAATAAGATAAAAATTACCCAAACAACAACCTAGTGAAATTTTTGTCGTAACTACGAAAATATTAACGTAATTGTAATATTCCAAAAACGTACATACATAATTTTCTAAGTAATCTCATCCTCAATCTCAATAGCCGAGTTGTATATTTCCGCAAGGATGATGTTAGTCACAGACGTTCATTCCCATGATCTCCTTGTAGCAATTCCAGAGATTTACAAGTTCCCTACTATAGCGCGAGTAGGCGGGGCCCAGTTTCTAAAGCATCAAGCCACTTACAACTCAGAAGACAAATTGAACCATTTCGTTTGTATTTCTAAACATCTTTATTTCCAACCAAATTCTCTTGAACACTTACACTGGCACAATACTGCAACATTTACTTCAGTAACAATCAGTTTCTGGGAAGTTGCGATCAAAGTTAAATTGGTAATGCAAGTGTGCAGAGGGCATCGATTTACGAAGATGACCCAAGGAAAATGGCAAGAAGTTATGATAGCATTATCTATTACCGCTAGAGCCGCAAGATGTGTTTGTTCAACGATTTGTGTTAGAATGTAAAGCAGATACTTTTGTACCGGTATTGAGTTACGGAAGTCTAAGCAACTGGACAGACACTTGAGCTTGTGATTTCTACTCAATTGTTTTTGAAAGCAGTGATGTGATAAAACATGACGATGCTACTGCTTAAGATAATATAAGTGTTTATGATGAAATCGTATTTGAAGAACATTGCCATTTAAGTGAGGTAAAAAATACACACCATGATGTCAGAGATTCGGAAGAACATGAAGTGTTAGCATGTTAAAACATAATTTGAATCATACAGGAAGGTAAAAACAATGACCTTGTGGTGTCAACAGTTAAATGCGCTTTGAGTTTGGTTCAGCTGCCGTGAGGTCATGATAAAACAACAAAGCAAGCGATGAGGTTTGCAATTAAAGTTCGTAATTTTCACGGTACATGAAATCTTGTCTTTGATTGTTCCTTTACAGCCAAAGACTAACTTGCTTTGTGAGTATAAATACAAATAGCTAAAAAATAATAAAGTTTCGACATAAATACAACGTCGTGTATAGATATTGCATTTGATTGAATCATTGATATCCTTATCCCATCACGGAAGCTACGAAATATTTGAGATTTGCAAGATCAAAAACAGCGTTTGCAATTGTCGATTCGTACCTTTTTGTAGTTTTGGGTAATGCTACAAACTCGCCTTGTTTAGAAGAGCCTGATCTTTGTTTTACTGCCGAACAATTGGCAGGTCTGATTAATCTTCAATAGAGAGAAAGTAAGAAAAACAGTCAAGCACGCCACCAAGCCCTAGAGTAAGAAGAAGTTCATATAAAAACGATGACGACGGCCATGAGATTCTCGCAATAGTTATCTTAAAATTGTGTTAACAGAATGATATTCTTGTACTAGATAGTATTATAAGGAAGTGTTTTTATTACCAGTTAACAACAGAACACTAAGAATGAGATCACCAGGCATGTGTGAGTCATTTAATCTATTAATTTACTACGAACATAACTTGTTTTTAGTGGTTGAAGCATGCCATTGACCTATATAGAACTCTTTTAAAGAACATTGTATGATTGTATCATAAGGGCGATAATATTGGTGCTAATTATTGTAAAGTTCTAAGCTTAGTAGTATGCTTTAAGACGAGATCATCAACAGGGACTGTATATCCAAAATCTCAGTATTTGGGATATACAGTCCCTATTGATGCATTAATTATTTTAAACTTTAAAAGCAGTACATTAGCACATCAGCGAACTAGATAGCCTGGTTTTCCAACGTGACTTGAGTAACGAAACTGTCGCTAAAACTGAATTGAGCTGTGAGGGAATAATATTATTATGTGGATTTAAAATATTTATCATTAATCTTGAGTCAAGTCTTGTGGAATTGTAGTATACGTATAATTACCAGGATCAGTAAAACTGCAGGTAGAAGTTGTTTAAAGTCATAATTAAAATCACTACTTTAACTTGGAGAAAGGAAAATGTAGATCCAGAAAATAGATTACTCAACCACGGAAGTTTAACAAATCGTACTGAGTTTTATCAATAAACATAATTCAATGTATTTAGCTGTAAATTTATCGAGTACAACTCGAATAATTTCAAAAGCACATGGATGTGGTAATTGGGAGCAAATCACGGTACGTGCAGACAAATTAACCCACATCTTGAGTGGTTTAGGTTGACGCTTGTGTGTTGTCAAGCGATACGACATAACGGGACGAACACGTGCTCCCGATACTGGAAACATTGCGTCCGCAAACATTATTGTTTGCCAACCAGTTCTGTCTACATTAATTAGCATTCTGCAAACCAAGTCACTTAATTCAGTAGCTAATTACATTGATTAATGATCAAATATTGATCTTAGAGATTAAGAATTTCATATGAAAGTATTGGATGATAATGATGATGATATAATACCTCAAGGTTTATTACAATTTATTTCTGCTGTCGTAATAGCATTGTGAGCTAATTCACATTGTCATTTGCCAGCGTGTGGATAACTCTCAATTTGTGACGCTCATTCAGCGAAGCTGTGACTAATCTTAACACTGACAAATTTGTAGGCCATATTGTTACAGTAATCAAAAACAATTGCTTGACTGAAACTGTATACGATTTGACATGAGATCACGTTAATATTAAATTACTTAAATTCAATGGTTATTTTTTTTAAAACTTCCCACACTAGTGGGCAATTCCGGTGTCGCGGGGGACTTCACAAACGTAATTATAATTAACGGACACAAAGTACACCCAGACTCGAGACAAATATCTGGAACACACAAAATATTTGCCTCAAGTGGGAATAGAACCCACGACACGCGGCGCAACGATAGTGCCGAGGTAACCACCTTAACTGCTGCGGCAAATGTGTACGGCAAATGCAGTCACATAAATGTACATTCGTTACATAGTATATCGAAGTACATAGTAATTGTTAATTGAGACAACTACTCCAATTAAGAAACTACTCAACATAAATTACAAACTTCACTATTGCGACATAATTTTACCGAAATACTAAATAGACACTGAATAAAATAATAACTGTACTTGATATGCGTGGGAGATCATATAGAGTGCGCTAAAGATCACTTGCACTTGCATAAATAGCACTTGCTTGATAGATTCAGGTTTCATCAGAAGCAGCGGGCGCAAAATGTTTATTTAATTTAAAATCATTTGAACATTATCTAGTTATTATTACACACCCCTATTTTAATACAGTTCTATTTCAAATCCCTGTTGGAAATCTAATACAAAATCAGTATTCATTAAGACTACCACAAACACTAATGATACTCAACAAAGAAGCAAAGGAGAAAGCGTCGCCGCAAACACAGTAAATATAAAGCCTGAACACAAAGAAGGATTCAATGGTGTTTCCGATTATCCTTTCTAAAAGCCGACGATAAGGCCAGGGGGCCTACCATGAACTTTTAAAATATTTGCCAAGTACAGGACAGGCCAACTATGCAGGTCAACCTGACAGGTTTTCTATTTGTACCATGAACAATTCGAACTGCCCTGCAATGCATCAACTACAGACCTGCTACACTAAAGCTGTTCGGTTCGCTTTAACATAAATAAACGTTCTGAAATACGCTTTCGCATTATTATCGGTTTTAAGGAAGTTAGGATAATTATTTCAAAATACTGTTTTTATGAGAGTAATACTTCTACAGACACTAAGTTTTGTTGCAAAACATTTTTAGTTATCATGATTTAAATGTTAAAGACCCTTGTCAATACAAACACTTAGCATACAAGCAACTAAAATAAGGGCTGTTTTCGAACGAAGCTTTAAGTACATACGAATCAAATAATTTCTTATGCACAATAATTTACGAGATCGTAATAACTTCTTGTGTGGTGTGGTGTGGTGGATTTTTTTTTAATTTTTGGAACACTCGTAAGAAGGTAGTTTCTTCATAGCAGACAATTGTATCGTGTTAGTCCTTGTGAGTGGTAAAGGAAATATTAAAATAAGTTATCATGATTTAAAAAAGAGTTTCATATGAACAATTGGAAACGTTGTGTGAATTTTAAATAATCACAAGAACATTGCAATGGGTGCTCGGTCAATGTTTCGAAGATGTGTGATGCGGACGGAGGTGGTGGAAAATTGGAATGTTGGTGGTGCTATCAAATACTATAAAGGCTGGGCAGACCACAATTAATTAAAAATAAATAATGTGTTCTTTATTTTCTGGTAAGTACATCTTAATTAAGTACCAACTCTATTTTTTGGATTTTAGTGATGAGTTTATCACTGATATTATCGATATCTTACTCAAGAAATCAAGTAAGTAGTTCATCTTCATCACACATCGACAATGAACGGAAAATATAATACTTTTATTCTGTCTAAAATTTTAAATAATGCTACAATAGTATGTAATGCACTAAGTCATTTTTACTTTAGGTTATTCTTACAAATTAAAGAAAACAGGTCAATAAAAGCTACTTTTATACGGCTGCTAAATATGACTGCAGGGCAGTTCAATTTCAAGTGCTCTAATGTCAAAAATGAGTTGATGGTAAAGCTCTTTGCAGGTCAGCCCGCTGAAATGTTGTCACGTGACCGCTCGCCGGCTTAAGTCACGTGACCGCTGGCTGGCCGGTTATTTGATGTGCTCATGGTACAAAATAACACGACAGTTCACTTTCCGTCTAAAATTGACCTGCTATAAGAGTTTATGGTAGGCCCCCTGATAATGGCGAACTGTTACCCAGAGATAAAATATTGATCGGCGATTTAATAAAGCTTCGTTATGAAGTGCGACCTACCGTGGTGTTCGATATATCTGGAATTAAGGCCAAGAATCGTGAACTACTATGGGATCAAACCAGTTTATCAGAGCGACTTGGAAATTTGTTGGTGCTTTTTTCTGAAAAGAAAGTAATGTTCTGTTTTATGGCTTAGTTTCAGCTTCTTTATTGGTTTGGATGCATTGCAGGAACAAAAGCCTAAGATCGTGCTTACGTGTGTTGTTAAAGGTTAATTGGCATGGTTGTATGTTTGTAGTTGTAAACATGAATCTTGTTGTGCTTGTGCATAAATTCTATCTTTGCTAGTGTCACGGAAGGCCAATGATTTCTACCATACATCCTTAGTACTTCATCGGAAACATTGTTCATGATCGTTTTCAATTCCATGTTGATACTATGAAAAAATATTAAATATATCTTTGTTTTTATACGATCTTTATATAACATTGTTTTAAGCGCATGGACAATCGGATAAAACAAATCCTTTAACAAGATATCATATGACATTGCCTCGCAGTATGTTGCGATAATCAAAGAATGCATAAATAGATATCATATCGTATCACGTTGCATGTTATTCATTTGACTCATTGGATATGCATTATGACGAAGTCAGGGCTAATTTACATGATTATAATGAGAATTTATAAGCTTTCATATCAATAACTTGACTGAATGATACTCAGGGCTACCGAGGGAGGACTGAGGGTGTTCCTATTTCGTTCCTGTTTTTCAGCACTCTTATGCCTTCTATTAGGATGTGAGAAAAGACCTCGCCAGTTAAAGGGGTTCCGCGACAAGACCACAGCCAGTTAAGGTCGTGGAGAATGTCAAGGATCCTATGATTATAAATCAAGGGAAGTTAGGTGTTTTTAAATGACATACCGTATCGCCTCCCCAGATGGCCGATGATTCTTACTATTAAAAGGGCGCTTATTCTTATACCGGATTCCTTGTACTTCGAAGACTTTCCTTCCTATAGTCGCAATCCTACTCCTAATGAATAATGTTTTACAGGCTGTAATTTTCCTACTTTATGTCCCCTAAAACCATTACCAATTGCAGCGGTCGAAAAGCTTCGATAACAGTTTTCTTACCTGCTTAGTTATCGCTTTAGAAAATGTAATGGGCTCTTCATTAACCGGCACAAAGTTCTTTACCAATCATTTATCAACTTCATCGTGGTCAGAGAGAAAGAGGTTGCCGACACCATCATGACACAGGCTTCTTCAGAATCGATTCCACCGATTGCACCATCATCGATATCTGAATCGATTAAATCTAAATCGAT
Source organism: Subacronicta megacephala (assembly GCA_958496365.1). Taxonomy (NCBI): domain Eukaryota; kingdom Metazoa; phylum Arthropoda; class Insecta; order Lepidoptera; family Noctuidae; genus Subacronicta; species Subacronicta megacephala. The sequence continues at coordinate 4,509,433 of OY292533.1, forward strand.
TCTTCGTACAAAGGCTTCCACTTAATGTATTAAATCCGTTAATGGCACACGTCATTCCGACTGCATTACGGCCCTAGACGGTGCATTAGCTTCAACACTTTCTCGTTGTCTATCATTGTTAAGTTCCTACACTGCATCAAGAGCTTGCAACACCTCTATTACTACTTTTACAGGGTTACCACATTCAACAGTTATCGCTCCTGATGTGTTTTACGTAAATGTTATACACGAAGATAAGAAAAAATAACTTAATGTGTTATACTTGAAAATTTATCAATTCGCTTGATTGCTACTTTACATTGCTACTTTATGCTGAAAAACTGTTAGTCACTGTTCAGTACAATTCATTTTTAATATTTTAACTATCGATCAGACAAAAATGTAAGCATATAAGATTTGTATTACATCTTCGACGGTTAACGTGCTTCTGTAGCAAATATGAATTGTTTGCTAATTAAAGGTATACCAAGTCCAGTCAAGTCACATAAAAGAGAAACTGAGATCCTTGATTGAAGGACATTTATTGCAATGATTTTAAATCTACGATCTAACTATTTGGTATAACGATGATGTTAGTCTTAAATATTGTACAACAAAATAAGAGTCTTGAAAACGTAGTGAATTTAAATACAACTTCAAAGAATAACTAAACATTTCAACACAAAAAGTAAATGCATAAGTAAAATAGATATTGTAATGATACAGGAAAGGAAGGTGATAGGGTCAATTAAATTTATGGGAAGGGCCATGTATATTTTTGAATAATGATGTCAATATGTAATGAAGATAGTGAAAGTGTTGTTCAAATAATATTTAAGTAAGACTTTGATATGTGAATTGTTATGTAATGTTTTAATAATGGAAAATAATTGAGGCATGTACAAAAGAAAGTTAGAATAGGTTTGGTATGGCTTGAAACATTTAACGTGAACATTAACAGGTGGGTAAGAAGCTCTAGCTATTTGTAAACAATGAAGCCACTCCTTAAACGTAAAAAGAAGAAAAGTAGCGTCTTTCCATTTTCTCCTTACATTAATATTTTTCTCAATATTAAATGAGTACAATCGATGATTAATAAATTCTTTGCGAACTAGGTAGTAGGTAATGTTATCAATGCATTGTTTTCAAGCAATTTATACCTCCGGTTCTCTATTATAACATATACTCGTAGTGATAAACACTAGTAACGTTTTGTTGTTTATCCATCGTATTACAATCGTTATAGATTTACATTTTAAGACCTCACTTAATCATTTCAGTTTTCGTTAAGCCTCATGTTCTGATTTTAATACTTTCATCAGAAACGTTTTAAGTGGAATCTAGGTAATGCTAAACATTTCTTGATTGACAGTATGCCTCCGAGTATCAATTACTTTAACAGCCTGCCCATGTACGAATCCGTATAAGAGAAAGCCCAGATTTACGAGAAAACTGCAATTTTTTACTGTGACGTCGAAAGAGTGGGTAATTTTTTCCGATTTATATGGATGATAGAAAAAGACTATCTCTTTTTTTTTACGGAGCAGATACAAATATGTATATCTCCAAGATAGTGCTATTGGGTCGTTAAGCCAACAACATGGAGTATATCAGTATACCCATGAAGTTGAACAAAGTGTCAAAATATGACAACATACAAAATAAACCAAACAAAGCATAATTTGTAATACAACAAACAAAAGCCGACAGATATAACACTAGAGTCAGCCTCACATTATTTAAAGCAACATTGTTACATGATTTATCGCTCGAAAGGACAATGTACAATCGATTTTATTGTTACCGCATTGATAAATCTATTCGAGTTATTAGAATTAAGAGTCGAATCGCGAGAATCGATTTATGCATCACGTTGTACGGAAACAATTATTGCAGGGCTTGAGCTCTTCGCTGCGACAGTGAAATTGTCATACTCATGAGTATTGCTAGATCGTACGTTTGTCAGCGTAATGGCTCTATCATTTACTTTCCTTCCGTCAAGGGTAGGAAGATATTTGACGGAAATTGATTTTAATGTAATTATGCTAAGTGCATTGCATTATTGACGAGGTCAAAATGTTAATCATAGGGTAGGCTTACTTATGCAAACTTCTCTATCAGGCAAGGTAATGGGTAATTTTGTGTGTAATTGGATAACTAAGGAAATTGGTAATGTTTAGTAATTAGGGTAATGGAACTGTGTTATTAAATCTCGTATAAACTGAGGGCTTACGAGTTTATAGAGAAAGCTATCATAGGTAATTTAGTCTATTAAATATAAATGAAAAGTCTTTACATCAACATTAGTTGAAACGCATTTGCCACCATTGTCATAAATTTCTCTCAAGTTACTTCTAACAAACATTGATTAATCATATTTTTCAACACTTTGGAGTTGCAAACGAAAAAAGAAGGAGCCTCTTAAAAAGATTTCATCTCATCTTAGAAAGACAAACAGCGTTTCGGAATCGAGTCGACAAATGACAAGCATGATTTACGATCCCCTTCCTGGTAAACACCACAAACGTTCGGTAACATACGACCCTTCTGCAAGTGATGAGAAAACATCATTCTACAACTTTGTTGCTTGAACAATGGAAGCTTTATTCAGTTTTATGATCGTGTAATCACCGGTTTTCGTAGCTCGAGGTCGCTTGACGTAATTAGTATTTGTCTATTGAACTTCTCTTACCTTCGGGTTTCTCTTACTTAAATTTTAATATCCAGTGAGTGGTACTAGTTGTAACTAACTTTAAAATTACTTGGTTCATGACTCGTTTTATAAGGATCATCGTCAACATTTATTGTAACACTGTCTAGTATAATCCTTCTGTTTGTTTTGCCAATGTTTTGCTTCATTTAGGTGTTTTCTGATAGCTTTAGTATCAGCAGCAGTAATATAACTCGTGGTGGTTGAAAGCCCAGGTCTCCCAGTTCACAATGCTAACATAATTTCCATTTTGGTTCCGTTATCCTCAGCGTGGCCATATTGCCATTGTGGCAATAATAAACATGTTTAAAGTGCTATATAAAATCTGCTGCAGTCTTCATTGTAGCGGTGCTAGGCCCGCATAACATTAATATTTTGGAGTTATATACTTTGTTGATTGTATTCTGTAATAGGATGATTGAAGGAAACTTTGTGTCTGTCGCTCAGTATTTCACCATCAGTTACTACTTATGAATTATACTTTTGCAGTTAATTATAAGCATTAATAAAAGGTTTTATATAAACATTGCTCTAACCAAAGAAACATTGAATATCATTAATAAGACCTATGTTCTTAACATTTAAGTACAAGATTATATAAAATATTGGAATGTAAGTTACATTCCAATATTTTGCCAATGTTTTGCTTCATTTAGGTGTTTTCTGATAGCTTTAGTATCAGCAGCAGTAATATAACTCGTGGTGGTTGAAAGCCCAGGTCTCCCAGTTCACAATGCTAACATAATTTCCATTTTGGTTCCGTTATCCTCAGCGTGGCCATATTGCCATTGTGGCAATAATAAACATGTTTAAAGTGCTATATAAAATCTGCAGCAGTCTTCATTGTAGCGGTGCTAGGCCCGCATAACATTAATATTTTGGAGTTATATACTTTGTTGATTGTATTCTGTAATAGGATGATTGAAGGAAACTTTGTGTCTGTCGCTCAGTATTTCACCATCAGTTACTACTTATGAATTATACTTTTGCAGTTAATTATAAGCATTAATAAAAGGTTTTATATAAACATTGCTCTAACCAAAGAAACATTGAATATCATTAATAAGACCTATGTTCTTAACATTTAAGTACAAGATTATATAAAATATTGGAATGTAACTTACAAGCAATATTTTTGCTCGCTACTGCTCGTTGCAATTAACCTTTGTTGACCTCAAATTGATGAATACAGAAGATTTGTTTTTAAGATATAATTATATTTTTATTCACGCAACGAGTTCCTTAGCGTTCTAAATAAAACAAGGTATTGCAAGATCAATTAGTATTTCACACTGAAACGAATAATCACTAGGAATGGAAAAATAATTATATAAATTGGCCTTCCTAAGTTCCGTACTGTACCGTACTGCTATGCTATTCTGTAAAGATTTCACAATCGAATTCACGTGAATCGACGGTGAAAACTCTATTTGGTATTCTGTAACAAATGTGAAATCTACACTAGCGCTACTAAATGAGAACGTAAGTGATGCGAACTAATTTCAAGTGAGAACATGATAATTTGACATTAGTTGGTATTCTATAACTAAGATTTCGATACTCACTTCGCAAGTCACTTCGATTCTTTATGTCAAATCAAAAGTTAGTATTTTGCGTGTGATATCTCAGGTGAAAAGTTTTAGAAATTCTATTTCTTTGATTTTAACGATTTTAAAGAATGCTAAGTACGAAGGTGAGTATCTTAAAAAATAATATAATTTATATTATTCCCATTTTTACCAAATTTCCGGTAAAATAACGTTTATTTTTTCAGTTGACACAATCGTTTCTTTTGTTGTACTTTATTGAGCGAAGCCTGCGAATAGTCTTTGAAAAGCAGCCTGCGATGATAAGCCCAACTAATATTTTTACCACTTTTGAGTCGTCGGACTACGAGTAATTTACGGCATGCTTCACAACGACATGTGCAATTGAGCAGGGTTGCCTGTACCGATGATGATCATGATGATGATGATGATAGGTCTTCCATACACGATGGACGTCATAGAACCTCAAACGGATGACATTACAGAAAGACTAATCTACGTAATTGACTCTCAAAATAGGTTGTAAGTAAATATTTAAGGATATTGCAAAATAGATTGATCTTTGTGCTTGGTATTATCTACTAGACCTCGTAACATAATGTATAGGCCATTGAATACTTGGAACTTTATTAGTTGGGAAAAAAATAAAAAACATTTAAGTGTATTTAATTTTGTTTTATTAATTTCGGGTTTTGCCTTTAGTCTCTCTTCAGTCTTCCAGAACTTGATTCGTGAGTACATTTAGGACTCTTGCATCCCATTCTAAGTTTAGTTCACCCTCTTGGAAAATGCGTAGGTAGATATACAGAGTGACTAACGAAAATAGAGGGACTGCTAGTTGGTGTGTTCCTGTAAAATAGTTGTTATTATTGTAACTGCAGCCTCACATGTTCAATTGTTCATAATTAGTTGCAAAATCACCATTTTCTACTTTATAATAATCACTATTTTCCCTATTTTGAACAATTCGGGAAATTCTTTAATAATTATATCATTATTCCTACCAGAGCAGCTCATGTTACAGGTTTTTACTACACATTTGTTTAAATACTAGGAGATTTCAAGGCATCGTAGTAAATACAAAGACACTAAAATAGAGAGCTTGCATTAGGACCTACCTTAATCAACTTCTTTCTTCGAATTTTATGTGCCTCCAATGCATTCATATATCTTGTAATTTTATACCACAACATAGAAGCAGCTACCTTGGCTCTTTGATTGATTAAAACTTTCTGCCAATGGAGTTTATCTTTCAAACACTGCAACAAAGTCTTGACTTGAGCCCCTGAAGGTGAGAAACATGTTCGAGGGATCTGAAATAAAGCAATTCATTAATTATTATATTTCCACGCAAAAGGTAGTTGGCGATACATATGTTCATCAGAAATACTTACTTTATGTTGATTGAAAATATTTAAATTGTTCACTGGTAAAACACAAAGAACCAAACAAACTACGCCCCACAAAATTTTGTTTTCGTAGATACATTACGTACGTTCCCATGAGAAGAGTTTGTTTATTTAATTTATAAAGTCAAACTTCTTAAATGTCACCTGAGGAATGACGCCAAGGCATTTAGTTTTCTTCCACACACAAATTATGTTAAATATATAACTTAATAACAAAGTAAACTCGGAAACTTAATGATTTAGATAAAGAGTGTTCAAAATACTGTAAAAGTATTTTTTTCTTATCATATTTTTGAAAAAAAAAGCAATCGTAAATGTTAACCGATAACCGAAATCATGGGAGGACGGCACTAGTGTTATCGGTAGATCTCACTTGAGTTTTCGATACTCATTTCACTTCACGCGACCTTGACATGTGTTACAGAATACCAAAACGTTTTCATCTAAAGTGACCATCGAAGTGAGAGTGAATTCGAGATGAGATTCGAGTTCGAAATCTGTTATTTACAGAATCGCACTACTGGTCCTATAATCTGCTCGTCGTCGAATCGTCAATAGTCAAAACATTTTAATAAGCGAGTCAACTGAAAATTATAACGATGGGCTGATAAATAAAGCTATCTTACAGTCTACACAAATCGACATAAAACTACGGAGTTACGACATAAAAACATGCAACTTAGCTTCGAGCAACAACTTAAGCTAATCACCATTACTGTAAATCTCTGGTTTCAATACAAATCCTTCAAAACAAAGTTGTGCTTCGTGCGCAAGCACAAGTCCTCGTTGCAATGATTTACAGTGAGCGTGTTCCGCGCGTGCGATTCTTCACTCGGCAATCATCGGCGGGCGTCGGGCTGTCTCGTCAGTCACGAAGTTCGTTAGGCCATCGTGAGGAAAGCGGAAACTAGAGAAACCTTGAGCGTTACCTCAAATGGCATAATGTATTTTATTGTGCATTACATGTTACTGATGTCAGTGCTATGTGAAAATGTATGTCATAAAATAGACGTTAAATTTAAGTCACAGTAGCGCGTTATTATTACAATGTTTCAGATCCTTTACAAGATAAATATGATCATGCGCACTGGATAGATGTCTTGAAAAATCATAAGCTGTCAATACATAAGTTTAAAACTATGTCATATATTACTAGATATGTTATAAAAGTGACATCAGAATTAAATAAACTTGCTGGTAACTGCAAGGTTAGAACATCTATGAATAAATATAAAAATATTGTAAGGACATAAATATGCGAATAGATTGCTAAATTTGCTAATTTGTTAACAAAATGAAAGGCATATCCGCCAGACAAATGATCTCTTTAACATTGATTATGCTTGCAAGGTTTCATATTAAATTACAAACACACTTATATTCAAAGCGTGGGAATATAAAGTTTTGTTCACACAAAAAACATCTTTGTTTCACAACTAAGACTTCACAAGTTATAAAAATAGCGTTGCTTTATACAATTAAGCAAAGAGAACATATTTTCTTGATCACGTAATTTTGCCGCTGTTTTTTATGTGTAGAAATACCTCTTAAATTACTGGAACGATTCCGATGTGATTTAGCCGAAATCATTCATTCATGGTACATGCCCAATTTGTGATATCTTAATGGTTATTAAATAATAAATAACAACTTGTTAAACATGATTTATTTTATCTTAAATTGCGTCTTAGTCAGATGTAACTACTGCAGAAATATTTGTAGTTAATCATTTGTCTAATGGCAGACAGAATCTATGTTTTGATTTTATTCATCACTTATTCGTCTATACAAAAAATAGGGAGATACATTTCCGACTACATGCCTTTGGGATTAGCAATGTGGAAATCGTTGATATTCTTCTTATCCTCTAGAGGACTCCTGAACAAAGGAATGTGAAGTTAGCTTAAGGCCAGTGTGATTACCAAGTCGATTAGCCCAATAATTAAAAATGGTCTAATATATATTTAATTAATCGCCGGCATGTTTCGGTACCTTGTAATGGGGACGAGGCTATTTCCATTTACCGAGCACAAATTCAGACCCCGGCTGCTGAGAATTTCATAGAAAACTCAATGTCACTTTGCTCCAGAATAGAATCCAGGACCCGAAGCGAAGCAGTGGCGCCTAGGACCACTAATGAGGCACCACTTGAGCGAGTGATGTTTTCAAAATATCAGATTTATTTTAAGTTTAGAACTATAATTAAGTCTATGGATATATCAGGCTATCAATGCTTCTAAAGCACATAATAAACACAAATAAATAAATGACCATGCCAGTTAATATTGCATTAAAAAGAAATCATAATTAACCTGTCCGGTATCCATAATTATAAGTGTATGTATTCATTACTACTACAAATACAGCATGTTAGATGGAACCTTGAATGGACTTTAAAGGAGTTAATTAAGCTACCAGACATATGAACTACATCGTCGATATGCTAATGTGAATGTATTTTTTTAATATTATTTAATTAAAGACACCTGTTGCCTTTGCAACAGATGCATAAATAAATCAAATTTCAAAGTATTTAATTTTTATCTAGGGCAACTCGTAGAGACTCTTTGAACCGATTCTTTGAACTGTTATCAATAGTAACAGTAAAATAAGTTAACCTGTGACTAATCAACGAGGTTTACGTTTTCCCAGTTCTAATAACTGTTACAGTTAATGAATGTAGTTAAGTTCTTGATAGGCTTAACTAATTCTGGGCTGAAAACCGGCCAAGATAAAACAAGGCACCGTTATGGATTTGAAGTAAGGATATCTTAACTATGAGTGACGAACTGTAACGTTCATGTTAACGTTTAGTAACTATAACTGCTTGATACATTATTATAGTGCTCCTAAGCGCGAGTACTGTGCTTGAAGTCTTGTGTTATTCCCAGGTCGAGCAATGTCATTGGTTTGTCTATGAAATTCTCAGTAGCAGCTCGGAGTTAGGATTTGTGCCTGGTTAATGGTATTAGGCTCGTCATGCCTCGTGCCTCAGCAGCCAACAGTTCTATAAGCTCTGTGCCTACCGTTAGTATTACAATTGAAGGATCTGTGATGAAAAGATCTTTTTTTTTTTTTTTTTTATAAAAAAAGCTTACTAGCGATGTTGGTCACACATTGCTAGTATTCTTGTTAACCCCTCGTGCTAAGCTAAATGCTTGTGTTACGAGTGGGTTCACGTCGATAGTGCAATGGGTGGGGTTCGAACCGGCAACTATATGATCGCAAGTCCGACGCCCTAGCCATTAGGCTACCGACGCTTCGAGTCTGTTTATATTAGAGGCCAGTAGACTGTTCGTCACAGTAAAACTATCAATAAAAAATGTAAAGGCATAAAAGAATACACAGAAACTATAATTATCAAACATCCCTGCTCTCAGCTTTGGTTCGGGCCACCCTCTCTACATAAATTGTTTACACAACTTACGCCACCCCGCATGCAACGCGACGGAAACACGATATTTATGATACGCACTACAGAGTTATGAAGGATTAGATGTGTCTAGGTTTGTCTATGGACGAAAGTCTATTTATGTATTCACTAGCTGTTCCCTGTGGTTTCAGGTTAGTTTCAAATGATTTGCATCAAAATGTAACCAATACCGGTGCAGCCATTTAGGAGTCCATAGGGAACATACAAACATATATCTACACATCGGTATTTCTATAAATAGATTAAATCTTTTTTGTAAAAAAATACATAAGACCGACTGATGCTACATGGTTATTTTCTAACAGTCAACCTTTGGGTCAAATGGAGAATCGTGTTTCAGACAAGGTACTCGAATAAAAGCTGAATATTTTATGTTTTTAAAATGATGTTCAAAATATGATTTCGATCTGGACTCGGTATTTGAATATCAAATGCTATTCTCATAAATTAAAAGCAACCTATATCTTCCTAAACACAATTATTATGTAAAGCAAATCGAATGACATAGTTTTAATATATTTTTACATTTCCATTAATTATAAGGAGAATATTGTACCTATTTGATTAATCTTCTAGGATTGAAAATGGATTATGCAATAACTTATTACGTCGTATTAGATCACATCATACATTTACATTTCTAAATATTTAAGATGATCACACAAATCCAAATAGGGTTTTATCAAATCAGTTATTCTGATTAAAATTACAAAATATCGTCCTTCATTTGCATCATCTTTTTGAATGTAGGATATCCGTAAAAAATCAGTTATATAATGGTTTATATACATATAATATGAATTCAAAATAATTGAATTTAAATTCGGATAATATTACATAAGCAAACTATGTTTGTCAACACCAATTACTTGGGTGATAAACTTTAGTTATTTAATTGCCACGTCTGTACGTTTTCTAACTCTATCCAAATTCAATCACCGTCAGATAATAAGGCGTTGAGCACTCATCCGACCCGACCCCATGTCTAAACAACATCCGAGTGATGAGTGCAAGGCCTTATGTTCCTTTTACTCCATTACAATAAGCTTTTTATTCATTAAAAAATGTAACGCATATCAAATTCGAGAGGAATTGAAAAAAATAGACAAAAATGCTACTTATGAGGCTTTTAATACGTCATGGATTATTCTGAAGTAGTTGTCATGTGAGGTGAATGAGCCAAAATCTAAATTATCATCGTGGAAAGTTTAGCTGAAATAACTGCGTAGTGAGGAAATATGAATAAACATGACGAAACTATGAATGAAACAGTACAGAAAGCAAAAGTTGGCAATTTGACAGCACAGCTCAATTATCTTGAGAACCTATGAATACAATGTTGACTTAATAGTTACATAATACGCATTAACGGTAGTAAAAACGGTGAAGTAAGATCGACTACTTAATGTTAATCCCAAGCGATCAATATCAACACTATAAAGAATATGACACATAATTAATTTCTATAATCTCATTGTAAATCAGTAAAAGAAAGGCATTATCTTAAAAGGATCATTATTACCTAACTAATAGATAATAATATAAATAATGTAACATTACCGGATGTTGGCACTTTGAATGATATAATGTGTTAAGAAATCAACATACCTAGATTAAAGGATAAAAATAAACAGTATTTTGGTCTATTTTAGTTTTCATTAGTAAACGAATAAACTTAAAAGATGTAAAGTAAAATATAATATGTGGACTTTACTCATGTTTACTCCGGTTCGATGCATATAAAAAAATCTAGATTATTTTATCAGTCGCTGACAAACTTAGGACATATCTGTGATAAGATAGTGTGTGTCCAAATGATTGATACCCCTGTCCGAAGAACACACGTCTGGGCGAGAAAATCGGCTGAATTTGGTTTATCGTTTAGTAGAATATTCAGGCACATATCTAGTAACAAACAGAGCTGAGACGAGTTAATACTTAGTTACAATTTTTATTAACCTGAGAATTAAGGCTAATAATATAATATAAGACGCGAATAATGAGAAACACTAAACTGACAAGAAATAAGTAATTAAGGTCAAAGCCTTAATTAATTGTACACATTATAAAAAACAGCTACATCAGTTGCAACAAACCAAATTAACCTACTAAATCTCAAAAATTATAATGCACATGACTTTCAAGAGTATCAAATAACAAAGAAAAACCTGAATTACATATTGAACAAACATTACTATTGAATGGACATCTGTCAAATGACGTCAATAAGGCAGGGAACAGATGCATGAACAATATTGTACGCGATGAGGGAGAACCAAATGACCCATAATAAACTGAACGGAAGCACTTTAAACTCTGGAATTATTTTAATGAATGGGAATTATTGATTGGAGCCGGTAGTCAACGGTTTTAGTTGTAGATTGTGTATGGTAAAACGTCATGTTTTAATGAAGGATTAGAAGATTGGTTAAGATTTTTTTTGAATTTTAATAAAGCTTTTGATTGTTTGTTTAATCTGTCCGCTATTGAATATTCGTGAAATCGTAGCCATTTTAACTACTTTTTTTCCCAAATAGAATCTAAAAACGTTGATTAAGTATGATGTCAAGAATCATTTACAATTATAATGATGATTATGAATAAGGTTCCGTATATATGGAGCAAAGAAACATTTCCAAAAGGATATTATTATTCAAATTTTAATCAACAAATCAATGACCCACAATATTTAAACAACAATGAGGTGATAGCGAAAGCGAAACTGGAAATCGATTCACAATTAGTAGTAAAAGTTAATCGATAAAGGAATAATTTAGAATCGCAAAACTTAGAGCAATTGGAGCATGGCATGGCCTTTAGACGTACTGGTGAAATTTAGATGTTTTTTGTGACCTAGGAACCTAATTGAAATGTAATTTAGGTTATAATACTAATAATAATTTATTTTTAATTTTAAAGTTATTCGTAAATATTTCTTTATTTCGAAATTTATGTTTCAGTATTGGCTGTGTTGTCTAAGGTTTAAATGTAATGTGGAAATTAATCATTTTTTATGTTTCCATCTAAAACTAATCTCTTTTTGTTTTATCTACTATTATTTTCGCTTCCGTTGCGTTAATTAACTAAGCCGTTAGAGCGTGATCCAAACTTAGTTCTAATTGTACATTTGTAACGAAATACATTTACCTGTTATTGTACCGTGAAACTTTCAAAGTATTAATTTCAAGTAACGTTGGTATGCTAAACAATTCATTTAGTGTCGAGTTGTGCATTAGTTGCGCGCGCGCAGCTGAACAAATGCGCGCCAAGGCTGGACAGTTCGTGACAGAGCCCCTGTGAACGAGTAAACAATTCATTCGGTACTTATCAGTTTCTAAAATCGTTTTATTTATGTTGTCCTTTAGGCGCAAGCGCTGTTTATAGTCGTCAATGGTTATAAATTCAAGCTGGTAACTTTGTTACGGCAGCCGATTATTGAGACTGTCAAGTTTCTCAAGGCGCTTGACAAAATCTTGGTATTAATAATATTCTGATACTCATAGATCATTTCATTTTTTTAACGAAAACACAATCAATAGTTTAAATTAATCTGATTCCTTTTTAAATTGAATCAACTTAATTCGACAGAGATCTACTTCAGACCTGATTAGAAGCTCATAGTTTATCAGATAGAAAGATAAACTCATCACATGAAGAAGACATACTAACCCACACTATCTTTAGTAATAAGGATTATAGTAAATTGTAGTATTATCTTCATGGTAATATAGGGTAATCCGTTATTGAAGAACAGAGACGGACCATGAATAAGGGTAATCCAGCATTACGTAGTGTGTAATCGTTTTCCATTTATGTTCCAGTTTCGTAACAATTAAGTATTCACGTTTTGCATGATCATACACTTTCTTTTAAAGTAAAACTGTTTAAACATTAGTTGCTTTTAAGACAAATGACTGATTTCAATCTCAATTGTTTCCTGCACGAGTAGGTCGTGGTTTTCTTCTTAAATACTATAAGATACCTTTTAAATTTCAATGTAATAATGATGATATTAAGAATGATTAATGGTTGGAAATTTTATTTAAAAAAAATAACTAAGTAAAATATTTTTTATCAAAGAATTTACTAGTCACAATACACCAATTTATTCGGTTTTTCTATAATTTTATAATACACCCCTGTATTTACAGTGAGAGTAATTAATCATTACCGCCCCTACTCACATAATAACGTTCTTACTAATGATTCGCAGCCTCATGCATCGATACCGCAATATGTTTCGCCATTACTGTAACTGCTATAATCGTTGCTATAACAACTTTAATCGATATAAGTTCTCCTTATATGGGGTCGTTGATCTATGGTGTTACGAATAATTTATGTCGGTAACTGGTACCTTTAAATAAGCTCGTTTCAGCACGTTCGATAAGAATTGTTTTAATAACACTGTTACTTGATAATACACTATATTTTCAAAGTGTACCTGTGTACCTACATTGGAATGAAACAGGAAGAACTTTTTCATTTTATTTTTTTATATCAGACTGTAAATTGAAATATGGCATGTTTTGCAAATTGAAAAAACTACAGTCAATAATGGTGCGGACAAATATTACCTTACAAAAGTTGAATTAAGTGGTGATGTCATTGTAAACAGTATTGATGATTTACCTGTAACAAATGAAGATCAAGTTAGTAATACTGAAATGAATTCGTAATAAACACGAAAGACACTAAAGACATAATACTAAATAATAGAAATCTCAATAAGGTAGGTCACAGGTCACATACAACAATGTTTTCGATGGTGATTTAAGATAACAGTTCCTGTTTACATAAAAGAATCCGGATTTCGATTTAGTAATTTAAAAATTCACAGCTTCGAACCATTCGAACCGAAACTTACTTTACCATGTAAACTATAAGGTAGATTATACGGTGAAGATTTTTTTTTCAAGAGTAGCTCGGTGTACAACTAAAGTGCTATAAAAACGATTTAATCATGGACTTGGAGTCAAACTTGCGAATAGTTCAGAGCTAGTTACAGATTGCTTGCGGTGATCATTGTTCTACGAAACGAAACAAAAAATACAAGCGATTGCCAACTCCACTAGCAAAAAAGATTTTAATCCTGATCTACTTAATTAATTGTATGAATCTGAATCAGAATTTAAATGAGATATAGATCGTATTATTAAAAAATATGATTTGAATACATATACCCAGCATTAACTGCTTATCTATACTATAATTTTATTATTTTGAAATAGGACTAAATTCAGTTTCCTAATAAATAAGGCCTTTTTTGGGATTTTTGTTAAAATATCGCACCCTTATTCCAATACCGTCACTAAACGAAATTTTTCAAAAACTTGTTTTTAACTCAATTTACACTATATCCCAAAAACACTATAGTTTTGACATTACACACACTAAAACCTATAAATAAAATATATCATTCATCAAGGTCCTGTCAAATCAAATGGTAGAAATTAATTACGCCTATAAATTCAAGAGGAAATATGTTCCTGATTGGAAGATTGATTACCGACATAAGTAGAACATTTGAAATATTAAAAAAAAACGAGCACACCTGTGCTTTGTTAGACAAATTTATTGTTGTATATTAATAAAATGGTACGCTTTTTATTGGATGGCAACATTTGCGGTCGTTGACGTGGCCTTGGCAGTGTTGCAAGAGAAAAAAAAAATACACGATAAATCGATTACGTCACCGCGTTTGGGTCACTACAATGGTAGCAATGTTTTTATAGTGTTTTTTTAAAGTTGTTAGTCGGTATATTCGTATCACAACTTCATAGTTAAGTGGATTGTTTTGTACACTTTAGTAAAACAAGTTGCGAAGCGCAGCGTCGGAAGTTATTTGAATAATAATGATCAAATATCGAATAATCGATCGATTGCGCATAATTTTAGATTAGTTACAAGTGTAAAAACACCCATGAAGCCGACAAAACCACCAAGGTTTCACAAAAAACGTACGCATAGAAATCTGACAGTACCTAGATATTAATAAAATGAGTAATGCTTAAAAAAATCCGTGTCATATTCTGTTACATGCCTGCGGCAAGTAAACTTCAATTTCAGTAGTCAATATTAAATTTCTTACGAACAAAAACATGTTGATATTTTTTGCCATAAAAACCCGTTCGATTTTAAGCACGACTGAAAGCAACTTTCTCGATTATCATGATTGTTCGTTAAAATCGATATTCTTTAAGAAATTAGGGCTCGTTACACGGTTTTTACGCGAATATTTACGGTAAGGATTTTTGTCGGGACGACATTGTTTTCTCATATTCTTGCTAATCAATTAGGTAGATATCTAGTAATATTAAATTTTCTTAGTGTCAGAAATAAAACGAATATAGGTTTTCTTTTGACGGCTGATTCATTGCCATTAGTTTTAAAATGTTCTCCTTGACAGTATGTCTGTCTCTGTTGAGTGTTACCACAAGTAGTATAAATGACACTTAAGTATATACTTATAAAATGAACTGAATTCTTTCAGAAAAGCTGAACTCATTTCAAGTATAAGGCACAAAATATATTTAGCTTCAATTAAATTTCACCCATATAAAAATATCTCACAACGAGCATTTATAGAATGCGTTACAAAAACTCGCAACACGCGTCCAGTCCACATTTTAAAGTCAACACCTTCCCCGAGAGTATGAGATAACTTTCTCCGCAAACGCATTTCCAATCGATTGGGCAGGAATCGAGAATCGATATATCTTTTATGCATATGATTTAGTCAGTTTGTAATGAAGAACATTTTTTTTAAAATATTTATTTATAAATAGTTAACACATCATGAAACCTCCAAAACTGTGAAATAGGTTCTTTTCAAAATACAATTTTTCAAACAGCTTCAATCGTTTATGCAAACGATAATGAAGGTTGAAATCCGATTTAGATTAAAATTGCCCACAAAACTACATTGAAATGAAAACATTATTTATTTATATTTCACTTATAATTAATAACCTTTTTAATAATAAGGAACCATAAGAAGCATTGGAAGACTTTCTTTTATATTTTTTTATAATTAGACAGACAGGCGCCATAAGTATCGTACGATCGGCACCTGCAAATTATGTATTGTGTAACAGTTAAAAGGTAATGACAGAACAGATTGTCGAATAGAACTGCCGAGAAAAGCCTTACATAACATATGTAATTTTGTCGATAAGTGTCTAGTATCTATTATTCCTTTTCAATCACATAGTTGAAAATGCAATAGGAATCAACAGCCGTATACTGAATTATTTTGAGGCTTTAACCCAGTATTGGATGAAGTGAGATAATGATTTTAAAGACAAATATTTATTTTTTATGAAGTAATAACAGGAAATTTCAGAAAATCAGGACGTTCAACACGCAACTATTGTGAGTTGGCTTTTGCACAGTTTAGATGAATTTGTGAACGTCAGAGGTCAGTAACATGTACACAAAGCTGAAGTAAATGACATAAGACCTCATTAAAAAGAAAATGATTAGTTATCTAAATAAAGCTGAAAGACCTATGAACCTTGAAACGTTGACTAATTATTCGTGGCAACAGCTATTTCAATTAAACTACCCGATCAGACTCTAATTACTTTAGACAAATGAGTGACCAAGAAACCAATGGAGGTTGATTTCACACTGTCTGCTTGTATTGTAGCACGTCGCTCTGTAACGATGTCCGCCGAAGATCGCCGAAGCGTGAAGAATGGAGGCATGTCAGTTTCACACCGACGCTACTGCTACTTGATATCGTACGGATAGACAAGAAACTTTTTAGTAACAGTTAGCAGATTTGCTAACTGTTACTAAAATAAATTTTACTAAGATGAGTGCAAGAATGTTGCAACCAGGATTTTGCAAACGAAAATGTAACTGGTTACTTCATGGAATACAAATGACCATCCCTCTTGATTGGATATAAATTACAGGTGTACTGTATTCTTAATGATATTTAGCGTCAGATCTAGTGAGAAAAAAATTACTCCTCCAAGATGTAAAAGTCTAAGCTTAGAGAATACTCATTCTGCTTCAGCAATTTTTAAATGGTGGGCATTAACTTGCTTATAATGATGACAGTCCATTTATTGAAGATTCTGCAAGAAATAGTTAGAACCATAGGAAAATTTTCTAGAAAATCATCAAAGCCACTTAAACAATGGATCGAATCGATTTCACGGCTACGTTAGGAGGCGCAGAGCGAAACAAAAACGACCTTATTTTTTGTGTGCGCAACATTTAGACTAGCCTTCATCGATAATGTATTGAAGTCTAACAAAGGAGTCTTCACCGTTTATGATTCTAAAATAGCTGAAATATAACTATAGGTGTGAGGTGTTAAGGTCGTCGATGTTTGTTTCCATTGCACAAAAAATTGGCTCGTATCATTGTATTGAATGCTTCATTAGGTCTGCTTGGCTACTGAATGTGACATCCTGGGTCCTGCATGGACGGCAGTAGGAGTTCGGACTTTGCCCGTATAAAGGCAAGAGGCTTACCAGCTTTTACATGGACCTAAAATCTACCGTTAAACTGTTCGAGTACACCTCTGCCTAAACCTGAGGGGACATTGGCATCATGGGTGTTACTATAAATATTATTGTACAAAAATGTCTTATACCTATTTTAGATTAGAAAGAGACTAGAAATCTGTCGCTTTATGTCAATTTTATTCTAAACTAGCCGGACGTCAGTATTAATATTCAATTCGAGTTAATGTAGGATATGAGCCATACTAGCGTGAAAGTGTTACTAAATATGGTCCTCTCAACATTTCTGCAAAAAATCAGACGTGGGGATGTTGCCACGCTTGGTGAGGTTCGGTAATTGCCGTTGCATTTATATGTAGTTTCATGATGCTTCTGCTAGTTCCTTATTGCATTTAACAAGGCCAGGGATAGCGATACTTTCAGCCAAGACCGCATGAAAAGTAAGAATTGGATTTAATTTTAAGTTTCGAAAATCATAGCAAGAGTTCAATCATCTCAACAAGCCATCAGTATTTACATTTAGCCATCTTCAGGATGTTGTCCTAACGACACGTGATGAGGAGGGATGAAACACATGTGAATAGAAGAGTTATGAATATGAATATGAAGGAATGGAGCGAGACCAAAAAAAAATAGATTCTGTGAAGTGGATATGATGGAAAAGGGATTGAATGAAGACATGATGCCTAACAGGGATGAATGGAAGAAAAGGACATGCTGCGCCGACCCCAAATAAATTGGGAAAACGGCAGGAAGATGATGAGAATGTCGTCTTCACATTTAACCAAGTGAAGTGAGGAGTGACTCCCAAAATTATACAATACTACCAACAAACATTACTAGGACCTCATTACTAAAAGGTATTAGCCACACTCTTCGGCCCGCGTCACTTCGGTTACTAAGCGACAGTTGAAGAGTTGCCCCTAAGTCCCAACTCATGCTTATGTTTAACACGACATGACATGTTTGTTGATCGATAATTAGTCTTTCTAAATCGTTCACTTTCTCTACTCGAATTAGCTTCACTCTGCCGGAGGCGTGGACACTAAGTACATTATACTAAGTATAGCAATTTTATGTACAGAGTGTATAATTTGTGTACAAATTGCTTTGGATTGTGCAACTGAGAACAAGTGCCTGTTCAACATGTTCATGTTGCATTGATTGATTGTGTTGAATGATCTGATGTGTTAGATGTCTTGTGTGTATAACTGCCTTCATTATTCTAGTGATCCTAAGCGGAACTGCTACACTAGAGGACCTAGGTTAAATTCCCAGGTAGAGCAGTGCCATTGGGTTTTTCTAAAACTCGCTTTATACTAGAATGTTCTATAAATTAATGTTGTAATATTATGATTAACAACATTACTTCTAACGAGTATATGAACACAATAGAGATTTCTATGTCAATGTGCCAATGTTATTTTGTGTCTATTACCTAATTCTAGTAAATACTTTACTGTGTCGTAAATGAAATCCATTTGATCTTTATAATCGTTGGACAACAGTCGCCACTAAAATAGATATCAATTGGAATTCAATACTAACGCTATTTATAAAACTAAAAGTCACGATTAAGTCATTCTTCATCAGACAGTACTCGAACAGAGTGAATAAAAACTCCTGCGAATCGTTTATTATGAATAAGTTGCCCTTAAAGATGATGCAAAAAAAACTAGAAATCAAGATAAGCGCCTTTGGTCAAAAACGATCTTTAACACAAAGCCTATAAGGTTGGTAATGTTAGTATTAAAAAAAAATAACAGGGCTTTTACATCCGCTTGCGCAGGTGCCATCACACCTTGCGCATGAGTCGGGAAGAAAAGGAAAAAATGCGGTCGGCTGACAGATGTTACTTTTATACCTAGATTTTACTTTTTGTGAAAGGATTTCACAAAAAAGCAAGCATTTTTATCCGATTGCGTGATTCCGCTTCCTAAGTTTAAGGTGTTAAGGTAAAATTAGCAAAAACGCTGCGTAATTGAACTTAATTAGGAACATCGGAAATAACAAATTTCGATAATGAACGAATAGTAGAGCTAATTGCAATTACAACATCAGTTGATGACGTCAGAAGTGCGAAAAACAATGCTAAGGTAACAGGTAGACTTGTTTGTAAACAAATGAGTGTAAGTTATAGTGTACATTTACGAGAGAGCTATGGTATTAAAAAAAAAACTATTTAATTATACCGCCAGAAAGGTTTCACCTAGTGTGGCAGCCACAGAAAAATATTTATGTACGCCAGCACATCGTTACCACAAAATGTCAATTTTTTTCAGTTGATTTTGAACTTTATCTTAAACAATATTAGGTTTAAAATCATTTGGAGGAATTTGACAGTTTTGTATATCTTGACCTGCTGGCGACTGTACAATACTTACTCTTGTTAATCCAACAATTAATTCACTTTTTATAGAGATGTAATACTTTTTGGCTAATAAATTGATTTTCATTTTTATTATATTTTTAAAGGATGCACGAGCAAAGCAGCCAAATTTTAATGTAGTGGTGTTAGCGAAACACACACCCGTTATACCTATATTTATAACGCAACAGAAAACAAAAACTGGATATATCGAACACTTTCGATGCCGTCATCAAAGGCACGATGCAAGTTTCACCTAATTTAATATTCACGAAAACATAATATTTCACAGTAATCCCATATTATGCAAATATGATTTCCATTCTTTATTGACTCTTTGAACTGTCGAAAATGAAACATATTTATGGCTGGAAGCGATCACTATTTTGAACTTAAGAAACATTTTGATACAACGTCAGACAATCTCAATAACATTTGGTTTGCAAAAGCAACGATTACAATAATTACATTATAAAAAGATATAACAACAATTAACTCAACAAAGTAGAACCTGTCCCTTCCTTAAAATTTTGTTGCAGAATATTTTCTTCTTTCTTTGCGCTAGTATCAACTAAACCAGTTTCAATCTCCAGGCAATCAATTATTTGTTTCAATAACAACTATTAGGTTAATTTCTTTCAGGACTAGATTAACTACGATGACAATATGTTTCGTTTCTGCATCAATTTATTTTCTACCAAACGATGTTCTTTCTATCTATCTCAAGAAATTTATTTTCTTATAAATGTTGTTTTGCCAACAATAACTGTTTATCGTGTGAAGAGATCTAAGTTAGATATTAAATCAAGGTTGGAGACAATTTAGTTTTGAGAAAGCAGTGAAATTCATCATCTTATTGTTCTTGAGATTTAAACTGTTATCTGCCAAAGGTACGTTCTTGTCACTTTCTAATCTTTTGTTTACGTTATGAAATATTGCATTTTTGTTAGAAAGTTTATTTTGTGGGTTTTATATTAATATGATGTATGAAGGTTTTTAATTTATCACACTTTATAATGTAACCAGAAATAGCATTTATTTTTAAGAAATAGTATTACTTTAATGTTTAACATTACCGAATTTGTCTTTGTAGTTGCAATGAAATGCTTTTGCAATCTGTCTGAAATTGACATTTACATTGACAAACATAACATTTTAACAGTTGTCATTTTTGCCAAACATGTAATTTGGTTAAGAAGTATATGACTATACTTCTTCAACTTGCAGAAGTTATAAAGAAGGCACGTACAGATTATTTCAAAAAAATATGAGAATTATTTATGGTACACCTACATTCATATTAGTGTTTGTTTTGTATTATAAAAAGTCTGAAGCATTCAAATCCTCCAAGGTTGTTTTAGAGGCTAAACTGCAATTTTAGTCAATTTCATTCTAAAGGTAATCTTAAATCGATTATTCTTATCACCTAACAATATTGCCATAATTTTCTGAAGCTGACCTTATAGAATAGACAGGCTCCATTGAATACTCAATAATTACTCATTTTATGTTCTCTAAATATGATAATGACGAAAGGTCGAATTTTTAGGTCCGTATTAGAATGATCTATTCTAGAATAATCAGTGGTGAAGCATTGGTCTCATCTAGAACTTCGTTTCAGTAGCTCTAATATCCTCAAGCCACCCAGCGGATGGTAAAATTTGGGTCCAGTACAGGAGATTGGCAAAAGGAGAAGAGATCTATATAACCGGCAGAAAATCGGTACGGGGGATGATAAAGATGATAGGTATTGGTGATGTGACAGATGATGATAATACGATAGAGCACTATTTAGCATTAAGCTTTAGCACAGGCGGGGCGAAAAGAGGTAGAGGCAGGTAAAGATAGAGAAATAGAGAGTGCGTCCTGAATTTCATAAAAATACGGTTCTCAAACTCACTACTTGTGTGTTAAGCGTGAGCAACTATAATACCGTCCTGCGGCGTATGAACCTTTATGCTAGTCACGAAAAATATATAAAAACACTTCACATTTTTTTTTGTTCTAGGAAAAACGTATTTGTGACTCATATTAAAGTGGGTACAAGTAGAATGATATTAAACATTCGCAAGTACATAATATCGTTTACCTGTTCATAAAAACAACACCACGCTCGGTTGGACTGCCTGGTTTGATTTAGGGTTGTCACCGAAATCTTTAAAAACGACAAGTTCAATCTAATAAATTGTTATTGCAAGACTGCAGTGATAGTTTGGCCTGTATTCTAGAGGATTGCGGTGCTGTTTTCGATGTGTAGTAGGTGTTAAAGCCCCGCTCGAATAAAACTCGGCAATCCTCGGGTTTCCGAGGGAATTTAACGAACAGCCCTAGTATGATGACATTGCGCTTGCGTATTCAACAAAGGTTTCTTTGTTAGGATCGCGGGCGATTACAAAAATGGCCTTTATTTTTTAAATTCTGATTTTGATTTTTCTACATTTGTGTGTTTGTTGCTTGAGTTTGTCTTTTTTCGATTTCAGAACATGTTAATAATTATATTTGTCAAACATAATTATGCTTTGTTTCATAATATAGCAGGACATGATTTAATGATAGTCATTAATTTCCATCATTAACTGTAATTATTTAAGTACCTGTAGTAGTAACTGTGTTAATTATTATTTCTGTATTAATTAACACTTATATTATAAATAACTCTAACTCTAACACTTATATTATAAGCAACTTCAATCGGTTGCATTTATAATTAACCTTATTGACAATTTATGACGTAATAAATTCAGGCAGCGAATTCAATTTCTATAAAGCGCACAGTTCTTATGAACACGACCACACTGCTTTAAACTGTATCAGAAATATATTGGCACTTAAAATGAATGTTATTATCTTTATTGAAATACATTAAGTATGGAGAAATTATTTTATGAGATAAAATTAAGTATGATAGCGCGTTAAGTTTGTTTTGTGATGTTGACATTACATTTTTAATATTTTCTTTTCTGTAGGTACGGCGTATTTTTATTCTTGAAAGGTATTCAAAATTCCTTACATCGGAATCCAATGACAACAGAATATAAAGGACATACACTTATACATAAAAACTGAGTTCTAAAAGTAAGACAAAGATTTTAGATATTTTTTTTGGATATGTAGATAAAACAATAAATCGTAATATAATCTATATTAATATTATAAAGAGGTAAAGTTTGTGAGGTTGTAGTGAGTAAACTCTGGATCTACTTAAACGATTTTGAAAAAAAATTCACCACTAGGTACTTAGCTACATTATTTTTGAGTGGCAGGGTATATATTACATCGTAAAATGAAAAGAAGCGTATAGACCACGTGGGCGAAACTGCGGGCGGAAACCTAGTAATATAAAACTACATTTAGCCACAAATATTTTGAAAATATACAGTTTTAACTCATAACGTTCAACTTATACGATCAGTAATAGATTGAAAAATCTTTATTGAATCACCAAATCTAACCACAAACTGAATTACGCGAATTAAAGAGTGGTACAATAAGAGATGACCTTACATTCACTGATTAGCCTGCAGAAATCATAGTTACTGAAGAATCTCGAATCATATTTTATTGTAACTATCGACTGTAACAACTTAATTGCCATAGCAGCTAAGATATACTCAGCTAACCTTGGAAAACGATCTGGTAATCAGCAGTTACACAAAGAGATTTATAGACACTAAAATTTGAAGTTTAAAATCTTGACACGGATATTCCACTAATGAGAATCGAGTCAAGTAAAGAGGATTTCACTGAAATCTGATAATCAATCAAAAGAAAATTTAGTGGCCCAACTTATCGTTTGACTTATTAGCAATGATTATATAATAACAACAGACCCGGCACTGCCATTGTATTGAAAAGGATAGACAAATATTGGTGACCTTTTCAGTTCATTGTTTATATACACTGAAAATGTAATAACCAAGTATTACATAATATTTAAAATCAGAGGGAAAACGTTATTCAACAATAAGTTACAAGCAAAGCACAATAAAAATCCTGATACTAATTGAAATTGCTGTTAAAAATATAAAAAAGCAGTAAAAGTATTGTAATTAAATCAATAATTTATTGTTTGTCTTTAAAAACAAGATTCAATTACTGGTTCTGAACAAAGCGGTATAGATGAAAGTTAATATGATGATAAGACGCAGTTTTTGCTTTATAGAGAGAGCGTATGTTTCATAAAAACATGACGGAGAACTATGGAAAGTTATTAAGCAAGTTACAAATTCCTAATGATGTTTAAAAATAATGGTACCAGGTCAAAGTAGTATTTTAAATTAAGAATGAAATGTAATTTATATAAGAAGATTGTATTGAGTTGACAATATTAATATTTTAGAGAAATCCTTAGATGGATATCAAAGTACATGGAACTTTCAAATTCTTAACAAGAACCATTAATTCGTATGTCAACTCTAGAATCCTGATCAATCATAAGTTCTGCACAGTAGCTAGACACATTTTCTATAGATACAATATCAGTAGCGTTAATAGTAACGAGGAATTAATTGAAAACATAATGAGAAAGACTGGTATCAAAGAAAAGTATATGCGAATTATTTTAGTGACATGAGATAATCAATCTTAGATTAGCAATCAATCAGTGACGTGTTTTAACAAATAGTAGTTTACTGAGTGATTTTCCAGAGAAAGTGAACGATCGTTCAAACGGAGATTAATATGATGACAGAACCGTCAGAACCCTCACTTTTAAACGTTAATGAGGTATTACGATATTTTAATACGTCTATTAGAAATGAAACGAGAATTGTATAGTACACTTTGTACGAAATTGATTCTAATGTTAGATCGGTCTTTGAGGTTCAAGGGTCACTGGATTGTGTAAGAATCTCTTCTAACAAGATGGTTGTAATAGATGATTTTGTTTTGTATACAAAAACATGAATGAATCTCTTAAAAGAGAATATTAGATTTAAATTTTCATTTAAATAATTAGATGTGACTTTAGGCTCTTCAGAGACTCTTGCCTGTGCCATGTTTGAAGGTTTCGCGTAATAGATAGCGAGGCTATTGCCATTAACCGACTCCGGATTGCAGCTGTGAATTTCATAGAAAAATCCAATATACTGATGGACCTGGGATTCGATCATGACCAAAACTTTTAGTCAAAGACAATGTCTAAATGAAACTAGGCTTGTATAGAGACCATGCAGACAATTTAGTACAATCAAACCAATGAAGAGGAAACAAAAGAATAATCTCAAATACTAAAGTGCTTGCATTATCATATCTTAGACTATTACTGAAATAATGTGGATAAGATAAATTCTTATCTAAAACTATTCTCTTGCCACATTTCCAGTATTTACATCATCCGTGCTATGATCGATCACAGCAAACATGACTTCCTACGTCATGTCATGTAGTTGTCGAACTGTCGTTGCATAAGTTTGATAAACCACTTGCATGCTCATCAATCATCGTAAACACTGTTTCCGAAACACAGGGGTCAACACGTGTCATCGTAGAAGAATGATTTGCAAAAAGTAAAAAATAATAGGGATTAAAATTATTTGAATTATTGAGAAATTATTAAACGGTTTTGCATTACAGCTAGTTGTTACTTCTGTAATAGATTGGACTTCAATCACACTTGCCATTTTAACATCTTTCTAAAGAATGTGACATTTGTATTTACATCAGTTATAATGTAATTCCCAATTTAGATACAAGACAAAACTATACCAAGAGAAATCCGCCTTGATCACGGAAGAAATTCCCCTAAATAATGTTCTGAAACATTAGTACCAAAATCTCGGACATAATAGGGCTATCAAAATCGAATAACATTGTACGCACCTCTTGATAATACACCGGGGGCAATTTGCCGGTACTTTCACCTACGCATTGGCGGAAATACACTGTAGGTGCTTTCCAAACTGACGGACTGAAGGATGTTTTACAGTGTTAATGGCTTAGATAGGTCTTCAGGCAGTGTTGAGCAATAGTGGAAATGGGTACTTCGATTCCATTTGATAAAATGTGCGATGTAGAAGCGTAAGCTTCACTGCTTTGTTTCTAGTGGTACTGTTAACTTGCAATTGTTATTACTTCATCATTGATTTACTTGTAACCTTCAATTTAACGCTAAATGTATCAATATACATACTTAGTTCAATGTAAAAAAACATCACAAAGTAAAGAGAAACTAGACGAACCACATCTACTTATACTTATAAAAAATATTTCATATACGTAGTTGTACTAACTACATATGAATGTAGTCCAATCCACTTTATAACCGTCAAGAACGATCATAACTAAATTAAGCCCTTCAAATATCTTTGCTAGTACCAACATCATCAAAAAATAAAAAAAGAATCTGGAACATTTCCAGCGACCTTGGGCCCCTTAAGAATGGTCGACTCACGCGCAGCATTAATTTATAGAATGTCCCACTTTTCTAACAGAAAATTGCCGATTGTCTGTAAGAACACTTCATCTTTGGCAATCTATTATTGACTATTATGTCATATTGTACGTGGATTTTGTAAAAATACAATTCTATTTGTAGCCGTGTATTAATCGGTTTATGTCATAGTGGAAGCTATATTTTTTTTTCTTTTGCTGTTGCAACGCTTTAAAGCTTTCAATTTCAACATAGTAGTAACAGCGTAGTGATTTTTCTACAAATTCAACAGCATTGACCTATTTAAAATGTGACTCATTTATCCTGACTTGATGCTTCAATGTGTTAACACAATAAAAAATAATACCAACAGGCATAATATCTATCTATCGAATCCGACACCCAAGTAATTTAAAAGTATTAGTAAATTTTAGACGGCGAATTTGACTAAAACTTTCAAAAGAGTAAACTGGTCTAAAATGCATACCTGAGGCAATATATTCCCATTAACATTTTAATCTAGTAGACAAACACCACCCATTTGGAAAGCGCAAACATAAAGTGACTAATATAAATTAATAGTAAATTGAACATACTGTAATAAATAATATCAATTAGATCAAACACATGCATGTTTATGATTATGATTATAAAAACAGATGTTCAAAAATTGCAAACTGGGTCGTCGATCGTACGATCGTGTGAGAGCAAATTGCTCATAGTTGATTAAAAATATATTAGACCACCCAACGCTACTGGTCGATGGTCAGCTATATTTATTGTTATTAATAGTGGTTAGGATAGGTAAGCATGATGAATATATTGATTATAATCAGGACTGATCAGTAATCGACGATGCAAAATTGGAGGAACAATAAAGTGAAAAACTAATTATAGATGTTAAATTGATAAAAAAATAATAAGAAAGGATAATGTTTAACACTGTTTTAAGAATTATTTGGTTAAAAAAAAATCCAAAAGCCTCCATCTCCTCTATTCACTTACACTTACTTTAACTTAAGTTAGAGTAAGATCCATACTGGAAAAAACCTATAGTTTTTTTTAAAAGCATTGATTCACGATGATTGATTTCTAATATACCGACAGAAACAGACTTTAAAAGACAGTAGAGAGTATAAACCTTATAAGATGCCTTTATAAAAATCTAAGATCACGGCAGATGATTGTAGTAAATTTCAAGTGGATATTTTTATAATAGCAGTTAAACCTTAACAGTCTTTTGGTAGTAAAACTTTCTTCTTACTTAATTACTTTTTTACTGTTAAATGCTAGCCTCAGTCTTATTCCATGACCCCGTTTTGAGGAATTACTGGTTCACTCTCAAATATTGGTCTAAAATCTGAAGAAGTATTATAAAGATTGGATTATTTTCAAAACTTTAAAGAGTTTTCTTAAGATCTTGAAAATACCTTGCTATAGTAAGCAAGTGTTAGTGAACTTGCACAATGGTGAAGCATTTAAAGTTGAACCACAATTTCACGAAGTTACAGTGGTATTCTCATTACCATTAGAAGTCCTTAAAACAGTTACCGACACTAACGTAAAACTTCAATTTATGACAGTTAACAATTTACTAGTTTTAATTAAAACGACTAAAGTTTTAATTAAACTGACTGCCTCGTTGGTCTAGTGGTCCCAATCGCGACTGCTACGCTAGAGGTCTTGGGTTCGATCCCCAGGTCGAGCAAAGTGTTATTGAGTTTTTCTATGAAATTCTCAGTAGCAGCTCGGAGTCTGGATTTGTGCCCGGTGAATGGCAATAGGCTCGCCCCCTATTACATGGGACCCAAACATACCGGCGAACTGTGGGTGTACATTAAGTGCACCTCTGCCTAACCCTTCGAGGAATACAGGCGTGATGGTATGTATAATTAAAACGTTGACTAATTTCGATTTACGCACAATTGCCTATCAAACAATGATTGGCTGTAACTAAACCAAGGGAAACTGGAAGCTGTTTATAGTGTGAGCTTGTTAACAGTTAACGAGGGAAACTTCGGTATAACACCATAATTATTAACTATTAAAATATTAATATTCTATTCAGGAAGCTATTGAGAAAGTAATAATCAGATAGACGTTATCAAGTGTTAAGATATTAATTGAAAATAGCTTTGTGATAAAGATAATTATGGGAACGTGTAAGAGTGCAGTATTGTGTGAGTGAGTTCATACAACTATGGTCGTGAGTACAGATGTTAGTTAGAACTTATGCGGCGACATGAAGACTTAGAAATATCTGTATAACATAGTCGTAAAATGGGTAATTAAAATTAAACATGTGATTTTTGTGTCCATTGATGGTGCTAAAGTAAAGACAGACAAATACGGTCACATTAAATTCACTGAGTGACATTTTTCTGTTTACCGTCTGATAGGATATCACAAACGAAAATTTGACCAAGCTCTTCTTTTATATTTGAGAACGTTAGAAGCATTTCAAGCAAAAGAAGAAAAAACGATACACCGAATTATCCCCTCCCACGTATCGACCACCTGGCTTACGTACTAACAGCTTGCTGTACAATTAATCATTCCGAATCAGAAGAGTTCCCACCGGCGCAGGCGCCTAGCCTCAATCACTGCCTCAACGAGATTGATAGAGGCGGATAACGTTATTCATCACTGTATGCAACCCACTAGTTGAGGCAATGTTCTATTGGTAGCGAGGAGGTTCTAGAGGGGGAAAATCGATCTATGTTTCTAAAATTCTTAAGACTGCGAATGAACAAGTGATCTTGCCATTATCATCAACGACACGGACAAAAATTCTTTTACAATACCACGTTTAGGAAATACTCTGATGAAAAATAAAAGTCAAAATCAGTTCATGGACAGCAAAGTTCTGCATGCATACATAAATACACCGGTCGTCTTGAGAATCTACTTTTATATTTAAACACTTCAAATATAAAAAGGAGATAAACGCACTAAACGTGATCAAAGACAGCGAATCAGAGACTAATGCCTATAATCCCACCGCTTCCCGCCATCAATAGAACTGCGGCCCATATGCTATAGAACACGTTAAACAGACAACCATTGTGTGGGCCGAAGCCCTGAAGTGGATCAAGTACGGCTAATTTTGTAAGCGATCGTCACACTGACAACAAAGCCTGTGAAACCGACAAAATTATGGCTTGTAAGATTTTGTATGATTTACAACAGACTGTTTGATGTTGTAAGAAGATTTTTGCAACACTTGTTAAAGATTTGACTTGACTCAAATTACTGAAGCATGGAAATGCTCTTTAGATCTGACAGATGGTTAAGCAGTGAAAAAATTGTCCGTGAAATTGATTTAAAACTGCTCCAATTTTTATGCACTAGAACCAAAGAAGTTCATGAAGAAAAAAATTGTCGTGATTGGAACACGATTTAATTAATGTAGTAAGGAGACATTAATTCACAAAATTTTATATACATACCAACCTAACTGTCTTTAAAATTTCATACTCCATTATCAACAAATTCCCCAATTCAGTCGGAAAAATTATGAGTTGCATATTTGCAAAAATAAAAGTTTGATTCAGTGAAACGATTGCATAGGCTTACATTCACAAACGTAACAAGTTCCGATTATGCATTAATTGCAAGTCAATCAAGGTGATTGACATCAACCATTGTATAATGTCTGTTATGTATTATAGCAGACTAGAAGCTTCCTTTAGAACTTTCATTAATTGAAAATTAGAATACATTGTTATTGAGAAGAAGTAAATTTGTATTGCTATCTATAGAATTGATCTTTCGTTGTCAGGTATGGTTTTCAGACTTCCCCATTGCATATCATTATTAGCCACGCCTTTAACTACTTATAATTCAACTTCGAATAATCTTTGTATTACTATAATCAGCACAATCAATAATACTGTTGCGCAGTATTTTTGTAAAAGGATTTAGAATCGCAGTGTTGCTAACTTGAATTTGATTTCCTAAGACATTGTAGATCAGTTCTCATCTTTTGAAATGATAAAGACCGCCTCCCAGCAAAACTCTTTATAGGGCAAACGGAAACGTCTGGCACTTAGATTGTCTTCTTATGATCTTGATCAATAAAAGCATAAACAGACAATGGTGTGTGTTCGCGTAACCTAGTGAGTGGTAGATGACCCTCATGATAAGATTTCTTCCGCTCTCATTTGTCGACAGAAATTATAGGCCTATGACTCGACTGACTGACGTTGTATGATGTTACAATCAGATATAATGTATATATGTATATAGTGAAACGAATCTACTTAAGACTAATTATTTCGCAATTCATATTGTTGTCATTACTGCTGATTATTTAATGAAAGCTATCAATGATACAGCTTTTAATGCCAATAGATGAAAAAAATCTGTCAGATACAATAAGAGGAAGATAAAAGAGTTGGAAATTAGAAGCAATATTTTTCAATAGTTTCGAAATGTGGTAGGAATTTATTATGATTTCCGTATCATTAGAAATACCGACGTAAGTATATGAATTGGTAATTGACTTAATAGTTTGGTATCAATACACGTTCTATTGAGCGGGATGGTAATAGATGGGTAATGTATTTTGTTCGGAAATAAATAGGCTGTTGATTAGAAATTCGTAGTTCCCAAATCTAAAGATATATTGGATAGATTGAAAGCCGCAAGACGTACTTTAAACGCGTGATTTATTTCGTTACACCGTGATCCATTGCTACAATTTAAAATACCGCTTTCATCGCGTGTCTTGTCAGTAATGTATCACGCATGCCCATCTAATATCACAGTAACTATTCCCCATTACTTGAACGTTAAAATGATGCCCTAAAACAAATTCATAATTACTTGAAACCAGTCCAACAGCTTGTCACAAATCAAATTTACTATCTTCGGTACTTTCACTTCATATTTTTTCAATAACGGCTATTACTTTAATAACATAATCGTAAACAGTTTAAATAAGATCAATGTTTGCTAATTGCGGTACGACAGCAAAATTAAAGCTGATTTTTACTGAGAACGATTTATAAATTGGTGTATAAATTATTTTTGAAGTTGATAGACTTGAGAACTGAATACTAATTAAATTAATTGTGCTTCATTTTATACTTAATGATTGAAAAAATAATCTAAAACTATTACTGTACAAGTTTTATTACGAAAAATATTTTCGAATGTTTCTAGGCTGTATGTAATTAAAACATTAAATTATTTTAAATATATAACTTTAATTACTTCGCAATTCATTTTTTGTTATTACAAAAAAAGAAAATGTCTCTCATCAATTTAAAAAAGCCCGTCCTTAATCGATTTCTAACTGTAACGCATACAGACAAATTGTGAATGAAAAGTACCAGGAGAGCATCGCTTAAGGCAGATCTCGATAAGCCTAGGAATAAAACATACCTGTCGGCCGGTGTTAGTGAAGACGATTTATTTCTTGAGTGGGTGTCACACTGCACAGTAACGCCCCCGCCAAGATTTATTTACTACGTCTTAATTGACTGAGGAGGAATAGATTAGATTTAAAGTAAACGATTACCGATAAGATCTAGTGTCAATGTGAAAAATGGTTGTAGTAGATATATTGGTGTAATTAGATTTTGAATCTTCAGAATTTGTTGATTAAGATATTATTTATTTGATTTTTAATATATCTATTACGTCTATAATAAATTATATTGTCCAACTACAAGAGTTTCTGAGAAATAACTGTCAATATTAATAATTACTATACCACAATACCGGTTTCTCGAGAAACAAGCTTATGCATTTTATTTTTTACAAAGCGGACTTATTCGTTTATAAAGTAAATAAAACTAACGTTTGACCGAGACCTTATGTCGATGCCACATACCTAACACAATTTCTTCGATTTAATCTGGTCACATGCTACACAGTTACGCTTCGGTGTGACACACGCCCTATTTTAACACTGTAACTAGCAGTTAGCGAGCTATTCATTATTATTGTAATTGGACGTGAGACAGTGGGATAAATAGCTTGCTTCTTGTTAACGCCTAGAATTTGATCCAAACCGATACTAACTTAAAATCTTAATAAATAAGGTGCAATTTAAGCAGACAGGTAATTTAGGTAGACTTGGAAATATTTCGATTAAGAAATTTCGGTTTTGCAATTATTGTATTTATCGACTGGGTAGGTCACAATCAAAACCTATTGGAGTCTATAACACCTGGTTGCAAGGTCGGCAAAACTCTTTTCCTCAGATAGGTGTGGGTAGAAGACCTTACCTGCAACAATAAAAAAACATCATAAGCTTACGTAAAAAGGAAAACAGTTTTAACAAATATAATGTATCAGCATTTGTGCCAAATATGGGAATAAAGATTTAATGTAATTTCAACGCAAGTAATTGTTGTTGTTGTTATCATCGATATAACGTTGTTTCTCACGCTGCGCTATTCTTCGCTATTTCTGTTATTCCTTTTTAGACATTATTTGCAAATATTTGAGGAGTTATTAGTAATAAAAATTTCGTTCAGGGAAAGAATGCTATCTTCTAGATATAGATCTTCTTATTCTTCTTAAAACGCTATCAATACATGTAGTACACACAGTACCGATTCAAGTTGCCTCCCATTGTAATGCAATGTGTGATTGATGCAATGATTTCTATAGCTTGATGTGCTGCCGATTGTATACTTAGATGAATTATATGTCAAAAGTATCCTTTTGATATATTTAGACTATTCAGAGCAATCTAATATCGACCTGCGAAACCATGTTTGAGCATAGAAAATATATTTTCTTATACATTAACAATACTTTATCGATAGTCTTCATGCTAAATCAGATGCTAGAACTTTCATCTAAATATCTACATAGTTCTAAAATGAAAATAGAGAACATTTAACTAAAATGTCAAATGACAATAATAGATTTAGTTCCTAGCTCCAAATGTGCCGTTACGTCCTTACTAGACCATAGAGTAATAATAGCCGAGTGTGCCAGATGTGGGCCCTCCCACGGTTCGGTGTTGCCACCTCATCAAGATTGTGTGATACTGTTCGAATTCAATTTGAAATAAGTAACGGATTTTTGGGCTTGGTGTTCACGACTTTTTAGTTGAGTTCATTTAAGCTGAGCTGAGTAGTATTTTTGTTGTCAAGATAACAGTTGCTAATGTTTCGTTGGTGAAGACTCAGCTTTATAGAAATGGTTGTCACCGATACCATATACCTTTTCTTTGATTTTCCCATCTTAGTAGTGCTTTAGTTCAGTTTTTAACATAGATCACTGTTAATTATTGTTAAGCCTGTGCGTAACTTAACCTTTTAAATTACAAAAGTTGCAAAAGTTATATTTATAGAAATTAATATAATTTTATTACGAGTATCTTTGTGGTTATAGTGCTTGGCTAGTGTCGCCAGTTGTTATTAAGCTTATGAAATTATTTTATAACTAACTAATAAACTTTTCCGCGCTAATACAGCTCATAATATCTAAGCCCATATAACATTTTCCAAATGATTACTATGTTTGCACAGCTGTCGTATTAAGACGTTATTGGCTATAAACATGTGAATAAATATTATGCACCAATAAAGCTAGAATGATTGGAATCGAAAGTTTGCTTTAAAAGGTAATAAAATAAAGAGTTATTTTAGGTGAAATTATTCAGAAAGCAGGTCGATTGTGTTTACGTGACTATGTATATCAGAACACTGATATGGGAACAGCAGATAAAACTGATAACGATTCTGATTATGTGCACCCTCTGTATCATGTTATCAGCTGTCGTGTGCAGATAATATAGGAGGATATTAACAAATGTTGCGTCTCATTGGTATTTAATATGCATCGTATCAATATTAAGCCTTAACTGAGATACGAAAAATACAACATATTTTTAATTTACGCGACGTTCTCGTTGGTCTGATTTTTGTAAAAACCGCTGAGGTTGAGGAAAGGTTTCCAGGTCAAAGAAGTGTTAGAAATAAGGGTGCAAGATTAGACTCAAGCTTTCGACACGGTTGTAAAATTATATTTGTAACCAAAACCATTCATTTCTTACCACAAACATTAATATAGAATGTAAGGACTGTGTTGTAACAAGATTTAATAATGAAAATCTTCATCGTAAATAAAGAAGAAGTGTTATAATGAAGAATATAGTATTCTTAGCTATATATATTTACAGTAAAATCTTTAATCTAATGTTCAGGCATTTCCTAGACTTCAGTGTTTCAAGCCTTGCGTTACTTAGTTCTGTTTTATATAATAATAAATCCGCATTAAATTGTAAGCCATCACTGAAGCCGCAAGCCAAATGAAAGACAGATTTCAAAACTATTTTTATTATTTGACATGGTAATTGACTTTTAAAGCCTGAGATAGAATATTGCCTGGAGGCAGTAAACAATTAGGTAAGATTAAAAGATCTAAGACTAATTTATAGCAGGATGTTATTTATCAAACAATTGGAGAAAACGGGGTTAATATAACATACATAACAGGGTTTTAAAAGCAATTCATTGACCTGAAAACCTGAGAAAATAATAAAAAGTAAAGTAATAAAGGAGTCAAGATTTATTTGAATGACCTTCTTAGTTTTAAAGCAAACTGTTTTTGTTATAACAAAGATTTCTAGAATGATGCAAATGATTTGTATAAAACAAACTAGTTTTCGCAGATACCTGACTGCATCATTGAAATTTACTTAAATTAAAGCAGTGACTAGAAAATTGTTAAAAACTCTCAAACTTACAGTCTAGACTTGTTATTATTAACATATTATTTAGATAAAGATAACAATCCAATAAAAATAATCGTCCTAATAGGTAGGTATCCATCGAAAAAGATATAAAAGGTAAAAAAAAATAATCACATTCAAAGTATAAAAACAAAACATTTGAAACAAGATCCTTGACTAAGCTTCAGCGAACTTGTAACTTGATGCTAAAAAACAAAGATTAAATAATATAAAGAAACATTACTTTGTTTGATTCGTATAACGTCATCAGTTCGCGATTGTAAGGCTTACCTGCACAGAGTCACGTAATCATAGGATATAGCTTGGAGACAGTGAATCTACTTGACCTTCTTCAAGAACGGAGAAAGAAGGTCTTTCTCAACTGATATGTATTATTTTAAGAATATTTGCAAATGTTTCACCGTTTTATTTGATTTTGATAATATCTACATTTCTTATATTATACATACTTCCATGATGATATGATGAACATAATAATAACATTGTAACAGGCCGATGTCGAAGAAAAACGAATCCCCGTATTAGTTTTTCTTATTTCTTTAGGTAAACAAAAGGCAAATATTTTTTTAAGAAATTTTGTCTGTCCGTCTGTAATTTTGTACACGCATCACGCAAATACTACTGCTCGAAATTGAATGAGTAACGTACATACAAGTGAAAAATTACGTATGATTTTCAGGTTTCAAGAATTGTAGGAAATATCATTTAAAAAATACACGATTGCATGAAATATTTGGCCTTTGCCATACGATTCTGCATATTAAAAATTATATTTTCGTTTTTATAATAACCGAAAATGTTGCGTTCTTTATTCAAAACTGTGTTGCTCATATTGATAGTAATGGCTAAACTGGTGTTTGGTCTAATAAAAATTTACCATGTTTCTTCCTTTTCACTGCCGATGACTAATAAATATTATTAAAATACATTTCTAGTATTGCGTAACTAATTTTGTCGTCGTAGGTATTATCTCATCTTTGGCCAATGTCTTTTATTTATTTATTTAATACTTAATGCACACAGAGTACAGAGGCGGACTTAATTTTTAACTTTTAACGTTCTATGGAACGACAAAATTATTTCGTGCACTCATGTTAGCGTAACAGGACAGAAGACATTAAGACAGGTACATTAGTGCACGTCAGGCTTCACGTATGGGTGATTTAAGACTTCATAGATTAACTAGTTTTTATCTATGAATATTGCTTGTTCAAACAAAACTAGTCTTTAAGCAGAAACAAACAGAGTTGTAAGTAGCAGTAATAATACGGTCTCCTTTGTAAATCTTTGGTACTTAGCAAGTCTACAAAACAAAAGCAACTTGAGTGCATTGAACCAGAGATAAAAAACGGAAAAATAAATCTAGCTCATATAAAAGGTATTTCACGACATATTGAAAGCGGTATAGAACCCGATTCAGATCAGAATGTAGTATAGATTGAAATGCAAATGTTAAACAATGAGTAAGAAATACTTAAAATAGACATTGCACCGCGCAGCATCCCGCTGTAACGGGAAGCGGGTCAGTTTATTATTAACGCATACAATTAAGAGTTGCTGCTATACGTAGGTAGGGCAGTAATACAGAGGTATTTTTAAGTAAAAAAGGAAGACACAATCATTAGTCTTAATCCTTTGTCACTGCCTGGCATGTGCTCTTATAAGAGAGGTTTTGGCGTCTTCAATCAGAGGGGGAAAAGATGTAATCAATAAGACTGGTCTAGTACCGATTGACAAACCTGACAACGGCGGGCGTTGAGAAAATTTCTCAGATATGTTTATTGTTCCATCATCGATTATATTCCATCGAGGATTGTACTCGCCAATTATTAAAACGCTCATTATTTTGAAAAGTCAGAGGTGCATTTAATTCGAAGTCGTCCTTTGGCTGTAAACGGTCATTTAA
The DNA here is from genome assembly GCA_958496365.1 of Subacronicta megacephala. Lineage (NCBI taxonomy): Eukaryota > Metazoa > Arthropoda > Insecta > Lepidoptera > Noctuidae > Subacronicta > Subacronicta megacephala. Next base: position 4,546,354 of record OY292533.1, read on the forward strand.
CTACGCTATCACTCCTTCACTACGAATATTAGCACTAATGCTTACTGAAAGAAAATAAGTAAACAGTAAATACCTTCTATGATGGAAGAACAAAACAAAATTGCGATGGTGGCTGCTTTCACTCATTTGTCAGTCTTAATATCAAAACTTTATACTTTTCTTACAATACGATTTCTTTGTGCTACTTCTGTTCTGTATCTGAAAGCTATAAGTCCGTCATCAAACAATAACATACACGTGCACGCAATGTGTTGCACTTAAACCGTGTGTATGTGTTACATGTGGACTGTGGACAATTCAGTTATAAAAGTGCGATAACCTCCTTAGCTGGGGCCTCGAAATTTCGAATTAACGAATGAATCGAAACAAAATGTATAGATATTACATTTATGAACCCCAGATTGGTCGAAAGCTTATGTCAATTCCATAAATTTTCTTTTCCATTCCATTTAAATTTCGAATGTTAGCAATTTTGGAAACACAATAGTGGTAGAGATAAAGAAATTTTAAAATCAATCATCATTAATGGTATCTTTGCCATTTTTCCAAGGAGATCATTCTTCTCCGTGGAGAGTATGCTACTTCGATATTTAAAAAAACTGAGTGTTTTGAGTGAGCTATCTCCTTTTCCTCCTTTCATCCTTTTGTCATCATCCGTATCCCCTTCCGATGATGACAATGTTTTTTATCTATTTACGACTCTATACTTATATCGAAAAAATGTTACAGGCTTCTTTCATAGTAACATTTTGAAAACAATTTCAAATCATGAAATGGTTCTTGGAGTATATTTATTTTTGTCTTTCCAAATACGAAGTCTAATGAAGACATTTAAATTCGTCTAACTGATGGCATTTAACAAATCACTCACTCTCCTAATAATCCCTTAAATGAAGGAAATTAAGACCGTGCGCCGGTTCAATCAATATAAAAACCACTTCAAATAGCCACAGTTCTTCGTCGCATCAGACTGAGCTAAATTTATATTTCCGCATAATGAAATTTGAGTGATGTGTGTTGACTATTCCCAAAAGGAAACACTAATGGAAGGACAGTTTCCTTTCGGAGAACTACTGCGTTACTCGAGGTATTTCGAGAGTATAATGTAAGCTCAGGAGATCTAAACGTTTGGATGAGTTAAAACGGATATTGTGTGTTACGAGTTTACTTGATTTGTTTCGTTAAGAATTTAAATTAAAAGAGCAAGATAAGGTATTTACTTGAATTGTATGTTCCACCTTTCCTGTGCTTTCCATCTGGCAACTTTAATGTATTCGATACAAAAGTGACATTTACGACGCAATCTAGATCGGTACTATATTTCGAACATTGTTGATAACCAGAATTGGACTTCTGATATTTGTAAGCCATAGTCATCTATGGGCGAATCCATATCTAAAACTGGTACTGAAATATCAGTACGGGTTTTTTGAAAATATCTTCAATAACTGTCCATTTTTGTATCTGTCGTGAATCAACGTTGCGTTGACGTTGTATTTCAACTGTATTGATTAGAATATTGCTTTTTTTACCCACATTCGTTACATAAATTACATTTCCAGAACGCTAATTAAGATTTCAATCGTATTTTCTCCCATATTTCACTAACAAATACTTTTCAGACGGCTGTTTGTTTTCTCACAGAAAGAAATTTTACAACGCACAATTTTTGTTATCTCGACATTTTATCGAATAGCCGTAGGTATGGTTGGGAGTTTTATCGTGGAAATGTTATCAACCATTTCTATTTATATACACAACGGCGCCTGCGCCACGGTCCACAATTACTGCTTAGCTTTGGTTAGCTGTAGCGTATTGATATTACAAGGGGTTATTATTATTATTACTGTAGCCTATTTCGTCCCATGGGCAAAGGCCTCCCTTCTCTCTTTCCAAACTCTCTGTAAGATGTTTTAACGACCAAATCTTTCTCGAGTTTATCGCGCCACCTCCGTCTGGACCGACCACGCTGTCGTTTCGCTTAGGTAGAATCCAATTTCTAGTAGCATTGGCAGTTCGTTCGGCATACGGCAAACGCGCTCCGCCCAGTCCCATATCTATTGTCTGGCTTTGCGCTTTACATCATACATCATACAAGAGGTTATGATAGTTTTTTAAAAAGATTCTCTTATTAGTGTTTTCTCCTTCATCATAGGTGTGCTTAGGAACACATATTTTCCATATGTATACAGACACGCTGAGACAATGGAATCTTTATCGATATCTACGTTGAGTAGAAGCTGATCGCTCAATAAATACGTTCGCCAAATGTGTCTTTCTACTAATCTTACAGGTGCATAATTACGAGGAATTTCATCAAAATTAACAGCATAACGATATAGATTAAAACTGACCCATAAAGAGTGCAGTCTAAGTCTTTTAGAGTTAGATAAGTAGGTTAGCACGGACAATAAGGCCACTGGCCATAAACCACCATTCTGATCTCTTGATCAGAGTGGGTTTGTCACTTGGATTCAATACCTACATGAATCTGTTTGGTTTTGGAACTGTTAGCACTCGTATACGCGTTGGGTGTAGCCTCCCTAGATCATTAGATATTTTAGAATCAAAATGAGATTAGAATTCTGATTCAGAGTTTCCAATTTCTACCTTGTTTAAAAAAACACAATAAGCTCTAAAAAAATAACAAAAGTTGGCACACATTCTCAGTTATTTGCTAGTCGCAATCAAAAACTAGGTCACATCTTAGTATAACAAGCTAAACCAAATGAATTTGTCAAAGATAATGATCACAGAATGACAAACGTTCATCTCAGTACGTATCTATTAAAACAAAGAAACCCGAGAACTTTCTAATTGCTTGCAACAGTCACTAATTTAGATTTATGAGTTTCTTTAAATTTACCCTAACATGGTAGATAAAACTCGTCCGTATGGTTATAATAATAAGAGTTACATAACAAAGGGCTCAGATGACGAATTACTGCGCAAAGGGCAACCGTGATAAATAGTGCATGCGTAAGAACCCGCGTTGCGCAGACGCAATTTGTGTTCAATATGAAAGGGGAGCCATATATCGCCGTTAGAGGCATCGCATAAATTATGAAATTGATTGTAGAAATGTCAGTAAAATTATGAAGTATGGTCGTTAAAATGTAACAGAGCTTATTACTTCTATTTGCTAGGTTAATCACGTTTGCGTTATGAATCTCGTGGTAAACCAACTGAGGTTTAAAGGTGACCGACCATAAGAAATGCTTGTTGATTTTTTATAAATGAAGGCTTCTCTAAAAAAATTTCCTGCCCACTGTATAGTGAAGTATGAAATAGCCCTATTATTAAATCCCACTTTTGAACCCTAACTTGTGGCGAGTCCTTTTACCCAACTACCATTGCGAGAAAAGAGACGAATGAAAAATTCTACGTATTTTACATATGTCATATATATAATAAATATCAACTTAAATAAAAATGTATGTGAGTATGTTCCCTATGGTCAACAGATGGACCGACTTTGATGAAATTTTCAGGCAATTTTCTGATTAGTCCAGCGAGTTAAGTATCCAGTGAGTTTGGCAGCAATATTATATTATATCCGTTATTATTTTGAAGTTTTGGAATCGATTTAATTTTTTTGTGTTATATCTAGGTACCTACTCTAATTCCAAGACTATCGCATAATTTTTGTTTTGGTTCCAGGCCCTCTAAAAAGGTTTTAAGTCAACTCAAGAAATACGAAAAAAGAAACAACTGCAACACTAGTACATATATGTATATTAACATAGAATAGCATTGCCTCGGTCTAGTCAGCCTAGGAACTACCACTGGTCGAGCAGGCAGCGATTAAATCATTAACTCGTTCAATGACAGTAGTTTCTCGGTCCAGTTTAAGTGACAAGGTTAAAAAGGTCAGGGCGAATGAACTGAAGTTTTTCGTCCACTTTCTCTATACTTATCGCGGTTCAACACGCGAGTTGATTTACAAGCCAAGTGGACCTTACTTAACTTAAGTAATTATGTAGTTAGATCTTCGTGTCTAACACTAATTACTTTAGCCGGTTATTATTGCTATTAACCAGTCATTACGAGAGGCGTTTGCTTATTAGGTTTGAAGTGCAAAAACTTAAGTGCGAAGTAACCTTTGGGACTAAAGAAGATTGTTGAGTAAACTTTCGATTGTAATTTTTTGTAGCAATGCATGGAGTTATTAAGACATTTTATGCATGTTAGTTAAGTTTTTGTGTACATATATACTTAGAAAGCCTTATTAAGCGCCTTTACTACGGTTTGTGGGTCCAATTCCCGTACAGAAAAAATATTTGTGTGACCTACAGAAAAATATTTTAGGTGTGAAATGAATATGATTTTTTGAGTTTGTAAACGCGCCGCAAAGTCCGCGAGGTACCGTTTAAAAAAAGTATAATATAAATAACTTACAATGGCATTATCGTGTTTAAAGTGTAGTTCCGTAGCGTGATGGTCTAATTGTGAACAGATACCATCTATAGATTCCTAATTTTGATAGGCGCCTCGTTAATTTTGACAGCTTGTACCTACTTACATAAATCTATCTATCTATATATATAAAAGGCAATGTCCCGACTGACATATCATCGCCCAGCCGAAACCACTAATGATAGAAGTTTGAAATTTTGTGAGGATATTGCTTTTATACTCTAGGCGTCATTTAAGAAAGGATTTTTCGAAATTCATCCCCTAAAGGGATGAAATGGGAGTTCAAAGTTTGTATGGAACTCGGTCATTTCTAATTTAAAATGAATGAAAATTGGTATTTAGCCTCTAAATATAAAATAATAAAACACGTATTTAAATGATTTTTAAATTTCATCCCTTAAATGGGTAAAAAGGGGGGTTAAAGTTTGTATGGAAAATTAATTGTTTGTAATCGAAATTACTTGAAATTGAGTATTTATGCTCTTCAATATAATTAAAGGAACACGTATTTCAGGATTTTTTGAATTTCATCCCTTAAAGGGATAAAAAGGGGTTTTAAAGTTTATATGGAAAATATTTTTTTATTATCTAAATTACTTGAAATTTAATATTTATGCTCTGCAATACAATTAAACAAATAAGTATTTTTGAATTTCATCCCTTAAATGATAAAAAGGGGTTTTAAAATTTGTATGGAAAATATTTTTTATACTATCAAAATTACTTGAACGTTAATATCTATGCTCTTCAATATAATTAAAGAATCACGTATTTTAGGACTTTTTGAATTTCATCTCTAAAAGGGTTAAAAAGGGGTGTCAAAGTTTGTACGAAAATAAATTATTTATTATCATAATTACTTGAGATTAAGTATTTAAACTCTTCATTATAATTAAAGAAACACGTATTTTAAAATAAATTGTTTATTAAGGCACTTGATAAGAAATAAATAAATATTTGTTCTAGCGTTTTTGAAATTTCGACCTGTGTGGGGATGAAAGTTCGTTTAGAAGTCCAAACAAAGTCACGCTTTCAAGTTTAACCCCGGAACCGATTTTGATGAAGTTTGGAACAAAAATAGATTAGACCTTGGGAAAGGATATAAGCTACGTTTTGTTGTAAAAAAGGGGTTGTAATATGGGATGAAAAATTGTATGGGAGTTTGTCATTGTTGAAGATAAACGCTGAAACTTTGTGTTTAGGCACTTGATAAGAAATAAATAAATATTTGATATGGGGTTTTTAAAATTTCAAACTGTGTGGGGATGAAATAGGGGATGAAAGTCCGTTTGGATTTTGACGAAAAATAGACTAGATCTTGGGAAAGCTGCGTTTATATTTCGGTAAATAATATAGTTGGGCAAATTTTGTGGTCTACCAGAGCAAAGAAGCGGACTGATAGATATGTAAGGATAATTTGCAATTTCCCGCCAGAATTGGAAAAAACTAAACAGTCAAAATCGTGTTGTCTACGCGGGCGAAGCTGCGGGCGGAAAGCTAGTATTTAATATTAACGCATTTTATAGCAGTGTTTTTACTAAAAATGTATGGTTTCAGCTTCAAATTGGCAAGCTAATGTTGGAACTGTATCCTTCTTTATTTTTGAAACCCCATCAACTGGTATGAAATATAAGAAGAAAAAGATGCCTTTGCCTTGCAGTGGATCGATCATAGCTGAGAATACAAAATAAAAAAGACAAAACGTACAGTTACTGTATGTTACTTTTAAAATTTTCCAATCATTTCATTCCCAGCGTTAAGTGACGGTAAAAAATCTACTAAACCGAGATATTTAATAAACCGAACAGTAAATAACAAATATAAACGTTCACCGGTTTATAACTACTTACCCGTTATCCATGGTCGCGTGACGATGATAACAGGGGTGGACCGCACCCGCGCGACAGCACTAGTGATATGACGAATAATTGTAATATAAATGTTAATACGAATAACTAAACGGAGTAATAGGGAAGTATTCAGCATGTATTTGTATTGACACCTATTACATCATATGAATGTAGAAGGATCAAAAGAAAAATGCAAAAATCGCAGCATGTATTGTACATAACATACCGTCACGCCTGTATCCCCTGAAGGGTTAGGCAGAGGTGTACTATGTACATCTACAGTTCGCCGGTATATTTAGGTCATTTAGCCTTTTGCCATTACCGAGCTAAAATTCAGACTCCGAGCCGCTTCTAAGAATTTCATAGAAAAAATCAATAACATTGCTCGACCTGGGAACCGAACCTTCTCCTCTAGCGTAGCAGTCACGCTTAGGACCACTAGACTAATAAGGTAACCTTGTACCTATGTAGTTTTACAATCTCGAATGGTCCTATAAATGGTATATTAACTAGATAAGCTGTCCCATCAAACAATACGTAAAGGAAACAAACAGTTTGCAAAATGAAGAAAATCATTATTCTAAGCCCTGCCATCAGACCGCATTTTTTTTATCTTACGGCTCATCTGATGGTCAGTGGTTACCGTTACAATTCACAGTTTGCCGCTTTTTATAAACGTCTGTAGCAGTATCCAAAGAAACATTTACTCTGTCAGATAAAAATCTATACTTCTATTAGTGACGCGTGCACGGTTAGCCTGTGTCAGCGCAGCGTCATCAAGGGGGTCTAATTGACAATCTAAACTGTCCAGGAACCTATTCAAATACACAAAAATGCTATCAAAATGGGTACAGCCGTTTAAGAGGAGTTCAGTGACATATTCACGTACAGAAGAATAAATAGTAATTAATCCTGGACACGATCTGTATTATTAGGTCTCATTCTCTGGAGCCCTGACCATCAGTGGCTTAGATTCTGCTTCCGGTATTGGTGGAGTATTTCTGATATTTTTAAATTTATTTCTTTTCTTTTCTGTTTTCCTAAGAATAGAAAAATCAAAATTTGTTACTTTGGGATAATCTCTGAAAGGATTAATCCGGTTCTGAAAATTATTTCACTGATAAGTTCACGAGTAATATATGTATTAAGCAATGTTTTATTGTGATAACATAGACACGAACGGAGTTGCGGGCGAAAGCTAGTTCAAAAATGTATTGAAAGGTGCTAAAAGCGGCTTCCTGAACAAAGGACTTGCTGTCTATTTAATGGATATCATAGCAATAACGCGCCAGCCAGTGATGCATTTTTAATAAAACTTCGAGGTGTGTCCATGGCGGCTCTTTTACCACCAAATCGATATAGGAAAAGCAATTTTATACTGCTGTCGTTGTGTCTACAAGTTATTCTTGAAGATGAAATCGTACACAATCAGAATAAGCGTCATTGCATATTTCTTTGAATATTTTTTAGTTTTAGTGAAAAACATTGCTCTACACAAAGGACATACCTTAGTGTGGAGCAATGTTTTTCATTTTCAGACTCACTTGGGTCCGTTCGGAAATCAAATCTACAATTCGAAGTCCCAAGTATACTATTTTATTGTCATTCAATGACTTTGCAATTGTTGATTTTTGACAGTTTTGCCTACCAAATATTTCAGTTTAGGTTATTAAGTAACTTACAACATTCTGATACAAATCAAATAACTAGGTTATACAAATATCTGTTTCGTGTGGGCATCGAACCTAAAACCCGTGGGGCAGACGCTGAGTCACTACACCTAACGTGCCGTCAAGCCATATTTGTATTCTATTTTTTATTAAAAAACATAAAAGTGTACGTGTGTATGAATGTTTGGTATATTTTTAACCCGTCACATGCGTGTGCCGTTTTTGTCCCACGGGAATTTACACAGAATTTCATTTTTTGCGTACTTAAATGTTCTCAGGAAGCCAAGCTTTTGTCACCTTCATGTAATATTTTTTTACACAAGTGACATTATGAATACTAAGAGCATCCGCCCGTACAGCCAATTCACACTTTGAGGCAAAGTAGGAGAAAAAATTTGAGATTAAACATTCTTAAAAAAGTATACAAATATTTTGATGGAACTTTCAAACTCTAAGTAGGCAGCTATTTTATTTTCTTTTACAATGACACAAAAATAAGGTTCTTATGTAAATAGTAGTAAGATTTTTACGGTTATTTTTACTGTTGAAACAGCTTTTATTAGTAGCCATATAAGTACACTTTACGCAATTAAATGCATGCCATCACACAAAAGGTAATGTTTCTCGCAAACATTATTCACAAAACATAGCAATTACTATACTGGCATAATGTTCATTTACGTGGTTGATTTTGAATATCGAACTTCCACAGCCTTTTAGGTAAAAAAACTGGATAATATGTCAGGGGTGTCAAAAACAAATAAAACAAAGCAATTTCGCTCCCTATTTCTTCGATAAAAAATAGGAAAGCAATTTAAAGGAACAATTATCGCGCCTTGATTTGAGGGGGTGGCCCTTATGTGGAACAGGGCACAGCGGTCATTGAACCTACTTGACTAATGGAACCTCTAATTATGACCTATTTTCTGACATTATCGTCGTAAATACTGCGCGAGTTTTATTGCCGAGGTGAATGAAACACAGTGCCTTTAGCCTGTATCTGTATATGCATGGCGTATATGCGTTTCATTAACAATTTACATCAACGTTTGTATAAGACGAAACTGCACGATCACCTTTATTATCGTTGAATTGAACTTTTAGCATGCATCAGGAGAGTCTGATATCGTTAATTGGAACATAAGAATTGTAAGTCCAAATATCTATTTACATTTTTTTCTCAAATCTGTATAGTATTTTCAGTTTACTTGATGAAGTACAAATTATAAAAAAATCGTATTATAACACAAGATCATAACACCACGTTGCCATGACAAAGTGAATTTGTTTGCTCGTTTTAATAGGACCCTAGATACGAATATAGAGCTTATCTTTTTGCAATAAATTTGAACATAGATATGGTACCGTTAACAAAGCCGCGGGCAAAAGCTATCTTCATAAAGCTATATATTAGGCAGCTGGTAACACTAGAGTCGTCACCATTACTCAGGTAGCCGAGACATTTATATTATTCGATTGACGTTAAATCGAATCAATGGCACATATTTTATCAGAATCGCCGCCGCGCCGCCACATGCAGCAGTGGACCAGTCTAGATAATCTGATTAGCCTGAAAGCGCAACCGTGAATTATTTTTAGATAAGTACTAGATTTTGTATTCAGGATACTAGGTTTACATTAACAACGGTTTTTCCTATCGGAATATTTATGGAATTACCTAGAAAATTCCCTCAGGTAATATTTAATTCATCCATGTATTCGTGTTGGTATTATTTTTTATTTTTTGTAAAATTTTGCTTCAATTAGCATACTTACTCTAATAGTTATGAAAATTAGCATTGTGTAAGTAATCTTGGGCCCTAGACAATGTTACATTTACATATCGATAACGAAGTTCGATAAGTCTGAAATGTATTGAATTGGCATAATCTTTCTGTCACATGATGAAATTATGTCAAATCGTTTGGATTTGACATAATTTCGGATATCTAACTTCGTTATCGATAATGAAGATGTGACATTAGCTAGACCCCCGGATTTGACATAACTTCATCACGTGACATCGAAAGGTTACGCCAATTCCATATATTTCAAATTTATCTAACTTCGTTATCGATATGGAAATGTAACATTGTCTAGGCCCCCTTATACCCCGTACATTTCGGATATCTAACTTCGTTATCGATAATGAAGAAGTGACTTTGTCGGGGGTCTAGACTTATCCCCTTACTTTTTATACCTTTCGGTATTAACCCTATTCTGTCCAAGTGTCCACTATTAGGCACGGGTCTCAATAGTCAGAAGTGCTTCGCAATCCGATGGTCATATCACTTTTTAAACATACGTTGTTGTCATTGAATTACGGCCACACTATGCAAATTTTGTTTTTACTTACCTACACATGCGAACTTGCGTTTAATTAGTTCAAGTGCACTGCAGCCCCTGGTCAAAAGCAAAATTTGCATAGTTTGGCCGTATTTGCCTATTAGTAATACAATTTGAGCGACAAGATTGGAGATAAGATTTCAAAGTGGTAAATGGATTATTTTTTTCAGTTTCATCGAACCAGGTTTTTAAAGTGTTTGAACCGATATGTTGTAGATAACTAAAATATGAAGTTCAGTCTTTGTATCATCAATAACAATACGAAATAACTTGCAATAACAACATCTCTTCGAAGTCATGTATAAAACTTTTTACAATATACACTTAAGATTACACGAAGTACGCAATTCTCGTCCTTATTTTTAGTATAATAAGGACGTATTTCACCTATTTTATTCATAAATAGGGTCCCTGTTCGTGATATCACTGTAATTTGTCATCACCAATACGATATAGCTACTTACGCAAGGCCGTAGAATTGAAATCGCTATATAAATCCAACTATTCGTCTCCCGCCATCATGATTAGTAGAGGTCAACGACCGCGCAACTCAAAATGGCTGACGGTAAATCGCGGTTTTTGAAAATGGAATTTATGGGTTGGCAATGCGGCTATTGAAGCCATTTCTATGCGTTGACGGAAAATTTTATCGGCAATTCTTGTAAGAAAGTTGAATTGTTAATAAAGTTTACTATTGCCGTTCTAATAATAATAATTCCATTCCATAATTCTAAGGCTGTATAATTATGAAATTGCATGCAGTGAAAACTCGGAAAACTACATTGGGTAAAAAAAAAACAAATGCCAAGAAGAGGAAGAAAGGAACAGGGCCGCATTGCTTATCCATTAAAGTGAAATAAAATTACATACTTTATGGTAAAAAATACATAGATACTTTAAGGTAAGCACAGTTCTGTTATTGACAATAGATATCGAAAACCAATTTACTTTCTACGATAAGAATCAATTCTCACGTATTTTGTATTTAAATGAGCTTCGAAAATCTAAATAGAATCGTTTAATAGGTTCATGGTGTCACAATATGACACGGCATTAACCATTGAATGGCGACCTTCGATTAACATGATACTGTGACCAACAACCTCTTTTTAAACTATAAAATGTCATTAGTGACTGATCTATGGCTGTAAAATACGAAAACCCATGAGTCCCATAACAAAACTATCACGATTCAACAACCATAGGGAAATACTAAAATTAGAAATAAATACAAGGATAATTGTGTTATGGATTGCGTTGCTGGAATATTTCAAGGCCTGTAACAACTTCGAATGAAAATCAACGATTTCACTAAGAACGATATCAAATACTTAGACCATGACAGCTATAGTTATGTGCTTCGATGATGGTTGATCGACAGATAACGAAAATACATACATACATACACTCACGCCTTTTTCCCATAGGGGTAGGCAGAAACTACAGAACGCCATCTGCTACGATTCTTGCATACCTCTTTTGCTTCGTCCACATTCATATTCACATAACGAAAATCAAACATTAATTGCTTAAGTTAAGAGAGTAAACGGTGATCATGTCTTGGTAGAGATTTTTAAGGATATATTTAGCATTTTGCTTATACTATAATTGAATTAAAAACACTGAGAGGTTTCAAAATTATCCATTACTGCCCCACAGCTAGGCAAAGGCTTCCTTCAATCCCAATTCTCTTTTCCTGCTACACCTCGAACCAGCCCTCGCGGTACTTACGGATCCATCCCGCCGGCTCTATAAGATTTTCATTATATTTATTATCAATTACTGAACATTTTCTTTTAGCAGGTTAGAATCTCATTATCATTTCCCATCATCAGAATAGTGTTTGTATTTCTATAACTCGTTAATAGATATAATGACATCGCCTCACATACACAAGTAGTGGCAGATATTGGGGGCAGATAGCTTGACTTGACAGCTGTCAGTTGGTATAATGACAGTAATAACATAATTATGTCGTAGAGGATTACCGGCGGCCATAAGCAAGCCTAGTGGTTGGTGTAGGTATTGGTGATCCAGTGAAATAATTGTAATAAACAGATAAAGATAACTAGCCTAGTGGTCCTAAGCTCGACTGCTACGCCAGAGGTCTTGGGTTAGATTCCCAGATCAAAGTGTTATTGGGTTTTTCTATTAAATTCTCAGGCTCTTTCAGGCTCGCCCCCTATTACAAGGGACCTAAAAATACGGGTGAAATTTGGATATATATTAGTACAACTCTGCCTAACCCTTCGGGGTATATAGGCGTGATGGTATGTTAATTAATTGTTTAACATTTTCTAATACCAGGCTACGATCCCGTTCTAATATAATTTCCCATCATCAGTATTTGATGTGAAAGAGTTCGCTCTGCAAAGTTAAGACCACAAAAATCATCGTCGGTAGCTGTTCAAACTCACGTTGTACAAACATCGATCTTCAAACAGTATTATGGCTTTTTATTTACATTTCCACGGCATCATTTCTTATAGCATTGAAGAATAGGTCAACCATTAAGCCATGCAAGTACCGGAAATGTCCCGTTTACACGCAAATTTAATCTTGACATGCATTCGTGAGTTATATTAATCAAAAGAAATGTCAAATTTCCAGACTATTATTGCGAACGAGTTGACAAGACTGCTTTATTTCACTTTTCAGTTATTCTTCGAAGAATAATATAAAATTTAAGACTAATAACATCTATTTGTTTGTTTAAAAAAATGATTTTATTAGTCTAAAGTTTAAACTAACAAAATAATCATAACCAGAAGAATAAAAAAAGACTAATTTAAAACTAACTACTCTTATCTGCCTTAACTGATGAATATAAAACGAATAAGTTGAGTGTAAGTACTTACCTGTAGAATGTAGCTTTTTAAACGATGTAAGGTAAAATAAAGCTAAATAAAAAAAAAACACTTTGGACTTAAACATAAATATTTATTTAGATTTGAAATAAAAGCATTTTTTCAATAAAAATAAGGCGAGCAAGCAGGCTAAAAGTATTTATAGTTCCGCATTTTACAACCTACTGAATTTAAAGTAAGTATTATAACTAAATTTAAATTACTTATGTAATCCAAGACTGCCCAAGACCGGGATGGTTGGCGCTCTTTGGGGGAGGCGTTCAGCAGTGGACGGCTATAGGCTGATATGATGATCATGATGATGATGTAATCTAAGATGCATAGATTGAAGTCACTCAGGATGTGAATGTTCATCATTAAAATCGATACTTCCTGCATCGATATCTAAGACACTTTTGTGCATCTTAAAGTTAGATTAGGCAAGGCAAAGAAATCTAGTTAAAATGTAACATATACATGCAAGTTAGTGTGGAAGGAAAAATATTTATAAATTATTCATGCTACAACTAGGTCACACGTATTACATCATATAGAAATACGATATTACGTTTTCTTACAAGACTATTCATTTATTGAAAGGAAACTAGTCATTAACCATTTCCGCCTTCATTATTAAATTAGGAGAAAGAACATATGTTTGGTTACATACTTCATATGTTCTATTAATTTGAAATCGATAATCGATATAGTTATTAGTATTAATTGCGGTTTTGAGTGATGTTTGTAAGGAAAGGGTAACTTTTTTTCGATTCTAATTTAGAAGCGGTTAATTATGATTATGGTAATCAAGTTAATTATAAGATTGAGAAAGTCATGGGAATAATACTGTCTCGTTTAAGGAAGGACTTTTTTGTATCGTGTGGATAACTGAATATTCTTTATTACCAAGGTATATATCCTAAGAAATGTGTCGTAATTTCATTTATTACCCATTGTCGTCATTGTTATCAAAGTGAAAAAAGACGACGTCGTTTCATTAATTTAAAAAATTCAAAATTTATATATTTTTTAAATATTTATTTATTTATTATTTTATAAACTGCCTCGTTAGTCTAGTGGTTCCAAGTGCGACTGCTACGCTAGAGGACCTGGGTTCGATTCCCAGGTCGAGCAAAGTGTTATTGGGTTTTTCTATGAAATTCCCAGTAGCAGCTCGGAGTCTGAATTTCTGCCCGGTTATTGGCAATAGGCTCGCCCCCATTACATGGGACCTAAACATACCGGCGAAATGTGGGTGTACATAAGTACACCTCTGCCTAACCCTTCGGGGAATACAGGCGTGATGGTATGATGGTATGTTATTATTTATAATTTTGATTGTATATTTTTATTTTATTTTTATTCTGTACCTATCTTAAGAAAAACATGTAAAATTAACAATACACAACCTCTTATCTCTTACTCCGTCAAAAGTAATCCATCCACAATCAAAGACAATCTTCATGGTTATTTTAACCTAAACTATCTTAGCATAAACACGGTGACGGAAGTGTAGGGACACGTGTTCGATTCTAGCCCCACCCCCACTTCCTTCGGTCCTCATTAACCGACTAAATGTGGAACATGTCTATATTGTTTTAAACATGTTTGAAATGAAACATGTTGACGTCACGGTTGATTTATTTATGTTGGTTGGGACAAGTTGTACGATGTTTTAATGTGGTAAAATGTTAACAATTTGTCTTTATGTTACGTAGTGAATGGTGATAAAGTTGTAATATTTTTCTTAAGTTATTGTTGAGTTGAATTCGTGACTAGTTTTTCCTTACAACAAAGTTCGAATAGCGTCTAAGATGAAGCACGCAACTCTATAACCCTTTCTAGTTCTAGTTTTCAAGAACACTTTGATTCGCGGCAGATATTCTGTGACAGCTGACTGGGATCATCACCAATCCATTGCATCGTCCCACTGCTGGGCACTGATCTCCACTCTACCACGTCTACCACGCTAGCTGCACTAGCTACTGCGGGTTGGCAGACTTCACAAGGCGTCGTAAAAATCTATAAAGCATGTAGGTTTCCGCACAATGTTTTTTCTTCACCATTTATGCTTGTGATAATTAATTATATTAATACACTTTGAATAGATTCGAACTCGAGATCTTTCACTTGACAGTCCTATTTGTCAGGCTATCACTGCTTTTTAACATAACAGTATCACAATACATAGAAAAATTGGAATATCATTTCACGTGCATGTAGATCTTATCTGCAGCTTTTTATTTTCCAACCCATTCACACATTCCATAACACGTTTCAAAACAATTGGAAGTCAAGTGTCCAATACGACTTTTTAATCGCATGACTGTGCGTTATATCGTCGAGAAACAATCGTGGCGAGAGATCTTATTTCTAGCATCCAGAGTTCCCACGCCCCCGTGGGATAGATGGGACGCGCACACCACAGTATTAGAAATTCCAGTAGGACAATTCATATGAACTAGGGGCTTCGATATAAAACCCGATCGCTTAACGTATTACGATTGGAAATGCTTTTACGACCGAACATATTAGACAACCTCATAAGTGTGATGAACATTCTTTTGTTACTGAATTAAATTGTTCCATTCGATCACGTCAGTAATCGTCACAAGAAATGTTAAATGTGAATATGGTTGAGTCTTAAGTGAATGCAGTAGGTTTTTATTTAATAGCAGGATCACTGGAAGATGGGCTCCGTAGGAACTTTAGCACAGGCAGAAGAATGTCGAAAAAGTCTACAAAGATATACATTTTTTGTAACAATTTTCTATTCGTTACGTAACCATATAAAATGAACCCCGTTTGTTTACCGGGAACGGTAACTCGATCGTAACGTAGATAAAATAATTTCAATTTGAAATCAGAACACTCGCGGAATGCAAGCATTTCAGCAAAATTTATTATCTGCGTGCACAGGCTTTATCACGCAAGGTAATTGTCCTACCGGTACTATCTATACTGTGTACAGAGTACGTTGTGTACACACGATTGTTACAAATATTGATAGTAGCGCACTTGGAAGGATCGGGTGTTTGCTCCCAGCCTTACAAGGATGGGCTATTAAATGTTTCAACAGAAAAAGTAACGCTTTTCATTTATTAGAAGCCATAGAATTTCCTGATCTGTATCTTCAAGAGGAACTATTAAAGTTGGTAATTGATCGTGTTGATAAAGTTAAGAGCGAATTACGTAATAGGTACATGCGGGTCAGTCATCAAAACCAACATTTCCGTTTCGAAAAACGTTGCCGTACACCTTAATGTACGGCAACGTTTTTCAAAATGCAAAATAACTTATCTCAATATAAACACAAACTATAGATAGGTAGTTGAAGTGACCAAATAATGTATATTTGTTGATGAATATTAAACCTAGCAGCCAAGGGCTAAATCACACGCTGTTTATAAAAAAAAAAAACATTCAAAAGCATAAGATTTTGATATGAAATTCGTGCAATCCAATATTTGTGTGTAACTAAATTACAAGAATATCAGTGGGTTTATTAAATCTTGTAATGTTGTAGTCGTCTATTTAGTCTATGGGTGTAATATTACACCATTGTATGATCAATCTTCACACCTGTCAATTAACCTCAAATTGAACAGCGTATCAAATACACAATTTTGCGTTTTTCGAATACGATAATGCACGCTCCACACAATGGGAGCGGCGATGTCAGTTACCGATTAGCCCTAATGTGTGGATACGACATGCAAGCTCGGTTTATAGACCGTAAAATGTGTTGTTTACAATAAAACATGCGTTGTTGATATGTAACATGGGAACTGAAAGTTTACAATGTGAATGAATATACCTACTATTTTTTCTTCCATCCAATATTTGCTTTTTGTAGAATGTTGAACACGAGAATAAGTCTTAAAAGAATCGTACCATTCCATCCCCATAATCCTACACACTTCAAAATGTCTTAAATTATTATAAATACCCAATACTCACAAACATTTCTTACTTAAATAATTTCAAAACACCTGGGAATCTTACCTGTAACAAGAAAAAATACAATTAAATAAATTATGCTATTAAAAACACGAATTATAGAAATAAAAAGACAAAATAATTGTATACCTAACTTGTAACTGAGAGGATAACTGAATTACAGTTTAAAAGCAACTGCCGAGCTCTGAAAAGTACCTATTCCTAATAGGAAAATACACGAATGCATGTTCAAGAATCACATACTTAGTAAAATTCTAATCCGTCACATGTCACTTGCAATAAAATAACGTCATAATTAATCGGATAATTAAGAATGACACAAAGTCAACAAAACTATTACTATAGTCTAACCTTTGGGCTGGTAATTATCTGAACACTTTAAGGTCGTATTACAAAAGAGTCATTTTACTGACTGACGGTTAATTTCGAGAACGCTCTTTTAGTTACACGATGACATAGCAAGCGTCGAGCGAAAGCGAGATAGACATAATATTTATAATGATTTTGTTTTAACAACATTGTTAGTTATAGTGTGTATAGTCTCATATTTATAATGTATTCAATTAGGTATTTAATAGTGACCTCATACACTAGCTGTTAGCGTCACAATTGCGTCAACCACGATTCTTTATTAGGGAAAAATATTATAAGGATTACTGAAGGCAGCCGTTGATATAGCAAACATTATTTTATGCCTTATTTACTCCAAGTAATAATACAGGCGCATTCTACTAAAAACATTAGAAATGGCCGATAGTCCACTTTGTTGCATACTTCAAGATGTCTTACACATGAACTCGAGGCATCAGTAGGTGCCCAGGATTTGGAACAACAGGCCTAGTAGGCTCAGAAACTCGAGATATCAAAACTTTATACACTAACATGATTAAATATTAGCAATATTAGTTTTGACGTCATTAAAAAAAGCAATGTTAAAACGACCGATCTCAAAACCTCCGCTATGCTCTTGTGACTTTAATCGGTCATTCGACAAAGTGACACTACGTCGCGCCCGCGGTGAAGCATAGCCAATGTTCCCTAAGCATATCACAGAAGACTTTGATGGGCCACACTTGACAAATAGGTCAATAACCCAACGTGGAATATCTATTACGACATTCACACTATGTAAATAGGACATGATATTTTTTCTTGAGTGACATACAAGGACATTTTTTAATGAGGCAACATTGAAACTAACTGAGGAAACTACAAAATCTGATAGAAAAAATAGGTCAATGACCCAACGTGGAATATCTATTACGACATTCACACTTAGAAAATAGGACTTGAATCTATTTTCTTGAGTGGCATACAAAGACATTTTCTACTGTGACAACATTCGAACTATCTTAAGAACCTAAAAATCTAAAATTTCAGTGACACTTGGCAAATAGGGCAATAACCCAACGTGGAATATCTATTACGACATTCAAACTTTGTAAATAGGACGACATTTTTTGAGTGACATTCAGACACATTTTTTATGTGGCAATTTCAGAACCTATAAAATATATTTTAAAATTTAAAATCAACTAAATACCTTACGGCATTTCAATTATTGATAAGTTATAACATAAACGTACTTGAAACGGATATATTTTGTAATTGTCTGTTTGATGGGAACCCAGAAAATATTAAAGTTGTTGGTATTATTACATAATTCAGACTTAATACAATTACAAGACTTATTGTCTAATTTGATTGACATAAGTGGCCCTTTTGTATGGCGGTGCCTAAAAATAACCATTGTTTAGTAAGTAACTGTTACATCACTAAATTTGGCAACTTTATAAATGTTTCATTTGTAAGATTTTTTATGTTGAAACTTGAAACACATCTCATTAATTAAGTCTCTCTTTAGAGCCAATTAATGTATTCAATGACAGTTAAGAACTTAAATTACTCTAACAATTAAGTTGCTTTATCTACACTAATATATACAATATTATAAAGCTGAAGAGTTTGTTTGTTTTAACGCGCTAGTATCAGGAACTACTAGTCCGATTTGAAAAATTCTTTCAGTGTTCGATAGCCCATTTATCGAGGAAGGCTATAGGCTATATATAGCATCACGCTAAGACCAATTGTAGCGGAGCATAAATGAAAAATATTGCAAAAACGGGACAAAATATTCCTAAATGCAGAAAATCCGAGAAATCACGCGGGCAAAGCCGTGGGCGGAAAGCTAGCATAATATAATAAAGCTGAAGAGTTCGTTTGTATTTTTTTTCTTGAACGCGATAATCTTTGGAACTAATTGGAAGGATTGAATAATTCTATTTGAAAATGATAGCCACGTTCATCAGGAAGGCAATAGGCTATTTATCATCACGCTACGATCCTTAGGAGCATGGCAATGCGGGTGAAACCGCGGGGCACAGCGAGTTATCTATATAAATGCAAAAGCAACTTTGTTATTTACGTTTTCATACCTGAACAGCTAAACCGATTTCGATAAAATTGGCTATGAGATGCGGAAAACGACGACGTGGCAACAGCTAGAATTAAAATAAATACCGCAAACGATGGTGTCGGCCACACGGACCAAGGAAAAAAATAAACTAAAGCATAATTATTTTTGAAACCAGACATATTTATAAAACATGAATACGAAACATGTAATTGATACACTATGTTATATTACAATGTGCTTATATCGATAAAAACTTGCACTTTTTGTTGGAACGTAACAATAGACTGTTTAACACCAGTTTTATTTAAAGGAACATTTTGTTAAAACCGATTCGCTTTGCTTCAAAACCGGATACGAAGGCGTTCACAAACATCAAAAGAAAATTCTATATTTACCAGTAAAGGCCTGAAATAGATTTTCAATAGAATTTTAGTAACTTGGGCTTTAATATCCTGATACAAAGGTTCAGGTAGTAGGTGGGTGGAGTAGATATCAGTCATCAATCTTTTGCCACTAGTTCGTTCAGCGTGTTCCAATATTGTGACGTTTTCTTTGTTCGCCGCTATTGTGGAACCAGAGCTTTAAAAGGGTTAGCTGACGGCATCGTATCATACTCTGAACCTTTTTCCAAGTATCCTACTGTATATTACATAATATGACTGCAATCAGACCTTCGCAAGCCAATTTTAAGATAGTAACGAAATTCTAAGAATAGACCTGTTCTTAGCCTTTTTGGGCGGCCGATTAACACTAACGATTGTCATAGATGTTCGTATGACAACCGGGACTGACGGCTTTACGTGCTCCAAAACAATAATCGGTAAAATAATCGATAAGTGGATACTTCAAACATAAAAAGTTTCTGCCCGCAAATCTTGTAACGAGATTTCCATGAAAAAGTTCGACGTTCATTGGTTGGGAGGCGACTACAACTCATAGTTAAATGCTTCTAGCGTAAACAAGATGGTTTGGTAAGTGATAAATAACAAATACACACATTAAAGGCTAGGTTAGGGGATCAAACGGTCCGATTGGAAATCTAATCGCATGCACAGCAAGCCATCATTTGAAAGTTACACGGAGTCGCTTTCCAACGTCTTCCACGATTAATTAGCCCGTTAGTCTTTGTAGACGTGATTACTAGACAAATGTGAGAAACTTACACTTGAAAGTGAAATTAATGTAAGCATGTACTACAATTCGTTTGTCTTGATGAGTAGGAAGGCATTGTTAAGCCCTTAGTCAGAGACAATAAGAAAGCAGATATCGATTTTAGTCAACTTATAGTTGACCAAACAAATTTTCAGACATAAGTTCATACAAAAAAAATAACAACTGAGTTGGCATAGCAGTATGATAATTACCTATACGACGAAGTCTGGTAGTCTTATATTTTATTAAGTTAATTTCCATCAATCTAATGATCGAAATTATCTAAACTAAATATGAATTCTTAAACCAGTTATAATACTAAAATAAGTGACTTAACCAGCGAAGGTGCGATTTGCAAACTTACAATATAGGTATGTAAAAACAAAATACCACTTAATCACGACATTTCAAAACTATAAAGCCTACAAAGTTAAAATTAGGCTGTTCCCATTTATAAAGAATAGAAATGCCCTAAGAAAGGAATTGATAAAATTCCTACGAAACGACTTCCGACGACGACAACCGCGGGCATAGCTAGTTCTTGTATACAGTTCTCATGACATCAGCAGTATAGCGGTATCCAATATAGTACAAAGTGTAATAGATACAAGTTGTTAGCGAATAGTTAGACTATCATTAAGTAACCCACTTCCCACCGTAGACGCTGCATCAACCTGCTGATACACTTTTGTTTTCCTACATTGTAATGTAGAGGAAGATGAAGGAAATTACTTGGGAAATGCTGATATGAGTCAGTTAGATTAGACGATGCTAAAGACTCACAGAAATTAAACGGCAGAGTATAAGCTACTGCTGCAGTGAGCAAGAAATGTCTATAAAATTACTTTATAAATTATACTAATACTACAATTAATTTGTATAAAAGCAAAGTAATTTTATAGTTTTAACCTCAAAATAATTTGATGACATGACTTTCTCTAGTTCCCATCATTAAAAAAAAGAGTAATATCGATTGGATAGAATATAGAAAATTATAAAGCTGATGATGTTATCATACTTATTCTTAAACTAATTGAGAGTTTGAAGTGATTATGTTATAAACATCGTATTAAATATTTCATTTCCATATTCATAAGAAGCAATTACAAAAAATAATTAACAACGGAATTTAGTAGCAAATAATTCTACAGAAAGCGCCAAATAATCGATTAATGACTGTTAAATCGATAGTTTCGAAAATAGAAACGTTATAATTTAGTATAACGTCTTCACTTTACAAGAAAGTGCAATCAGAGGTCCTAAATCAAGGCACATTGAAGTTTGCACAAAGCGCATCAAGCAATTGTGCGTCCCACACAACCATTATAACGATCCATTGAAACCAGCCTCTAATTAGGTATTACATACAACCTGAATGACCATGTATGAGACTCCATCCTATTCAAACGTTATCCGATAACACTTTAATTAGAATGATGTAGAAATCTTGTGACGTGCATGAGAATTACATGTCAAAAGATTAATTAAAATTAACAATATCCGTTGAGGAAGAGGGTGTTTCTCTCTCCTTATGTAATTTGATCGAAGTTTAAAAAGGTAGTCGTTGGAGCGTTTTGTTCAGTGAATACGTAAAGGCTGCCAGGTAGAGATATTTTTATCGTACCCATAGTATGTCACAGTATACATATATAACTTCCAATATGATGCTATAACGCACCGATACAACAGAATTATTTATATAATCAATCCCACATACACTGTTTTAAAAGCATTAACCTAAATTATTGGCAATTAACAAAACGTAATCAAACACTGACATTTCCTTTTCAATAGCACGTCTGCAATGATTCAATAAAACGATTCCATTTGCGCAATTTTATTGTTATAATTGCCTTGAAATATAGGGAATATTAAGCCTACACTGCACTTTCAAAATTGTGAGATCTTGAGGCAAGAGACAACCCACTGACGACCATATTTGGTATAGAAGACAATAAATCTAGTTAATCATAATTATAGTTATCATCAATAAAGACAGGTAATAAAATTTCCACTAAGCTAAGTCAGACATCAATCAGTCTTTGCAGTAATAAGTTTCGATAAAGGTGATCAAAACGGTTAGTTTGAAATGATAGTCAATCATGACATTTAAAAAACACTACACCTATAATAAGTTTATTTATTGTTGATGCACACAACAACAAAAGTAAATAAAACATAGGCCTACAAAGTACAAAAGTTACAGCTTATTTCAAAAGAAATCTCTTCCAGCAGACTGGACACTGGACTGGACTGAACGACAGGAGAATTTAAAACAAGAAATGTAGTAGTAATGAAGTACCAATAAAACATTTATGTTAACGAGAGGGAGAAAAATTACTACGCCTTTGACAATTTACTACGCGTTGACAGTCTGTAAATCTATATTTTCCCGGCAGTTTATCTTAAACCAACAGTTTCTAAACAAATTATATGAGTAATGAAAGTCCTTCATCACTCCCTGTCAGAGTCCCTACAATCTGCTTATCTCTATCGATTGAGATCATTTCAAGTCGCCGAGAGGGTGCTATAACTCCAGATTTAATAAAATCCAGGCTCGGAGAGAGCTACGTAAAGTGTTAGGGGCCAACGTTTGCTCAGTCATTATTTTGTTAGCGATTTCAGTGAAAACACTTGGAAATTTCTGATCAAATTGCCAGTTACGGATTTATGAGTAGTCGGATAGATCGTTACGTACGCATTTACTGCACTTATCAATTTTCATCGTTTACATGTTCTATGGTCAGCAACTAGTATTTTCTTACTTGATTCCAGGAATCCGGTAGTATTTGTGATTTAATTTTCTGATAACATGTGTGCAGCTTTGATTAAAATGTGGATACATTTGAAAGTAGAAGACGCGTTTTGCACTTAGAGACCTAAGGTGAAAATTTCCTAACTGACATGACCTAATACTAAGCAACAGAATTCCGAAAATAAACGCCTGATCTAGCAATATCGAGTCCACCTCTGATAAACTTCACCAAATTAAACTAAAGGTGCTATAAATATATCTAGTCTCATATTCTTCCAATTACATAACAAAATATCACAGCAATACAAACCAGTTCGATGACAGAAACCTGTTCCTTACAGAAAATTGATACTACAATTAGATTTTCAATTTCATTTTCGTTACGACTGTCAACTTGTACAAACAATTTACTTACTGAATCTTTGTTCAAATTAGTTATTAGTTTTTAGAAATATTAAAGTCCTTTGTAGTGAAGCTCTTATCGACAGGCTTAACAAGACAAATTGCCTCTCTCATTGCCCTGTCAAGGTATACAAAACTTTTCCTAACAGTTAGAAGATAGGTTAACTTACACTATATACTTATATAATCTAGAAATTTCGTCAGTAGACACATTAGCTAAATTTGTTAATAAAGACTGTATTGTTAATGCGTGGTGACCTCAATATGCAACGGAACACTGAATAGACCACTTAAATGCATTAATTATAAGATTCTAGAATAATCGCCCACCTAGTGTGATAACTTTTTAAATTATGCCAAACAATTGAAAGACGTAAAGAACTTTGTCGAATCACACACTTTTGCATTAACCGGTATCATTTGCATAAATCACTGTTAGGATAAGGAAGCTTGAGTACGAGGAATAAATCAGTCCGCAGGCGCAATAGATATCGGTGATATTGAGTAAACAAATTACTTCCAATTAATTACCATATCAAAATTTTACAGGAAAACACCAACAAATGCTACTATGTCCTAGCAGGAAGCATGGACAGGGCAGTTTAATAGCAGAGGAAGCTATCAAGTTGTCGCTGCTACACTATTAGCTAGTACGTCGATAGATAGATTTATGTAAACCCATCACGACGAAAATAGATGAACGTGATCCCAACTTCGGCTGTCCACGGCATTAAGAAACAGAAATGGTTGGAATGATAATTGACAATGATGGCCTTATCTTATTTATTAGACGAAAAAGTTGAATATAAAATCTAACAGACGACAAAATTTATGAACTTATCAGTTAGAAAAATTCTTATCATCATCCACCAAATCATAATAAGTCATCCATATTATCATGGAAAGCTTTGGTAAAATTAAGCGAAAGACAGATATTGCCTCATAAATGATACCTTTGTTGTATAAAACAATGCACTCCTACGCTGGATTGCTACATTAATATAATAGTTTCAAGCATTTGAAACAAAGGCAAACGGTAATAAAATGTAAGCAGGGCTCGTAAGCCCTTAACGTGCTTTAAGCATCATTGGTAATGAGAGTTCTACGTGATTTTGGTGAGCTTTACTCATTAAACAGGCATGTTAGCAATCGGATTTTACAGTTGAGTATACTTCAGAATTTGTAACGGAAAATTATGCGACAGTTGACATACATTTCTACGGATATAATGACGAAGCATTCTAATGCTAAATTGAGATTTCCTTTATATTAGATTCTAATTCAAGTGCACTTTGGTACTAATGGGTCAACATTTAACATTTAAATCGTTAACGAGAATACATATGCGATAGTTAAAGCTGGTATCGAGTTCTATATTCAGAGATTTAAAATACTAGCAAAATTCTATTCCAATTCCTCAATCTCGGCTAATTCTATCTAAACGATTTCTTTAACAACCCCTTCACCAGTTTTACTTTCAAGCATCAATCTATCTTCCTTAATTAATTTCAGTCAACTTTTATAGTCACGCAATCTTAGCCAAGGTAAAAATAGAAGGCTGTCTGAACTTAACCCTGTTATTTGTGAAAATCTCTGTTCTGAATCACGTAGACATTAGTCAGTTGTTATTCACCAGCGGCGAGAAATAGACATACAGTAATGCACTGATATAGTGGACGCTACGTAATATTAGTGCATCCGATAGGATGAGACATGAGATCATGATGGGTATTAATAATATAGAACTAACTACTCGTACTATTGCGAGAGATCAATTCTGAGTTTTAAATGGATGCGCATGGTCAACGCTACATATATTTTTTAATGTTAATTTTAAAAAAGCATCGCTTATTTCATCTCTACTCTTAAACATGAGTACATTGACTTGATGAGCTTAGAAAAAACCCATATTTATGTCATAAAAATGTTTGTATATGATAAGGATGGTGTGCTCGGTTCTACTACTTAAATAAACACGGTGTGTTTGCTAATGGCTATTACAACAAATATGGGAAAAAGTAGAAGACCGTTACATGACGAAACTCGGGACAATGTAAAAAGAGTATTGTCACAACCGATAAAGAAAATGTGATAATAGTTTAGAAAGAAAGAAGGCAATGAGGCAAGGAGATTTAAAATGCCACACGATGTTCCGATTAGTACAGTCTGGGTTTCAAAATATTATGCTTGTAAGAATTAAAAAAACAGATTTGACAAAAGATACAAAAGCAACAAAAACAACAGAAAATAGTGACTGCGGCAATTAGGCAAATATGCAGTTTCATGCAGCAGTTTAGCTATACAAAAATATAAGTTTTTGAACTTGAATTTTATATGAAAATCATAGACCTAGATACGCTAGTGTTATAGCACACCTGAGTATCAAACTGAACGAAGAATACAAATAATTCTAGAACCAAACTAAAGAAATAAGTTATGGTTGTTATCAATCGGCCAAGAATGGTACCTATATTGTAGTAATCTTTGAACCAACACCATCGATGTATGGGGCTTCAACTGGTAATCACACGTACACAGTAGAAGGCGCAAACAACCGTGATAAGCCAAAAGGGCACGTCCAAATTAGGAATTGGAATATTATTCTTAGACGTGCAGATCAGAGTGAATTATGGAGAACATCGTAACACGAAGGGACGAAGTAGTATAATTATGTATTACTATATAAAGGACGTGACGTTAACGTATATATAGGAAGAGGCTGATGGAATGTATTTCGTGACAATTAGAAAGGAAATAAACGCCGAGGTTGATACAGATTTTTCAAAACAGCTTAAAAAGATGAAAGCGATTTCATTTTTAACTATCAATAACAAAGAATGATGTTAGGGTTTTTCTGAAGTTCCAATGAAAGTGTTCTACATTTCGTGCAAAAAAATCCACACCATTGCACCTACTATGTTAATTTTTTTCCATCAGTACAAACTTGTTGTGATCTAGTACGTGTTGCAAAGTAAAATATAAAAGCGTGTTCTAAGAGAAAGGAAACAAAAACAAATCTGTGACTAGCGGATTTTAAATGATGTAGAAAATGTTTTTACTGTATGGACGGAGGTCAGAACGTTGGTTTACTTTGCAACGATGTAGCGAGATGCATCATACTGTATTTGAGCATAAGTTAATACAACCTGACGGGTGTAACCTGCTCGTGTTTAAAAGAGAGCAAAATCTTTAAAGAAATGTCTAATTGCTCCTTATAAGACTAGTGATGAGCAAATTTTCAAATATGTATTATAAGTACAGCTTACGTACTGTACCAAAAACAGTCCAAACGCAATTTAATGAAGCCTACATTTTTACGCACAAAAAATTGTAAATGGCCTACGAATGAACTTCAACATTGACGAGAAGTGTGACCATCAGTCTGAAAGCCATCAGAGGCACATTCGACAAAAACTGACCTAGTCTGGATAACAACTGACTGCAACAGCATAGCGGTACATTCAGATTACATTTAGAGTGATGCCGCTTTCGGCTCGCATTGTTATACGCTTTTTAGTTCGCGGGTAGATGGTAACCGCTGTGTGGGTGACTCAATCGCTTCCATGAACTGTGTGCGGTGAACAGCAATGAACCTGAGAAAAGCTTTAGAATTACGTAAAGATTTCCCTAGCTTGCATTTTACGCTTCGAACAACCCATACATAGTCGATAGCAATATGGGTGACTTTTGAGTGGAACTGTGTAGCTTGAAGTGTTGTTATGAACAAAAGACTTGAAAACAATTGTGTGGGTCTGACGCTCGATGAACTAGTAATGAGTAATTATATTTTTTCTTGTCAACAATATTTTAAATAGATCTAATCCTTTACCTGTATATTTTCAACCTGTAAAATAACTTAATAATCTTTGCATGGAAAATGCCTAAAAAATACAAAAAGACTGTATATTTTTGTTATTATTAGTATTAACGAATGCTAATTATCTTTAAAGATGCATTTAGTCGGCCTCAGGCAGGGTTTGAACCTACGCTGGGTACGTGAAGTTAAGTACGCCGCACACTTTGCTAACTAAGGTACCGAGACCGTTCTTCAACTGGTTTTTATTCTTCATTCGTATGTCAAACGATTTTTATGCAAACTGGCCATAAGTTTAAAAAAAACTGATCAGACAGATTACTTAGAATGTAAATTGATAAGACTGGTATCAAACACCTTTTAAATTAGGTGTAAGTATTGCATCAACTAACAGTAAAGTAATCAATGCATCAATCTTAACCACTGATACGAAAATATCGCAATACCACATATATATTACTGAAACTATTATATCACGAACCCACGCATTATTACCAATCATTTAATTTGAAAGTGACTTGGACTACAAAAACATTTATAACCTATTACTTGGCTCTTAAACTGCCAATTGAACAAACAAGACGTGAATAAATAAAAAGTAAAAAAAAAATTAAAATG
Organism: Subacronicta megacephala; assembly: GCA_958496365.1. Lineage (NCBI taxonomy): Eukaryota > Metazoa > Arthropoda > Insecta > Lepidoptera > Noctuidae > Subacronicta > Subacronicta megacephala. Next base: position 4,574,599 of record OY292533.1, read on the forward strand.
CCGTTTAGTATAAAGCAAAATAAATGGCAACGAAATGTGAAGCGAACTGGGGCGTAAAGAGAACGTTGCAACAGCCGGATCCGAGCTGAAACACGCACTCACCAATATTTTGGTAAAATATACTAATAGGTATCAGGAGACTGAAATAATATTCTACATCCATAAAATACTCCCGACGTCATATATCAATCAATAAATAATTATGTTGGGTGATAAGAAGATAATAAAACAAATTTTGCATACATAGAAGTTCAGGATCGTTTTCAAGATGACTAAAACTATTTCATCTACAAACAAAGAAAATGACCCTGTTAATAACATTTGTGTTTAATCAACATTCTGTTAAAGAAGGCCAAGATCGAGTGTATGTCCGCTTAAAATTACTGCAATTTGATACTCGGCCAAGTTCAGTTTTATTTGCATTAATTAATGTATCTGTCTGAACGCTAATTACGACAAAAACACAGACTTTTAAATAAATTGATCTCAATGTGTGGGATAATCACAAGGCTAGCAATCTTAGCTTTATGTCCTTGTACTCGCCACGTTTTTTACATACGTTAAAGTCATATTTATTCATCGAGAAAGACCATGCTTCTGTATCTTTTTTCATACAATTGTTTTAGTTTTATGTTAGTATTTGCTTTGATTGGGGCAAATAACATTAAGTTACACTTATAGGCAAATTAAGAATTCAAAATATTTCTTACATGTCTGTCTAGAATTAAATTTAAGCCGTCTAAACAAAACCCATAAACGATACTCGATGACACCATTATTTCTATATAAAGATAGTTTAATAGCAATGTTGAACTTTGTCAAATTGATGGATCAGCCTCAGGCTCTCATGACTCCATTTGACGTTTTATTTTTAATAATCTTTCGTCGTTAGCTTCCAAGACGTTTACAAAATAAACAGAGCAAAACTTACAGTTAGGTAAAATAGAACAGTTAATTTTCAGTGTATTTAGAAATACCATTATAGATACACCTAATGATAATGTTTTATTTTTAACTTAGAGTTTCGAGTTAGGCGCTCCAATAATATACTTCAACAGTCCAATTAACGTTCATAAATCAAAATAAGCAAGGTTAACAGATCAATAAGCCAACAGTCTACATAAAGTACGAATAGAATAGCGAACTACATAGTTGGAATCGCATCGTTATTTATAAAAGTATTTAGTGATGTACTAAAACTATCGATTTAACAAGTTTGAAGGGCGATTCTAATAATCGTAAAAATTAACTATGTAATTGCGATAGTTAATCGGTAGTCCGCTTTAAATTGTTTTATGATCACATTGCCCCTAATACCTATGTTGAGTTAGATGTAGAACAATTAAATGCTTCTATTTCTACAAGCCCGTTAACGAGTAAGTATGGCTATGAACTTGTGTTGAGGATGCTGTGCTGAATACACATTTTAAGCATCAAATTTTCTCAATACACCTTGAGAGATAGATGCTCATTAAATTTATGATAAATCATATTCACAAACCTAAACGATAGTGTAAATTTTTATTGGAAAGTTATCGGGAAGATAAACGTCAGCTGTCAATCACTGCTATCGCTAACAGATGGGCACTCCGTTTTAGGGCCATCATTTCACAAGGCGTGTCAAAGAAAGTACCATAAAAGAACCACACATGTTCACCTTAAAATAAATTACAATATGATTGGTGGCCAATTTTGTATGTATAATTTAGTATAGACACGCTACATCATGTTATTGAATTCAAGATACCTATCATCTTTGAAGGTTTTACTGTTCTATAAGATGACGAACAAGCGTACGGGCCGGCTGGTGGTAAGCGGCAACCGCGGCCTATAGACACCAGCAACCAGTAGTATCTCTACTCTCTATCCACTGGCGTGTTTTCATCTTGAAATCTCAATTGTTAAGCCTCATGTTTTGCGTAGTAATTGCAAAGGCTAGGTAGATATACATACATAACATTGTTCCTATTGTTAGCATATCATTGCTTAGCGACAGAATATATGACTATGTAGTTGTACCAACCAACCCGACAAACTCAACAACTGTTATGCAATTCTACCATCATATTCATTTAATTATTTTGTTTCATAAAATGTTTTTAGCTTCACCTATTTGTTCTCTGTCAGTGTTGGATATTTTTGATTCATAAGACCTAGAATGGTTCATAATGGATGACAAAGTCAAGGTGTAGATCAAATAATAAAATGTTATTGGGTAACTTACCTATTAGTTTGTATCATCTCACGAAACGCGAAATGTTATTTCCAGTGTCGTGGTCCCAATGATGAATGTAAAGATCCAGTAAAAAATCACACGAATCGCTTTCAATTATTATAAATACTCCAAAAAAAATATTTGTACTTCGTTAATAAGAGCACTTGTTGCAGGTCACTTTGTTGTTTCGATTGTTCGTCTAAAAACGGAATGTTTTGAATGTCCTTTTGGTACAAATAAAACTAGTTTCTAACATGCAGCAGGTAAACCATTAAATTTTAAATAAAAATCATTCAATATATACATGATACATTCCAACGCCGTTAAATATTTTTATCGAAACTACATTAACGGACATCATCCTTAACGGTCACAAAAGGAAAAAGGCAAAGATGCGGGCGCCTTTCCAAATTCATATTATATTGAACCTTATTGTTATAATAGTTAAGCCCAAGGGTAGGTAATAGAATGACAACAAGCTGATAGAGAGTGTCACTTCGATAATTTATGAGCAATGTCTTTAACTTAATTTGGTAACTTGGAGATAAACTTGCCGCATAACGATGGCACTGTTCCTTATATCAAAAGGCTTAAGAAATGTCGAAGAAAAAATAAAGCAGAAATGAAATTAAGACTATGAAGAACACCTCTAACAGCTCATAAAAAGTAGACGTCCCACATATTTTAAAGCTTCAAGTCATAAAGACGGCAATTAAGTCAAGAAATGGTGGTAAAATATGAAAATGCACAATGCTGCCAAAATGCTTCTAAGCGAAATAATTGGCCAGTGTCATAACACTCGAAAGTCAACGATCGGTTAACAAAGCAGAAAATGAAACACATGAAACTGTGACTGCTTTCAATTCGAGGTGAGTCATTAACGCCAGTTGTCTGCTTAATAAAAAATATTCAATTTCATTGATGGTTAGCAAGCGATGTAGAGTTGCAGGGATAATTAAAACATTATTTTAGTTTCAAAAATAAATTAAACTTTAACAAATGATTGGCAGACAATCAGTCTGCGAGTCCAGTGATCCTCAATTTTCGCTTTCTTTCATGGAAGTAATAAATTTTCGGTTGACAATTTGGATACTTGCCACCTTCTGGTTACGCAACCGATGGTACTCGCAGTTTCGATACATACGCCATGAGTCACAGGAAGTGTCAGATTAGTACCGGTGGAATTGTGATCAAAAATAGACAAAAACTACTCAATGCTACAGCTGAATTGAGTAATTTGAAATCAGATTGCAGGTTTCTGTTAGATAAGAGAATTCATGCTGACAAGCTGTAAAAAATTGCAGCCAATGAAGTCACGTATAGAAGTGAAGCCAAGCGTGGAGCGAGCGGCAGGAAAATAATAAAAATCAATGCAAATACAGTCCAACTTCACAGTCTTGAAGATCCAAAAAAGTGTTTAAACCAAGATAAGCATACGAAGATGTAATTATTCAGTTTAGTAGTAAATTAGCGGCACCATTCAGCTGCCCACACAAGACAACATGCTTATATTAGTTATGTGCAGTTAACTACGATTAACTGGTGTTTATAAATGGAGATTGTAATTTACTGTTAGCTTTGGACATGACGAGACGGTTCATGCAAGATAAACAATTACTTTATGCGGTACCAAGCGGATCTCCACAAATGACTTGTAAAGTTGCTCCTGGAAACACTCGAGTGATGAGTAACAATGATGTTGCCTGTTTATAACCGTTGTTATTAATCACGTAATAATAACCGTGCCAGTTAGTGACCGACTAGATATGTTAATTATCGCATCGAGCAGAGCTTTAAAAGGTGCGCGGATTAAAGTTACCTCGAAACAGAAAGTCTGAATACATCGCCATCGAGTTAAACGGTCAAGGTGAATCAGTCTAGCGCTTGGAAATATTAGCCAAAGATGCAAGCCATTAATGATAATGATACTGACAACGTAGATATGATAAACAAAAGTAAATCGATTGATTATACTTCTACAGATAACATACAAAATAGTGACAATACAGAAAACAAATTAAAAAATAATGATGATGTAAGAAAATTAGCTGAAGTGGCAACCTTTAAAAGAATACCTACAGATGCTCCGAAATTTGTTCGCGAGAAAGACGCCCGCATATAAGTCAGTATAACCACAGCCGAACCGCACTCGCAAACTGGTTTCGGTGCACTATTATTATTAAAGGCTCGTGCCAATATACGGGCAGAAACGTGCTCCAACACAATACAGTTAACAAAGAAATATAAAAACTTAAATCCATATCATAATTACTATAAAATTTTATACCAAAAGGACACAAAACTCAAGACTTCTCAGAAAATCCACACGATGCTACTTTTCATTTGCTTTTTAGTTCTTTAAAATCATTACATGCATTCACTATCACATCCATTAATATTAAGGAACTTTTCTAAACGTTAGATTATTAAAAACAGTTCAAAAAGTGTGTTAAATAAATTCTCCGAGTTGAGCGCAACGAACTGCCTGCGTCAGTCGGCCGTGCGCAGAGCCGGCGACTCGCAAACTGTTCCGTTCCGTTTCAAACTAAACATCAACGGCCACGCGGAGTGCGCCCTACCTCCATCTCCCTCACTATCGAGGAATCCATCACGCCAGAACGAGACGGCCACCAGTCAAACGTCGTTCGAGTCTTATCGCAGGATAAACTTTACAGCGACGTGAATAGTTTCCAAGCATTAGCCAGAGAGGAATGGGGCGATAACTTTTTTTGTGTATTTGGCAGGACTTTTTTCATATCGAATGTTGGATCGGTTTGAACTTCTATTTTTGTTATCGTAGCGCATTTGAGCGGAACAAGAGGCACGAGACAAGAGTTTGTACGAAACGGAAGCATGGCGATGAGTGATCAAGGATTCTCGGAAGTCTGGATGAAACTAACACATTCTCGTTGACAGATTCCATACTTAATAATTTCATCAAGCTCAAGGTCATTACAAATTTGTATTCGTAAATTGAGCATCTGCATCACGTAAACACAAAATTATAATTAAAGGATCATTCAGATACAAAATCAATATGTATTTGCAAAATCTTGACCCAAACAAACCATGATTCTGTATGAACGCATGTAAGTGGTAACCTCAATTCACATCTGGTGTCTAAAGATCTTCTATAGATCAAATAACACATCATAATTTAGGTGGAAGACAGAATTAGATCATTGTTACAACTGGCAATAACAATGTTAACAAATTGGCAAACAATAAATCTGTTTTTGAGGAAATTAAAATCAAATGGAAGCAGAAAGAAGCATTACGAAACATTAGTAATAAGTAACACAATTCAAGCGAATTAAATTATAAATCGACGCATATAAAAAGTGTTATATCGAAACTATTATCTTGTAAATTGAGTTACAAAATACCAGGAACAATAAATATTTATCTAGCATTCGTTTTGTTGGTTCGATCGCATCACCTCAATTCAGAAAGAATAATAAACTTATTCTAACAAAAAAACAAAACAAGACTAGTATATGGATGAATTTCAACTGATTTGTATTGTAGGTAATGAAATAATTGCAGTTGCTATTACTGAAATGCTTCAAAAAATATAAAATGGCATTCAATTTGTTTTTATATACAAATTGCTATTGACTTTGTTTGTATGACCATGCTCTTGAATGCTTTGAATAAAATCCATTAGGTCTATAACTGAAATACTAACTAGAGCATCAAGAGATCTCCTTAGTTGTGCCCGAAAAAACGAAAAGGTCTACGTATTTTGACGTTCAAAGGTTCATCGGTTTGGCTTATCGGTTTTTTACCGAGCAGAATCTTATATTCTGACAAATATAGTCTTGAAACATCACATCCGGCAAGGAAATATCGTAAACAATCATTGTAAAATTTACTCGGGAATGTCGCGTGGAATTGTGTGAAAGAGAAAAGCGTAATTGGCAATCAGATGGACGACTTTCTCTCACAATGCGTTACATATTGTATAGGATGCCGGAAACATCTTCGGGGCAAAAGATGACCATCCAATTCTTCAATAGGATTTATATTGACCTTTAAAATTGAATAATTCTGATTAGCTCTTTTATCATTCGCATTGTCATAGTATTGCCAATAAACTTTTGAATGAAAATTAATTCAAGAAGTAATAGGCATGAGGAGATTATGTTTTCTCTATTTGAGATTATCATCTATTAGTAAATTTTGAAATCTATCTATGTTCTTTCAAAATTCATTATGCATTGATCACTTTCTTGTTACAACATTGTCTTTAGAGATTTGAGGTTAAAATACGTGAATCGGAACGGAAACGGACTAATTGTTGCTTAAAGCGCTTTGATAACCAAGAGAAGGGCTTGCTCGTACGTAATCTAAAAGAGATCTGTTCATTATTCAGAAGTAATAAAAAGCGCCCCAATGAAACGCTGAATGCCAGTCACTCATAATTATTGAGTAACGAAAACTTCATGTATGTTTAATGACTACTTCAATCTATACACCCACAATATTGTATAACCAATATAAATATAAAGACAGCGAAACTATATTGAAATAATACAGGACAATAATAATAATACATAAGTATTACAAAAATGCTATTAGCTTGACTTGGAAAAACGTTTATTCGAATCTAATTATGTAACATTAAAAAAAACCACAGTTATTGAAACATCATATAAGTAATACAGAGACACCAAATTTCGAATCGATCAGAACGGTGAAAATTGCTCCCATCCCTTCATCAAATAAAAAGAGATGATGGTCTTCAAACGGTTTATCAGATTTTCTTGAATGATAGCTAAGAACTTCTCAATCGAACCACCCTTCAAACAAAGAAACAACAACTAAATCGAAATCAGTTCATTTATTTAAGACGATGCCAGACACTTAAAGCACCCCTTCAGGTTAAAAAAGTGTGACCTTTAACTACACAAAACAGGGTGAAAGGGATCCTTTGCTGTGATACAATTAATGTCAAGTAAACGGTATAGAAATCTTAAACTGACAGAAAAGCGTTTAACATAGTACTTTCTAACAATGAGAGCAAAACTGTTCAATGCAAAAGATTGATGCTTCAACACAAATCTGGATCGAAACACAATGAGGGCCGATTGTCGAAAGAACTGCCAAACTTTCTCCAAGCCCTTTCAAGTCTCGACCGCACTCGACAGATACATGCATCAGTTTTTGTCCTAACAAGTTGATGTATTTCAAAAATACAATCAACCTCAAATCCAATCGATCATTTCCACTTGGACTCCTATGACTGATTAACAAAATTGATATCGTTTGTAGTTCAATATAGGTATGCAATTCACACTCAATATACTTCGAAATTCAAAAATTATGTAACACCAGTAACTCTTTATGATAATGTAATTCTACTACACCGAAAAAAAATTAACTAAAGTGACGAAATAATCGATATATATATTGCATAAAAATAATGTGTATGTGAAGTTTTCAGATCGACAGCAAGTTACTTAGTTGTAGTCGACATTAACATTCTTACCATTAGAAACCCTGTGATTGCTTGCCTGTAAATCCCTTTAAAAATAAAAAACCTAAGAAGCCATCATTTGTCGTGTTTGAGAAATTTCAGACCACACATTCTTCAAAGGTTTAAACAATATTCTTGATGTATGTAGTCACGTTTGTCTTCACAAAAGAAGTACACACAACAATAGATAAGATTTGAAAAGCATGCGCGTGTGGCTCTGAATAAAAGAGAGGTGTAATTGATTTTTAATAGGAACGATTTAGCCCTTGCGCAAGATTCTCCACGAATAATAAAGGACTGTCATAAAATTATGCGGTTATAAACCTGATTAACTTTATATCATTGTAGCTTTAGTAAGCTTTCTTGTCAGAGACAGATAAGAGTATTTTTCAATGTAGACAGACTAGTATATATAAGCTGAACTGTAAGTCTCTGAGGTATGTGTAAGTTTAATTCAGCTCCGCCTTCTGTTTCTACTTTAACGAGTCCGTTATCTGAGAATGATTGAACAGTACCACAATTTGTCTTAAATCCTATTACTTTATAAAGCCTATTGGAAATTAACAGAGCTTTCTCATTTACATTAAACACCTGTGTATTGTGAGCAATATATCAAAGGAAACTGACTACGCTTCCTTAAACAGTGGTAATAGACGTTATCTCTTCATTTATATCGAGTTACAATTATTAGTGTACGCTTCCCGGTCTTGAGTGTTGCATGGCGTGCTTCCGTAACTGCCAGATAAATATTGGATGTGCCAACGGGAACCCACGGTTGATGTATGGAAATAGTAACTTTCTAAACATTTTATGTATGCAAATTGTGAATTGTTGAGTGAAAATATACGACCCGCGGTTGGTGTTATGGAAGTCCATGAAACAAAGATTGTGGCTGCATTGGTTTGGATCCAATAAGTATTAAGATTTGTTGAGGTGGTTGAATATTGAAAAGTTATTTGAAATTTCTAATAACAATGAGAAATTTCAGGATCAACCGATTTCTCGTCCCTCAGCTGGGCATGGGTCTTCTATCAGATCAGATCAGAGAGGGGTTAGGTCACAGTCTATCAACCTCACATGCCATCGAAAAAATCTGTCAGGCATGCAGGTTTCCTCACGATGTTTTCTTTCACCGGTTTAAGCGAGTGATAATTAATTAGTATTTCTTTAGTTTTTTTGCCCTTGGATTCGAACTCTAGGTACTTGAGTTACACTGATCATGTCACTGTTTATTAATGGAATATTTCGTGAAGAAAAAGGTGACAAATTCTAATTATTTTATTTGTTTTGTTTTTCTTAAAAGTTTTAAAATTGCTCTTAAGAATTTAAGTTAAAATAACACTTCTAATTAGACGGAAAGATTAGGAAACTTTGCCAAAATTTACGAAACGTGGAATTATATTTCTTATTGGATGGTTTCTCGTCAATCCTGTCCAATCATATTGACTTTGGGCAAACGCCAATATTCACAAAAACAGTGACAAATAGTTACGCAAAAGTTAAAAAACGACTGATTCTTTTCTCAATCTATATTTTGGTCAGTTTTTATGTTTCTATCAGTAACCTCGATCACCTCGTTATTGATCTAAACTGGAAATTAAAATCTAGTTTTCAATTAATTTGCGTTTAAAATAAGTAACAAGGTCGCTCTAATAAGATACAAGGTCCGATATGCGATTCGTATCCAAGTTAGTTAAGTAGTTAGAATCTGAGATCAAGTTGTGTTACTACCTCGATATTAAATCCAAAAGAAACATAAAACTAACTGGAAAAAGCAGAATCCTAATTATAAAAGATGAAAATGACACGACAAGAGTTGTTTGGTCAACTTTATTGTAGATTCATCTGTATGCAAGTTTTATAACAATGCAGTAACAACCGATTCAATTGTTTATATAATGATTATTATTTAATGGTATTTAAATATTTTGTTCTTTAAGTATGATTTTATCTATTTGATCATTTTGATCTTAACCCATTCTATCCATCATGTTTCTTTGGAAGTTAACTCAGTATACAATAAATATATATTCAAATTATATTCCCTTAAATGCTAACTAAATTCTAAGCATTATCCACAACTCAGTGAGCATCGTTTCCGTGAGATCGCTGCACATCTGCTGAACTGTTGCAAGCCCCGCCCACACTGTGCCCACGCGCATGTAATAGTGATGCACGAATTCTAAAGGTCTCACATTAATATTAAGATTTAAGTAACTTGTTTAGGGTACGAAATGCTAGCCCATATGGTCTAAAGGTCAGACATATGCTAATTATGTAATGTCTAAAAATCCCATCTTGATTTTATATAGAACGAAATTGCAATCTAACGCTATCGCTATCTACAAGTATGTCCAACGAATTAAAAAAAACTGCAGTCATAATTTAAAGTTTTCCCATTATGCAATGAAAAGTGACAGTGATACAAATCTCAGCAGGTCTTTGCTTGCATCATTGGCAAACGAACAGCCACTCATCCGTATCGTTATGATTTTCTATACTTACAGCAAATTATCCGACACCAGGAAACATATCAATCATCAAATCAAACGATTTCTCATCTAACGTGAATATTCTAAGAAAATCTTAGCCGCGAGCGTTCCCATTTTCCAATAGATTTCAAGTGGGCAATTTGTATAGATAACAATTCGTTGGCTAACAATAAGTTGCCTGTAGACGTTTCACATTAGAACGGGGACCACGATCGAATTGGCTGCCGCAGGCAATGTCGCGTAATTCCTCGCTTTGTGTGAAGTGACCCGTGGCTTACCGTAACCACGGAATAAGAAAGTATAGAAGGGTAACTACGAAGTGAGCGAAAAACATTAATTTACTTGTAATTCTATTCATCATTGCATGTTCTTTTGCACGAGTTAGGGCTGCTATGGCTCCTTATTCAAAAGGCCAGTTCAGATATTGCCCTTACATCGTAAAACTCGCATATCTGATAATACTACTATTTCGGGGCTTTAAAATAGACCATGGTTCTGTGAGGTTTTTTTCAGTTTTTCTTCTTAGACGTAGTCAGGAGATGTAGTTAAAAAATGTAAACCATTAATTCATAAAAATGTTCTAACATACCTATTTACAGAAATTAATATAATTTAATAGTATAAAATCTCATTGATTGACAAATAACTTTACGTGAAAATTGTCGCGAATTTACCTTTAGACTCCCTCTTCTTCTTCTTCTTCGTGTCGAAGGTACGTTTTTTTTATAATTATATACTCTTTGCCCAAAATTTAGCCACCTCTAAAGCGTTGTCACGTACCGATCTTTCTCAAGCTTCCCTCTAATCGCCGTATATTCTTACACATGGACATTTCTATTGATCATATTTACTTCGTGTATGCAGTTATCGCAAATTGTATAGCTTATACCTTCTGTTTATTTTCTGACAATTGGTACTTATTCTTAACGTAATATCTACAGGTACCTGCTTACCCAATATTCCGATACGGTCAACACCTGATTAGTCATTACGGATTAGAGTACGGTAATTGGGTTTAACTGACAGCTCCTTTTGTATTGCTATTGTTATTTTAACTGTGATACGGAAGTTTCGAAAGTGATGTGAAATTTCAATAAACAATGATGCTTGATTGGGTAAGTGTTCAGGAAATAATTCAGTTTCTTATTAGACGTGATAAATATCTCATGTATACCAAAATTTGTTTAATTCAAATTTAATAGCTTAGTTAATTTACTTCAAAGTTTATTACTTCAAAGAATAAATTAGAAGAATTTCTAAAACAGATGGTTTTAGGTTAAGCCTATACCTACTTATTTATTTTTATGAGGATTTTTTTTGTAATGTTCACCGGCGTTTAAGCGTTATGTTGCAATGGTTGGAGATAAGGTAATGTAATGGTTGTAGAGCTTGCATATCCTTTAAAAAACAATCCTTCTTTCTACCGCGTCTCGTGTTCTTTATCAAAAATTACGCAGTGGGAACTCTTTCCTCTACTTCATTCGGTCACTTTAGTATTGACCACAATCCACCCAATAGTCAAATCCCTAATATAGATGCAACCGCACACAGTAAGACCATACATTTACCGTCCCCCGTAGCTCCAACAACCAGATTTGTTTGGGCACCCGTCGGTTTAACGGGCCCCCATAAAATTAGGGAAACAAAGCAGGCGGTAATAGTTTGGTGCAATGGTATTGGTCCGAAATAATGCGATCGATGTTCAACTGTCAAGAGGCTGTCGTCGACAGTCGATTATTCTATCGATATTATTGATAGTATCGATTCTATCTATAGTATTAGTCTTCAGAACTTCTATAGTATCGATACCGTCAAATAATATCAATAACGATGACAGTATCGATACTATAGATACTTTTATCAATAGTACCTATTGCACTTAATGGTAATCGTAAATATACTACCTACTACACTATCGATAATGTGCCAGCACTAGTCCGAATGTTAAAGTCGCGGGCGATACGGACCAGCGATCGCCGATCATTCGTGTCGTTGCGACCAGGTGCTAGCTTGTATCGATACATTTTATTTGTGAATAGTATCATTAAAAGTATTTTTTGTTTCATCAATTGATAATTTCACCTCAGGAATATAGCCAAACCAATAAATAGTGGTAGACCTGTCCCCTATCTATACCTAACGTTAAAATAATTATAAAGCTTTTATAAAAAAAAATGTAGTTTACTTGTAGATATCAACTCAATACATAGGTAAACATTATCTGTTTTTATTAAAATAAAGTCTTCAATACAAATATGTTTAGTTAATATTTAGGTATGGGCATACTTTTCAACCACTTCAACGTACCTAAGTACATAACTTTATTGTATTCAGACTCAAAATCGCACCTCCCTTCCCTCGCCCTATAGCTACAGCCATGGGATTCCGATTCACTGTTACACCCCAAAAAAATACCTACCTTAATTAAAATATGCAAACACCAGTTAATAATAAGCTTCTTGACACTTACGCAGCTTAATTACATGTATTAGGGTATTTATTCATATTTCTCCAAATAATGTTAAACCTTAAAACGTTTATGTTTAAGTTCAAAATCGACTGAGATAATTTGTCATTTTGTGGTAGCCTGATGTGTAGTCGGACCGTACGTCCGGCGATAAAGCTAGAAGTAAGCACTAAACACGAATCTGTTCCCGGTTCGTTGAAACTTGGTACTTACAGCCGGGCTTTACGAGAATTCTGAATAATTTCAGACAAGATACTCTTTATTGAGTACCGTAGTTACCATCCATCACGCCATCCCTAAAAAGTTAGGCAGAGCCTGACCCTTCCGACCTAAACATACCGGCGAAGTGTGCGTAAAGATAGCTACAACCACACTTCGCCGGTATGTTTAGGTGTAATAGGAGGTGAGCCTACTGCCATTAACCGGGCACAAAGCCAGACTTCGAGCTGCTACTGAGAATTACATAGAAAAACCCATTAACACTTTGTTCGACCTGGGAATCAAACCCAGGACCTCTAGCGCGTGGGACCACTAGACTAATGAGGCAATCATTTGTTGTTATTTTAGTTTTCAAAAAAGCTAATTCCTCCCTCAGTCCCCTTCTCCTCCCTTTTCCTTGGCTCGGCAACACATTGATGTCAATTTAGATTAAGTTTTTTGAGAAAGTGACATCATGTATCCCACACGCCAAAAGGGCCAAAAATTAACGGATATCAATCCTTTTACTGCACCATATCTGAACCATAGTTCTCCTCCCAGAACCATAAGGGAACTCAACAAATATTTCCTTCTCAATCCCTTTATCCAATTTCAGCAAAATTAATAACAACAAAAGCGTTATAATTAGATTTTTATCAAACAATGCGTACACAGAGCAGATAATACGTGCCCTACAAATTAAGAGGGTATTATCTATGTGTTACGATCGCGACTATCTGTGGTTAACATCGATAAACATTGACAGGGCAACTATAACATGGCCGCGTTGTCATTGTAACAGTCGTACCTTTGTTCGGTTTTATGTCATTTGGGGTAAGGGTTACGATACAATGAATCGTAACAATAGCGTATTAAAGCCGAAAACTTTTAAAAGTTTTCTTATAATTAATAAATAATTTTATAATTAAAATACCCAATAATAATTAATTGCAAGAAGGTATGTCCATAAGTCCTTAGATTTAAATAGGCATGCGTACCGCTAAATGTCGTGACATTAAACAGTGTGCGAACGTTTTGTAATCTGAAATTAGGTGCGAATGAAATGAATGAGCAAATGAGGCCGAACAGGTGACGTCAACTGCTAATTTTCTTAACAAGCAGGCTGATCCTTGTTTGCCGATTAAGCAATCAGAAATCAAATAACCCATGCGGTCTTAGGACTAATTCAGTCTGTCGATTTTGGCCAGGATAGGTTATGCTAGCTGCTAATCATAGTACTGATAGGCAGGTTTATGGTCTAAATATACGATTCAACGTTTAAATTTAAAAATATAAAGTGTAGGTACTATATCCAATAGCTAACGATTAGAACCCACCCATGCAAGCAATGAAAAAAATCCAATCACAATACATCCGTTAGATAGTAGGTAACTAGCTAATAAAATGAACGTCTATGGTAACGTGGTAACAATTAATGTAATAATTCCTAAGTAACAAGGTTCAATATACACAAAACGTTTATCAAGCTGTAGCAATTGTCTTATTAACACCCAATTATATGCAAAATCTATGTTTACATGTCTATCGCCATATTTAATTATCCAGAATTCCTAACGGTCAATAAAAAATATTGACTAAATAAAACCTTATAAACCTAATAAACCTGAAAAAACCTACCTACCTTAAATATTACCTACATTTCTTGATTAAAATTTGTGTATAATATGCATAATAAAATAATCACCAAACCGATCCGAATCTCCTACAAATCTCTGGCTTACGAATGTTACACCATAATGCATGCAAACCTTTATATCAAATCATTCAAGTACTTACCCTAAAACATAGGTACCTACGAGTAGGTCAGTTGCTCAACATACCTGAAACAATAAAAGTAATTATTAAAGTTGATGCTATCATTTTGTTATGGGTCCCATGCGCTTGCGCAAGAACGTGGGCGCACAAAGGAAAGAACCAATCGACATTGATAATGAATATTCAATAAATTACTGTTTAAGGTGTAATTCACTTAAGTAGACAAGAGAAGAGAATAATTTGATGAAATTAACGGACCTCTGTAGCGGTTTTAAATGGGTCGTTTCCATAGAAATTATTATTTGTGACTTGAAAGCACTTTGCGATAGGGCCGAAGAACAGAACTATTCATGCTGTTGGTGGTCTTAAAAAAAATTCTTGGGGTAAAAAAGTCGCTTTCAACGTCTTTTTGATGCAGCGCTGGCACGGGCCTCCTCAGTTCTCAGAATGAGAGAGTTTAGGCTATATAAAGTCCACCACGCATAACCGGTCGTTGTGGAAGTCTATGGGGGAGACCTTCGTTCAGCAGTGGACTTCATTTGGCTGATACCACCACCACGTTGGCCTAATGTTGGTTGGCAGACTACAAGCCCCGTAAAAATTGTTCGCTTACTTCTTTTGTGCAACGTAATTGATTTTCATACAGTTGCCCGTTAATTTAGATTTTTATTCATTTTTAAGATCACGATGTTTATATGTATTGCATTGGATCGCACCACGGGTCACAAAACGGCAAGGGTTAAGCAATCTTATAATAAATCATATAATGCAAGATAGATCACTTTTCTAATCCCTCGCTTACAGATGATTTGATTTCCAGAATGGCTTTTGTTGAGTCTCCGGGATGCTACTTTATTCGACTTAGGAATAGAACTATGAATACTTAGCAGGTCGCTTACAACTGAGAGCTTTTTTTTATAAGTATCACAGGTCGCAAACAAGCTTACGGCCCGCCTGATGGTAAGCTGTTACTGCAGCCTAGGGACGCTTGCAGCACCAGGTGTATCGCTCTCGTGTTGCCAACCCTGTAGAGGAAAAGGGAGGAGAAGGACAAAAGGGTTATGTTATGACCAGGCAACACATATAAGGGAATCAGACCCAGCATTCACAGTTTTTTTTATAATCTAGTCGGTTTACACGACTTATATCTCCGTATGGCTGCGATTACAATTTCAATGGATGCATAACAAGTATTGCGTAATCCGTGCAATAGATGGCGAGATTGTGATATACAATCGACGCCTGAACAAACGCGCCGAGGCGTGTACCGCTATCCATCTTTGATGCCCTGGTAGGGTTACCAATAGTTGCCATATTCGAAGTTAATGAAACATAAATATACCATCACACCTATATTCTCCGAAGGGTTAAGCAGAGGTGTTCTTATGTACACCCACATTTCGCCGGTATGTTTAGGTCCAATGTAATAGAGGGCGAGCCTATTGACATTAACCGGGCACAAATCTAGACTCCGATCTGCTACTGAGAATTTCATAGAAAGACCCAATAACACTTGCCTCGACTTGGACATCGACCCAGGACCTCTAGCGGAGCAGTCGCGCTCAGGACCACTAGATTAATAAAGCAGATCCAAAGAGGATTTTCCGTACTATAAGAAAAGGTAAAAATACTAATTAATTACCGATTAAATTCTCACATAATTTCAAAAAGACCACACATGATCAACAATAACTGTGTAACCCTATTGGCGGTCACTATGAATTATGATCGCACGATTAATTTATGGTGGTTCCACGTTCGATTCCGTGTTGGTTTCTCCTGTCATATTGTCCGATGGATGGATAGCGCCCCGCCCGTAGGTGTGCCCAGGTGTGTCACACTACTAATATAATTACGTTTTAATTTGTAGATGGCTATTGTTAAACTGTATTTCAACGTCCGGCTATATAACATAATATCACGGCTGCATTCCCCCAAGGGTTAGGCGGAGTTGTACTTATGTACACCCACATTTCGCCGGTATGTTTAGGTCCCATGTAATAAGGAGTGAGACAAGCGAGAAATCTAAATGAATTTCATAGAGAAACCCGATAATTTTTCTACCTGGGATTCTAACCGAATTTGTTGCGCCGCTTCTTCTTCCCAGAAAAATCACTAGGAGGCTTTGAACCCAGGATTTCTACCGTTAGAGGTCGCGCTTTAGACCATCAGAGTAGGTGTCTTTTTTTT
Organism: Subacronicta megacephala; assembly: GCA_958496365.1. Lineage (NCBI taxonomy): Eukaryota > Metazoa > Arthropoda > Insecta > Lepidoptera > Noctuidae > Subacronicta > Subacronicta megacephala. Next base: position 4,591,416 of record OY292533.1, read on the forward strand.
TAATTGACATATTAATACAATTTTAATCGACTTAAAAAAGGGGGTTCTTATTTCGACTGTATTTTATGGGTTTACTTTTTTTTCTGATAGAATATATAATACTTCATAGTTGGTCTCATATAAATTTAGGGCGAAAAATGCTTATATACATTATTTTTTCTCCAAATATTTAAATTTTACATATTTTTACGTAAAGTATTTTTTTTTTTTCAAATATGAGAAATCAGTTTTGCCGAATAATATTCATTAGTAGGTATCTAAGTATCATTGGATCAAATAATATTTCGTCAATGCCACATAAATTTCTAGACGAATTTGCTAATTTAGCATAGTATCACGCACTTAACATTAATTCGCTAACTACTACCGTCTACTCTTTGCATAAACACTAAAAACATGTCCTGATTTTGACGGTCTTACATAATCATACATAAATACACTCACGCCTTTTTCCCTCAGGGGTAGGCAGGAACTATAGAACACCACTTGCTAGGACTCTTGCATTCCTCTTTCGTTCCTTCCACATTCATACATCTTTTAACCGACCTTTTACGAGACCGCGGGTGAAACCGCGAAGCACAGTACTTAAGTATTTTTAATAACTATGTATGTTCTCTATGAACTTCAAAACAGCATAAAAAACTAAATACTGCTCGACCTAGGAATAGTACCTAGAACCTCTCAAGCAGCAGCCGAATTTACTTACGAACATAAATTATATTAACCAGTACATACGCTCAAAAGCATTCCACTTATCCCCAAAACAATCTTATCACAACGTGAAAACATGACTATTTTGAGATTGTAAGACAGAGATAGCGATGTTCAACTGTAGAGCGCTGTCCCAATCTAAAAACGTATAATCGTCACACGTTACTCAATTCTGAGAATATTCGCAGCTCACGTGAAGGCTTTGGGTCATACAATAATTCACGGCACACGATCGTGCTCAAAGTAACTCGGGATAGTAATATCTGGTAGATAATTATAGTATATCACATAATATAATATGATACTACCACGCGTGTGTATGAAAAGATGTTTAAGCGGCGGTAGCCTAATGGCTAGGGCGTCGGACTTGCGATCATATGGTTGCCGGTTCGAACCCTACCCATTGCACTACCGACGTGAACCCACTCGTAACACAAGCATTTAGCTTAGCACGAGGGGTTAACAAGACTACTAGTAATGTGTGACCCACATTGTTAGTAAGCTTTTTAAAAAAAAAAAAAAATTGAAAGAAGCAAAAGAGATATGCAAGAGTCGTAGCAAGTGGCGGTCTATAGTTTCTGCCTTCCCCTGTGGAAAATAGGCGTGAGTGTATGTATGTATATGATACTAGTTGTTAAGCGCTATCAAAAGTACATTTTGAGACAATTGGCGACGTAGCCTTGCCTTTTCCCAAAGTCCGATCTATGTGTATACCAAAATTCATTGCATTTGGTTCAGCGGTTTGGGTTTAAAAACGTGACAAACAGACAGACTTTACCATTGGATTATTAGTATGGATTATTCGTTGTATAAGATGATTTAATGATTATGTAAGTGGGATGCGATTACGTTTACTGTTATATAGTTACAAATGTAGGATGCCGGTAATATACATACATGTTATTATAATCATAATATACTTATATTGAAATAAAACTACTTTTTACGGATTTTATCGCGTTATATTGATTATTTTAATTCCCGACGTTTCTCGACGTAAATAATAATCAACAAAATGTAGGGTAGCTGTTGATAATTTTGACATTAGGACGACCAACACCTCAGTCCACCCGTGACCATGGATGCTGTAAAGGATCCGAAACGTCGGGAATTGAAATAATCAATATAACGCGATAACATCCGTAAAAAAGTAGTTTTATTTCAATGTCTAAGTGTTAGAAACCAGTACATATACTTATAACATAATAATGAATGCATATGGAATAGAGCTTTTTTCTACCAACTTTCCAAAAAATAACGTTCTTTGATTGGTGTATTCCAGTTAGTGCAGTATAATATAACAGAACAGTATAACCATATCACTAGAAACTACTTTCACATAGGTGCTATTCGAGGAATAAAATTAAAAAAAAACCGCTTAGAGCAATCGTTAAAAATATTGACAGTTGCTCTAAGTGGAATGCCTAACATGCTATTCGCTCAGGTGCTATTCGGCTGGGTGCTCTAACTGGAATGCACCCTTTGATTGATGTCTATGTAGATTAATATTTGAAGAAGTATATATACGTTAACTTAAATATTTTTTTAACGATTAAATTCTAAATTCCCACGGAGTAGAAAAGGTGTCGGTTTTACGAAAGAACCTCATTCTTCTTTATAGAAATATGAACCATTTGTCATAGCTGCAAGTTCCTACATAACGAAATATTACAATCGGCCATTGTTTTGATCCCGCGGTGGATATTGCTACATAACAAATCGTACGCAAACATACTTAGTTTGCGATGCTGGAGTGAAATCATAGACAGGGTTGCTACCATCAAAAAAATATTTCTATTTAGTACAAACTGAGACTCCTCTAATAAAAATCGATTCCTATCCGATCTCATATTACAAATAGGAAAATAGCTGTGTCTATATCGTGAAGGATTTTTGTAGACGAAAGTTAGCCAATGTCCCATCTCAGGAAGCAATCTATATCCTAGCTGAATTTTAACGAAATGTTTTCAGCAGTTGCGGCAGGAAAACGTTAGATAAACAAACAGTTACAGTAGAATTTAAGTTAGTTTAGGTTTATTTTTTACAATATTTGTATGTTATATTCCAGTTTACGGACAACCCTGTTTACAACACCATAAAGTTGCCATCAGCGACACCTCTAGGTGGAAGGTAAATCATAAGATAGAGGGTAACCACTTTCCCGGCATCATGCATTGTTACATACATTCATAGTTCATACATTACTCGTGTATAACATATACCAAATCACCAAAACGATGCATATAGATATCAGTGCTTGTCATTATTAGATAATCGAATATAAGGATAAGAAATTAAGACTTAATAAATACAAATATTAAAAGCTAATAAATAAAATTTAAATAAGAAATAAAAGGTGAAGAATAACTTAATATAATACGCCATTTTATATGCAAGAACGATAAAATCTGGACCGAAAACAAAATTATCATCAATATCCTTACATAACTGGTCACCCTTTTAATTCCGGTATCTCCTATGACCTTTAGCACTGTCTCTTTACATACAATTACCCCCAAGCGACAGCAAGTACTTGCATAAACAAAGAATAAAAAAAACAGGATTCAATGCAATGTTAATAAAGATATCACGTATAAAAACGTAATCGTCTCTTAAGCTTGAGAAAGTCCGAAATTCAGAAATATACGAAAGATGCTATCAAGATGTTTATATTTTACATAAACGTGAAACAAATAACAATTACGCAATTATTATGATGTTAACAATGATGTCAGGTTTTGAACATTGCATTACTGTTTTATGGCCTAAAAAGATTCGGGAGATACATTTTGAAAGAAGACATTTTCACTAAGATAACTTATCACAACTGATAGGCGAAAATTTTTAAGATTGTGGCAAGTAGAAATACAATTGTATCTACACCCTAAATGTAATACAATCACCAAAACCATATGTAAATAAATAAAGAGAGATTGTAAAGGAAGAGTATAAAATTAGCTGCAGCTCGCAAACCTATTACGTCACAGTTTGTAGCCTCCGTGAACAATAGACCATAAATAGTCAAAACCAAAATGGTACGATAGTGTAATGGAGTCTACGTAATTTCAAATGAACCTTGTAAAAGAAGAGAGCGGAATTACGCCTATAAAGATGTCACACCACTAAAACATAAAGTAAACAAAGACAAGGAAGCCACAGCAACATTGAATAGTTTAAGTTCATTTGCATATCATGTTTTAAGAGTTGAGGAGAAAATCCAGCACATTGTAAGAATAAACGAGTCGTTAGGACAAATCGACGACGAAAGCTCGGATTAAAACATTTCACTAACCACTGTTAGTGTAACTAACTGTTCTCGAATCAAGTCAATTTGATTGCGTTGATTACGAAACTGATTTCTTTGTTTATAGATTTTGCATAAGGAAAAGGAACTGGGAAGAGCCAGTTCCTTTTCCTTATTTCCTTATGCGGCATTCTTTGGTTAAACGAAACCAGGATCGGAATAAAGATTGAGTATTACACTCTCAATTCTGTTTCTGTGTTTTTTTTGTTTTTACTGTATTAAATCGGGCTTAGGCTATAATTGAATATAATAATATATAAATAATATACTTTTAATTTTTCCTTTAATTCGTCGACACACACGTAAAACTAGATCACATACTTCTCTACAAACTTCCTTTTTCTTCTTATTGTGTTGAATTCCAAACTATTAGTACTGTTGTTAATAACACTACAGTTTCAGCATACTACGCAATATCAAAACTACACGATTAAAACAATAGTGTGGGTGATCTAGAATCCGTGGTAAGGTGTCGCAAGTCGCAGGCGGCGACGATCGCGCCACTGATAGCCTGTGCTAAGGACGCCGTCACGACTTACACGAACACATGAAACTACTCCAAACCAACACTAGTTTTTGAAGCTAGCTTAGCTCTTGCTGTGCTTGCTGTGCTTGAAATACGTTGAAAATTTGCTAGGTTTCTGGAAGATGAAGTTGTCGTAACCTGATCTTACTAATGTGTCATCGCCCATTTTCGTATAGAGCCAACAATTACTTAAATTGTACAAAAATATTTCTTCTGTTTCCGTAGTCGATATCAATGGATATTGCTATGCCCTATGATCACATAAGCATTTGTTGAACAAAATTTGAAAGTAAAAAATAAACATACCTACTAAACTTCATTTACAACAAGGAGCAGCGAAACTACATATTTCTTTTAGTTTCAAATCTCGATTTCACAACAATTCTATATCAAGCAGAAATGATTTCAATAATACTTAGTTTAAAATAGAATTATTATACATAAGTATAGTAAAAAGCAATCAAGGTGCAGACGAGGATCCAAACAGTAGGCGGACATAATCTGATTAGAAAGATAGAATATTGCTAAACGGATAACTGAAAGACCAATTCAATCTGCAGTATCATGCGAAACAATTGTATCTAGATTAAACACATTTAATTTTGTATGGCACTTAAACCTATGAATTCTATTACAGTATTACAAAACGCCAGGAGTTTCATAATTGAATCGTATAAAAAAGTTCATGTCAGATATCACCACGACTGGTTCCGTTATCATCTTATGAAACAGTCTCTTGTATAATTAAGATAAGACTAATGCACAGTGCAAGAACTTGTAAATTAAAAATAACGATCTTGAAGTCACGACGGGTTAGAAGTTTCTCAGTAAAATTTACATAAATACCACGGATAAATTCCGGGTAAACGCTAGGATTGTCAACTATGCTCCAGGAAACCCATAAGGTAAACCCATAAGGCCTTTAAAAGCGAAAGTAAGAGCGCATTACAATAGATTCTAGTCATCTATTTTGAGAAATAATAAGGTGATAGGAGCTCTGCTACAGGAGTTTGTCTTGGTCGGTTCCACATTGCCCAATATTCTGATGCTAGGAAATAATGTGCTTAAATAACTGTATCACGATTTGAAGGGCCATGCAGCATGTGAAATTATATAATCATATGAGACTTAACAACCCAGACAAGACGCTAGTGATATTACTTGGTTTGCTGGCATCTACAATGTACTTTTGCCCCCTTACTATAAGTCCAATGTCAATACAGGGAATATCATACTTCAAAAATATATATTATAAGGATGCACCTTGTTACACAGTTGACAACCCTATTAATTAATGTTGACGTCTAGATTCATAAAATCAGCAAGACTACGGGGCACATGATAAGGGAGAAAGCAATGATGGTGAGGTCACAGGGTAATGTGTTGAAAGTAATACACCCATTACAAGGAAACCTGACGACAGCCTTACAAATCGCACTCCATAATCTGATTGCGAGACTTCATGCAAATATAAACTTACGCCGTTGTTCCTCGCTGTTGACATTTAAGCGCTGAAATAATACATGTATCGCGTATCTAAAGTTTATCGGTAAAAGCGAAGCTGGTGGTAGTCTTCTGAGTAATCTATTGAATGCTTACTAACCAATAATATTGAACTGTTATTTTGGACAGGACCTGAATATGCCAGTGGTACACAGGCCAAAAGAAACTGTTATTTTTTTATTTAATCATTTAAAATTATGATTATAACCCTTTTATTTCCAGGTAAAAAACTGCAGTATATTTTTATAACATTGATTGTTTCTGTCAATAAAACAGGACTAAAAAGGGCTTGTAAATTTCAAGTCTTTTGATTTTATACTATCAAAAATAGCGAATCAAAAGGTGTTATATTTACACTTGCAAAACTGTTGATATATCGATCAAGATTTGTTTATACCTAAAAGGTAGTCAGTTTAAATCCACCTACATTAAAATTGTATTAAGATAGCAACGGGCCATTGACATTCTTCTCTTTATACTTTCTCAGCCTGCGTAGGATGATGTTCATTTCATACCTATCCATATCAATTAAGAAAAACACATTCAATGGAATACTCCTCTAGCATTTAGATTTCGTTTAAAACTCACTGCAATTAAACTACGACGTGGACTACGAACAAAAACTTTAATTTACAAAAGGCAGAATTAACAATAATGGTTATTCCCCAATCTACCGTAATCATAGTAATTTTGTGTCACATCTCCGCATATGCAATTATAACGGTAAAAATGATTTGTCGGCACCGAACCATAGACATGTGACATACTGCGTGAGCGCACATTACTATCCTATTTTAAATAACGGCAATTTGTCCTATGAATAGTGAAATTCCACAAAATCATGGTTGAGCTGTTATTAATGTCAACCAGTGAAAATAAGATGAAAACTGCGATATAATTAATTGAGGTTTAATTTTGAACAAACTCATTGGAAAAGTAGCTCACGTTAAGGATAAATAATGAATATAGCAAATCCTTAATGCGAATAAGATCCAAATGATACAACTCGAATCAGAAAACATATTGTGTTTTAATTTGGAATTAATAAATATAGGGTGGCCATGTAACTGGAACCGTATCAAGACATCATATTGTATTGTATTGCTGTAAAATTAACAAAATATACTGATATATACTTTTACAATTCTGTTAAATCACCAATTTATAAACAAATTATGGTCGGTCGTAATAAAAATACGGTGAAACACGCAGCTCAATTTAATTTAGTTTACCGGAACCTCTTGTCAAAAATATCAAAAACTAATAAGTCGTAAAAGTGAATAAATGCAGGCGCGACAGGAAACGCATACAATTGGTAACACCGGATATTTGTTCGAAAAGGGTCCCGACCTTGTCCAACGATCAATAAAACTAAGGTCAGTAGGTAGGAATTGATGAACGATACATTTGATGAATGAACTACAATAATGTAAGTATGTCAGCGAAGCAAGATACAGACAGATGACACGATAGGTGCTATGCTGAAAACAAACAAACAAACAATAAATACCAAAGACGACAATGTTGACAATTAAACTGAGTATGTTACTATTGTCATTATTTTTGCTTTAAGTCTACACATAGCATAGAATTGTTGAAGTATTGATTTAGTCATAAGCCGCAATATTTAATGACGTTACTATATCCAAAGGTTAAGCTAAACTTACTACCTACCACCAAAGAATAAAGATAAATAAATGTGTTTGTTCCGAGAAATACAAACCATAAAGGAAATACCACTTAATTGAGTTAAAATCAGTTAATAATGCAAAATGAAAACGTTTTAAGAAAATCTGCATTGTAAGACAAAAAAACATTCGGAAATCAAAGCGTAGACGATAATAACAAAGCACATAAGTTGCGTGTCTCGAAAGCAAAGCTCGCAAAATTATAGCAATCTTCAAACGGCCATAATTCTGTATGAAAATAAACTGAGATCTTATGCTTATGCAGCTCCACCGGGAAGGAACTGCGGAGAATAATTGTAAGCCCAGGTAATTGCTGGTTTTCGCTTTGAGATTATAAAGTGGCGAATAATGCGCTTCCAAGGAATCTTCAAGAGGTAGTGCAAATTATGAGATATCCATTACAAAAACTAGTTTCGGTTGAACATTATAAATTTAGCAAAGTTAACAGTTTGCTTCTGATAAAAGCCAATGTTTCTACCGTGCATAGCACAGCCTATTCAGTAATAGGAGACAAGCCAATTATAATAGCAAAAGGCTTTCATGAGACATACCGGCGAGCTGTGAGGATGAATATGCAGACAAGTCTGCCTAACACTTCACCGATATACAGGTGTAACGGTTTGTCATAATCTATAAGCTTAAAGAGTCTCATAGAAACCCTATTATGTAACTTCCCTTTACTAAAGCATCAATGTGAAATTTATTCAAATCGGCAAAATAGCAAGAAATGGGCGTGGCTTCAGACCGGCAAGTGAACGCGTAAATCACATTACTACTTCGTGTAACTACTGTAATAAGGAGCATAAGCCGACCTGTACAATTTCCTGAACTATACAACACAATTATATATCAATTAAACTTCAGCCAGTTATTACCAGAACTTTCTTAGTCCACGTGCCGCGTTGTGCAACACAGCTTTGAATTATGGAGTCACTAATACTGATCAAGATAACTCGAAAGCAAACCATGGAGTGCTGAATAGTGTTAGAAAATTTATAGTCGCAGGTGATAATATGGCAGAACAAACATTAATGGAAATTGTTATAAATCATGCGGGGAAAGTAGTAACCTGTACTGAAAACTATGTTTTTAAAGCAAAGTAATATAGAATAAACATAAATAGCAACCGATAATTCAGTTAAAAGTTCTTTAATTAGATTCTGTAAAGCGTGACGCAATAGGAAATAGACTTGTTATAATTTATCCGGCAAGCGATTACCACCGACAATTTGATTAGCTTAGTATAAGAGACGTCAGTATCGTTTATTCAAACGTAAATTTAATTAAAATACCCTACTGAACCGTTTCAATACTTGGTCCATTTCACTTGGTAGTGTTAAAGTAAAACCATTGTAAATTAACAAATAATCAAGATCACTTTATTACGTTACCTGCTAAGTTTAACACCATTAATAATTTCATAAGACCTGGCTATGACACTCGATACTATCCGTACAAACATTCACGCTAAATGAACGCAATCAGATAGATCTAATCAAGACGTCGTCGTCTCGAAACAATTTATTTATGGCTCATTAAGAAGCCTAGAGAGCACTAATACTCGTAGAATATCCGATATACAAGATAAGAACAAATCTCTTGATAATTTATTCAATTACAACGTTTCTAGCTAGGTGGAAATACTATGCAAAATTTGACAAATGAAATAATTGCTTGTCTTCTATGCACTGGTACACGTGCTTTGTAATTCACTGAATTATTCAAGGCACGCATAATCGATATGCAATACGATACCAAGTGTATCGATTTCCCTTTCAGTGATATATATACTAGAGGAAAATGCCATTCTAGTATCCAAACAGAGTGAAACGTAGAAAATAAAGATAAAATCACTGATTAGTGGAGCTACGGTAGCATTTAACTTTCGAGCCAATGAAATCATCAAATGCGTTGAAAGAGAAGGGTCCGAACATAATCAAATAGAACAAACACAATAAATTATTATAAACGTAATAGAGCAAGGCGTAAACGGCGTGAAAGTTTAATTAATTAATGAAACTAAACCTTTAAACGAGTTGCCGACAGTTTACAAAGATAATACAAAATACGTTCATGTTAATAATATAGAAATTGCCTTGTATACAAAATTGTGTTTGCTGGTGGTTAAATTAGAAAAAGGTAGCTCAATATAATATTGGGAATAAGACTGAATTTTAAGCGCCTAAAACAATGTTCGAAAAGCAAAAGTGTAATAGAAGGTGAGAAATTAACTAACTGCTAAGATTTTAATGTTGAGAAAATACATAGAGGCGCAAGTAGGAACTTTCACAGATTTGAGATAAGACATAGTTAAAGTCAAAATGACAGGCACAGACATCTCACTTAACAGTTGTGTCTGAATAACATAGCGGATGAACAAAACAGAATGCCGGATTAAGAGTTAATCAACGTATAAATGTATTTACGACGATGTTTATTTGCTTAATGAGCATTTTCACTTTTCACCGGGAACCCGATAAAGCTTGCTAGAACCAGGAACCCCTGTGACCCAAGTGTTATTAATAGTTTAAGGTTAGCCTAAGTACAAGATACTTAAGTAATAAGAAGGAAAATATTTAATGGAAATCTATACTTTAATTATTTAAGAAAGCCCTCAGCATAGCATAATCAGCCTATAATGTTCCGACTGCTGGGACACATGCCTCTCCGTAAGAGGGAGTGGGCCATAATCTACCACGCGGGCCCAGTGTGAGATGGTGGTTGCCGCATGTTTTCGAATTATTGGTTCTAAGACATCCCGGTTTCCTTACGATGTTTTCCTTCACTGCTCACCAAGAAAGCCCTTGTTAAAGTCTAAACATATTTTAGTAAAATAATTGTATCCATAAAGCAGGTAAAATACACATCAATCTATTAGAACCTTGAAATTCTTGTTAAGGCTTAACGAATCAGAATATTAACGACACAGCGTAATTGCAACATAAGACGTTTATCCTTCAAAACATTGAATTATCGTGAAAGTGAAATTGGAAGAGATAATTTTCTAGTATTTGAAGAGAATGTAGTGGGTTTAACACATGACGGGTAGCTCATATGAAACGCCTGACCCTTCAACCTTAGAAGCAATAGGATGAAATAGCGTAACCATCCAGAAATAGCTATCTAAGAATTTAATACGAGTATTGAATATTTCAATAATGCCATGTTTATTATTAGCGATATAGATCTTCGAACCTCAGGTTGAGCTGAAAATCCTTATTGTTAAGTTATATTAATTCGAAGTATTATGAATGTAACAAAATAAAATTTCCCGACCGCAAAATGTAAACCAAAGAGCCCTAATACGGCACTGAGACCTAAATCGGTATCATGATCCTAAAACTGTAATTAAGGTTTGAAACTCAATGTTCCGACCGACTTAACCTCATTACAGCTAGCTAATGTTTCGTCATATTCTGCTCAATATTAAGGCTATAGCCGGGGGCTGTAAGCGGGTTATTGTGGGGGATTTTTGCCACAATATGTTATCAGAACTGCGTACCACAACCACTTTCGCAGTGCTTTCTAAATCCCCGAGAAGATTAGCACGCAACTAAAATACTACCGGTGTCGACACGGAAGTTTTATTGCTCTTGTGTTCTTGTGATTGTATCAATAAAAACGTGCGAGAAATATGTAACATATTGTTGTTATTATGTCGAATGTTTTTGCATGATCATCTAGGATGTAGACCTCCTTTTCACTTTGTGTTGGAATTCCTTAAGTATGTTACAAAAATTCTTGAACTTCTAAGTTCATGAGCGGATTGAAATACTAATATTTTTTTTAATCATAATTGTGTGTATACCTGTATATGACTACTGGCTTGTCCACATGTGCTCCTTACAAAAAATATTTATACATTTACTATGGAATAAGTAATGAAAAACATTCCGCTCCTTTATTACCCTATCTTTGTCTGCTATTGCCAGGTGTTTTTATGTCTCTAAGTTCAATTATGTTTAACGAGTTCAGCAGTGGTCATACAGTTGTCTTTATACAATAATTGCGCATGACATTGAATGTCTCTATAGACAACCAAATGAAGTTTTCTATTGTCCTCTCAGATTTTTAGTCACATCATATTTGTTATAAAGTGTATCATCATCATCATCATATCAGCCTATTGCCATCCACGGCTAAACGTAGGCCTCCCCCAAAAGAGCCAAAGGGTATACTTGTATGAAATCTTATCGTTGGCGTATGTTACTGTGGTTCTCAAGCATCCGCAGGCAATGGAATGAATACTTGACTGATTTCCGTCTGCGGTTAGAAAGATCGCTAATAGTGTCGCCTCAATCTATTGAAGCGAATATAGCTCTCATCGACACAACTATCGATCATATTATGATAGATGATTTAGTTGATGAAGATCTGAGCAATGATGCATGCTTTGTATGTGTACAGCCTATACATCATTAGACTGATATTGTCAATCAAACGGCTTATTGTGACTAAGCCCTTTGATTAATAAGTGACTACAAAAAATGAACAATGCTTAAGCTAAAACGAGACCATCTGAAGATATACTGACTAAATATCAACGTATCTAGTGCCAGGATCAAATAAATCTCTCTAATATAATATATTCTCGCTGAACAGTTCAAATTCGTGCTCCTCACTAAATCAAATGCCGACGATCTGTCCCACTTTATTCGTCCTTTAAACTATAGTAAATCTTATCCGCAGGCATTATTACTGAACGCTACTTTGCACGTTGTATCTCCGGCCACCAGGGGGCGCGATGTCGCGATACTATCGCGTTGACGCCGCGGGAGAAATATTGCGCGCGCGCAAGCTCACATCTGGAAGTCTTACGTACAACTAGCGAGCGTAAAGCTTTCAAGTCACTTTTAATGTCCATTGCTTATTCGTAAGTGTGTTTTTAGTTACTTTGTTACATGAAATAAGCAATATGTAACAAAATTATACTTCAAGTTTTGTTGTATTAGCGCCTTTAATAGATTTCTGGACTTGTTAGAACGTGCCTTATTGCAAGTCACAAGTTGTGAAATTATTCCTTTGTTACGTGTAGACATAACAAATTTGCTCAGAAACAATATTTTAGCTTCCCATGACATTGATTTGTGCAAACTATTTTTGCTTTTTTCTGATGTTGATGAAAGGAATGCTTTGCTAAAGCTGTAACGAAAGATATATTTACGCAATTTGGATGAATGTTAACATTAATTAGTGTTTTTGATATGTTAAATGGGTATTACTCATTTCAATATTGTGTCTAAATTTACTGTAAGGTCTTCGTTTCATAGTAAATTATCTTCAATAGATCCATTATCCTTAGTTATCTTTTACTCAATATTGTTTTCCTTTCTAGTTTTCAAGTATAACCCACTTTATAGGACGCTTTCTCTAAAGCAATTAAAGAGATGGACATCTCTCACGCGTGATGTCACAGATGTAACGAGATCATGCCGACAGATCTCAAAATAGACGGAACGATGCGTGACGAACCAATTAATACTCATTAGTAAATTGATATGGAAGTGATTGGTCAATAACATAAGCTGAGATTCACACATTAGAAGACTTGGGTGATGTAACAACTAGATCTATAAGGCATTGAAGAGTATTTGTTAGCGTATATTATTATCGTGTGATGTAAATCACACGATGCACAAAGTTTGGAAACAATAGCACATCATTATGTGGATTGGTTTGTATTGCCCAATAATGCTGCATTGGCTGTATTTTGAGCTCTCCGGATCCAAACATAATTTTGAATTCCGTTAAAAAAGCTTTACTTATGATTATTTATCTTAATGTAATAAGTATGAATTAATTTGATTTGCATATGGATTATCATCCTAGCTTATACTATGGCTGAATATGTATTCTATACGAAAATACTGCCATCACGACCCACGCAACCCAAAACCCAGAACTTGGGTTACGTAGGTCGTGATGGCAGTATTTTCGCATTTTATTTAGCATCTGTTTTCTATCGGTAAGAGGATTATCAATCGCTTTATTGTCTGTGGATATTGTCATATATCTTTTCGTATTAACTATGACCATTTTTTTATAAAGAACGGTGGAGTCTTGACAGTAGCTCATTCAGAATTTAGGGTTTGGCGGGGAATACTAGTTGTGGATCCATAACATAACATGCCATAACGACTATATTCTCCGAAGAGTTAGGCAGAAATGTACTAATGTACACCCACACTTTGCCGGTGTGTTTAGGTCCCACGAAATACGGGAAGAGCCTACTGACATTAACCGGGCACGAATTCACGCTCCGAGCTGCTACTATGAGAATTTCATAGAAAAACACAATAACACTTTGCTCGACCTGGAAATCGAACCCAGGACCTCTAGCGTAACAGTCGCGCTTAGAACCACTAGAGTAGTGAGGCAGTCGTGTTTTATTAATGAAATAAGGTTTAATAAATATAGAATCCCTCTGTGCACGCATCCTCACTTATACTTGGATATACTTTTTTAATATAAGTACTCGAATTTTGAAATAGACACGATGAACGGTGTATAATGATGCCACTTTTGTTTTTAACAACCAGATGAAATATCGAATACCCATGCTCTAACAATAATTTCAATAAAAGAATTACTCTAATTTAATCTCGACTCTCCCACATTAATCATATGCGCATGCACATCATAATAAAACAAACCGCGCGGGCCCGACACGCCCGCGGGAGCGAAAGTCGCTACCGATGTTGTCCGAGGTGGCCCGACGTCGGCCGATCTTGTGCCGCGATAAATTCATTAATCACTTGCACTGCCGGCCAAACGAAATGTTGCCGTTTTCCTACACTTACACTACAGGCCAGATTAACTGTTATTGCTTTCCTATATCGCTGTTAATAATGCGAAATTAGTTCGCGTCTCGCTTGCATTCAGAAACTATTTATCTTAATGGTGTGTTGTAAGAGTTGAGAAATCCAGGCATAGTGCGATTGATTTGAAGCACCTATTTATTGGGATTGGTACCAATGTACCGAGCGATTCACAACAAAGTTACAAACAACTTATGGTAACTGTAATAGATTTTCAAATATCACACCATTTCGCTCCAAAGCAATCCAGCTCACAAATTACATTGGATATAAAAAATCATAAATATTAAGAACAAGTTTTTATCGTACTTTTTACCCACACTCATTGTTTAATTTGATTTGCAGTTATATGATTGGTAGTTATGAATATGATACTTTATGGTTTGGTCGTTCTATTTTGCGTCGCCGTATGACGTAACGTTGATGGCAAAATACAAAATGGCGTCCGTTTTTATGAGATTGTTTTAATGGCACTCATTATTGTATCGTTTTCTCTGAGCTGAACACCATTTATTAATTGACTTATAAATATCTAAATGAAGCGATTAGAAAGAATGATTAGCCACACAATTAAATATAGTTAAGTACGCAGAATCGTGCGGACTTGCTTATCGATAAAAAACTAGACCTTTTTGTTTTAATGCTTTTAATGATCGACCGTTTACCCAAAAAGCACGTTTCACCCATTTCAATTTCTTTTGTGTTAGTCAAAACACATTTTTCTCATTTCAATACAAGCTGCACACTTAAGTTGGCATTATGTGTAAGCTCGTTAACAAAAGGAAATAATTTATACATTTTACCGTTCGTAATTTCCTCTGCACCGGAGTGTAATTCGCAGCAGCACCTAGACTATCAGTAGCCCGATTCTCGTAATTAAAACCGTAGCGATGTCGCAGCGACTTAATCGTTGAAACAGTTTTCCTATTCACATCCGTCGATCGGACCGATTTAGAAGTCGTTCTATTGAAAAATCGTTGAACCGTATTCACATACGTTCGTTGGGCGAGAATCGTTCTAAAACGTTGGCTTGACAGTATTCACATAACAAAACGATTTTTCGATAGGTCGGACGCCAACGATCTAATGTCAAATTTCACGATTCAAATATCGTTGAGCAAACGTTACATAATTGAGACGTTTGTGAGAACATTTCGGTGTTTTTTCCTGAGACGCAAGTGTTTGTGTGCCTTGTATTATGTTAAAAGGCCGAAATAAGTCTCGAGCTTGCATATATTTAAGTATTTTTAGATGCAGCCGACACACCAAAGACTTCTAGCATAGAAATATTTTTTTAATATAGCATACCATCACGCCTGTATTCCCCGAAAATAGGTAGAAGTGTACCAATGTAACCCACACTTCTTCACGCCTCAGAATCGAATCTCGAATTACTTTACTGACTTAGTTCGAACCAATATTACTTCAAGTATTCATGTATGCAATCCGACAAATTCTGATATGCTAATATTCCATATTCACGCCATTCATAACATGGCTGTTTCAAATTAGTTGGTTAATGTCATTCGACTCGACGACTGATATGGCATCGTTCATTAAAAATTTCAATACTGTATCGGTAATCCCGCGTTTCCACTGACGACAAAAAATGCTGCAAACATCTATCTTACTCTCAAAGAGTGAGCGGGATAGGAAGTCAGTGAGTAGTGTAACTGCGGCGTGTGGGTTCTTTATTGCACAAGAAATAAGGTATATTTTGGATATTTTGATATGAATGCATGCAAAATATAGCTCAATACAATTCTTGCACGAATATAGTACTATGAATTTAATTCTATTTAATAATAATATATATCAGTAATCTTCACTTTAGTCATGATATTATAATTTTAATTACTTCAAGTATTTGATGAATAAGTATATTCTTAACCATTATTGACAAATACCATCTTTATTTTTAAGCATGGATCGACACCTACAGATTACAACAAGACTAGTTCTGACACCTTAATTTGTCTCATATTTGACAGTTCTCTCTTTTTTGTTTTTTTTTTGCCTTGGATACAGAACCATTTTACCGAATACGAGAAAAAACATAACTTCAATTGATATTTCCGTGATTGTGTCCCTGTTTGTTTGATTTTAACAACATTCATTACAGTTATGTAACTCATACTCATTATAATCACAGTAATTTGAGTAAAAAAGCTTTTTGATAACTTGGTAGAATACATAAACATGTAACTGGCAATAAAGTCGTTCAAGTCGTTGAGAAATCGTTTAGCTTCGATCCTATTGAGCTGTCGTCCTATTGATCGACGATCGAGGAAGAGGGGAATAGCAAACTTGGATAGGACGATAACCGAACGACTTCTGATCGCCAACGATTTTTTGATAGTTTGTATTTACGTGAATCAGGCTACTGTACAGTTAGCGTCAAATATATAGAAGTCAACAGACTATTAAGAAAATTAATCTTTATCTCAATGGGATAAAATGCATATCCGAATGACAGCTGTCGTGTACGTGCTTATTCTAAAATATCCTTTGAGTCGTTGAGATAAAGTGTAATTTCCTTAGTTGCTCCGATCATTTTGTGCAGTTTATAAATGCGCAGATATATTTGATGCTGACTGTATAACTCGTCATTTGTTTTAATAGTTGGCACTACTTACTTGCTAGTTCAACTTTAGTGCCTTTTCATTAGGTTTACTAACAGTTTTATGATTTGAATATGTAGTAAATTGTGTAAAATTTCTTGCCTTTACTTTTCCACTGACCTAATTCTTACTGATAACATAGTCTCAATACATATTGAGACTGTACATAATGCTATTTGAACGGTGCCTACGTAATTTTATGATTTAGCTTCAAGCATCATTTCTTATTCATCTCATCATTTCTTTGGCCTTCAGTCACTCCTTCCTATGCCTACTCGTGATTGTCCCACATTTGCAAGATCCTCAATTGCGGATGCTCTGCTATAAACATAAAGCACAGGCCAATTTAATCATTGCCTTGGTTCAATTTTCATTCATTTATTCGTTGGCTTTTTAGATCAGACCACCGAGAGTAAGATATAACGAGAGTATTTATCAGAAGAAATCTGTTGGAAGCATCGCTTAATTTAAAAACTTGCTACGCAAATTGCATACAGTGCTGACAGTTAATAATAATTAATTAACTGCCAAAAATCATCCGCGTTCAAAAAAGATCGTATCATCTCCTACCTAATGCCTTGATAACTCCAATCAAGAATACTTATGTACTGAATCGATATTATCAGTCATGATACTAATTAATATTATCAGTCATGATACTAATTCTGACTGTTTCGTTAGTGTAGTAGTCTCAAGCGCGACTGCTACGCTAGAGGTCCTGGGTTCGATTCCCAGGTGGAGCACTGTTATTGGGTTTTTCTATGATATTCTCAGTAGCAGCTCGGAGTAAAGCAGTGACGAATGAATTGATGAGCTTTTCTATGAAATTTTCAGTAGCAGCTCGGAGTCTGAATTTGTGCCCGGTTAATGGCAATAGGCTCCCCCCCAATAACAATGGGACTAAAACACCGACGAAACATGGGTGTACAACGTGTGTAATACACCTCCGACTACCCTTCGGGGAATAGGTACAAGCATACAATGTTATGATACTAATTCTATAGCTCAATTAAAAGTACTGCGATCAGTAATCAATAATTTCAGTAAGATGTAATTCACATAGTTAAAAAATCAACCGTTACCTGTTCTAGTCAAGTCGGGATTGGAGTCAAAATAATATTTAGTAGGTATAGTATATCTTATTTAGTGTTCGTTACAATTAACCCTGCCTGCGTGCATCAACTAAATATGGTGGGACCGTTAATTTTTTTATAAATAAACATAAACCAAACTATTCGTCTTATAAGGAAGTCGTCAAACTCAAATGATGCATCTATTTATTTTTGTGTCTTTGATGGTAGCGTTCGTTTTTTTCGTTTTTTCGTTAACGTAAGCTTCATTTACAGTACGTAAATGAAGCTTACGTTAACGAAAAAATTAGATAATATATATTTTTTAATGTTACATTATACGGTATGTATGTTTTATAATAATGTTATTTATATTTAGACCAGAAGGCCAAGTCTGCTCATTTAAAATGTTTAAAATATAGTTGCAAATTGTAATATAGATATGACATTGACATCGAAACGAAAATATATTTTTGAACATTTTAAAATTATTAGCAGAATTGGCCTTTAAATAAAAAAACAGATAGCTGAACTCAAGCTTTTTAATTTGCAAACAGACGTAAGTACGGCTAAACCTCGAGCTATACAAATCCAGTTTATGGTGACTTCTTATTTCACGGAAAGCCAATCAATTTGAGATGATCTCACTGAGATCAGCTTAAACTGGAGATGTATAGCTTGACCTGTAGCCATGTGTACCAAAGTAACCTGAGGAAATCTGCAACACCAAATGCAGTACAGTTGTGTATCAACCCTTAACCCTAATAGCCGGTCATGTCGGTTATGCCGGTCACGCAGAATGAGCTCACCGTATCCTTAGGTCTCGCAGTCTTGTGCTTGGATTTAATTGAATCTATGATGGGGTTCCAAGCAGATGGTAAGACCCAGCCATCTTCTCTATTGAAATTTGGATGTTTTTTTAATTTCAATATCCTCGCGAATCATCCTAGATAGGAATCGGTTTTCTTTTGCAAGGACTTGTGGTTTATCAAATCTGATGTAGTGCTGGGCCTTGTCAAGTGTATGTTCACAAACTGCTGACTTCCCGGAACGGCAGTGTTTGACATCGGCGAATTCTTTTACGCGGGTCCCTATGCTTCTTTTAGTTTGGCCTATGTATGAGAGACCGCAATCACAATCAAGCTTGTATACTCCTGCATCTTGTAGAGATATGTGGCACTTGACAGGTGGTAGGAACTGACTAATCTTCTTCAGTGTTATAAACCAGTAAGCTCCCTACCTCCTTAACACCTTAATATTTTGTTTTGATTATTACATGAAATTCGTTTGTAAATCCCTGATAACTAACCTTGTGTTTTTCGACTGAACACTGCAATAAGGAATATTATAAAATTAATTGTGATTTTTAAAATTTCCAACAATAATTTTAAACAAAAAATTCAAAAAATTCGAGTAATTCAAATCTCAACACAAACTTTACAGTTCAAACCCCGCAAAGGTCGCACACCGTAACTATCTCTTGCGACGCTTTTCCTTGCGATGTAAAAGCGATGGCTTGCAGTACCGCAAAGGGACTATTAGCTCAGATCGATGGCTCCAAATAATAGATGGTCTTGTCACAAATTGACTAGCGGAGGTTAATTGTGACAGTGACCCGGCTTGGAAAGCTGCCGCGAAATTGACTGCACATTAGTCAATCAAGACAAACGATTTGACTGCCACCTTATGGTAAAAGGATTTGTTATGGGAAGTTTATAGCGTAATGTTATTTGTAAACACTTACAAATACATTATAATTTATTTGGCGGGTTGTATTTGGCACGAAACAAATATTTGTACGGCCTACAAGTAGGTAGTTGTTTTGAATGTTTCTATAAGGGAGAATTTGAGTCTGTAAACGCAACCACCATACAGACAAAATCTTAGGCTTTAGGTCATCATGTATGTGTCCTTGCGACGTTCTCCTTTACTGTTTAAGCAAGTGATATATTATAATTCCTGTGAAAGGTTTCGAAAATTTAAAGTTCATCATCATCATCATTAGCCCGTATTCGTCCACTGATGCTGTAGACCTCTTTAAGTAAACGCCACAGAGCCTGATCTTCAGCTCTTTTCATCCAGTTGCTGCCAGCCGCTTTCTGGCCAATTATGACTATGTAGTCCATTGAATACATTATTGTCGTGGGCTACATTGTGGGCTACATACGTGGCTAGTTACATTTCATCTAGAATATAAGACAAAATCAATACAAATCCATGCATGTTACGTCACTGAGCGCCAATCTAAAATAACTACAAGTATACTTAACTATATTTAGCTCTTAGTTGTATTCAGGCCGTTATGAGTTTAAATTACCAAGCTACTGTTATAAATGAGACTGCAAATAACTAAATAATATACCTATTAATAGCGAACAGTGTTACACACTTTACCAATGTTAACGATCTAATAAACGTAAATAGCTATTTTAATTAAACTCTAACATTGTTTCTTTAGCTCAATAAATATTGATATTTAATGACTATTACTTGGTTACAACTATAAAACTCATTTCTATGTCTTACCGTCATTAATTCCAAGACTAAGGTCGTGTTTTATTGGCCGTCTTACATGCATTTTACATACGTAGACCGTGTAAGTACTACCCTCCCACTGAATAACTAAGTAGCAGTAATTATACTGTTGCGTTCCGTAAGGTGAGTGTGAAGCGCTGGAAGTCCAATTTCTCCATCAGTCCCCTTCCTTCTCTTTACTTCTTCCCCTTTCCTTCTCTTTTCCCTAATGGTACACAGCGCGCAACCCTGACTTCAAAATATTTGTCATATTTAAATGGTAAAGGAAGACAATATGCGGGAACCCACAAACATCGCCTGAGAGATTTTCCAGTGTGTTCCGCAGGCCAGCGTGACAGCCAAACCTCTGTTATTCTGAGCCAACTTATTAAACCAACCTTGAAATGAGTTTATGGATGATGTTGATGCTCAAGATCGTCCTGTAGGTACCCTTTTTTAAAGGAACCAAAAGCACAAGAAATGCTGAGTAGGTCCCGCTATGTAAACGTGCCTTAATTGAGATCAGATAAGGCCAATTTGTACTGCCTTAGATACATGATCACAGATGATCTGATGACCTTAGCTCACGGCGCCCTCGTTTAGCGTAACTTGTGATTTTACTATTATTTCAAAGATTTATCAATTTTGTAAGCACGTGACTAGAAATTACTGACTGACTAGATAAGATAGTTTCTGAGACAAATCAGACTAGTTTCTGAAGGCCAATTCAGAACTTCATTATCGTATTTTTTTTAATTAGACGCAGTGGTATCATGACCATTAGGCTGCCAAGTATAAAGTATCACGCACTGAAACATTGAAGGAAAACATCGTGAGGAAATCAGCATGCCTAACAGATTTTCTTGACAGCGTGTGAAGTCTGCCAACCTACAGTAGGTTAGTATGGCTGACTAATATTCCTCTCGTTCTTAGAGGTGAGCTGTGCCTAATAGTTTGACAACGTTATGGGTTGATGACGATGATTGTTTTATATAAAGGTGACGAACAAGTATACGACCACCCTGATAGAAAAGAACCGTAGTCTATGCGCAAACAGGACCAAGGGCCGTATTACCACGTATTAATGCCATCATTTTTAGGTCGTGAGAGAGGGATGCCGCTCTACAGGTTAAATAGTGGCGTACCTCTTTCAAAACGTAAAAATGATGGCATTAATATGTGGTAATACGGCCCCAGACGTTAATTCCCCGTTGACATCTTGAGACGTCACGTTTCATAAATACTGTTACACGCTTTCAGGCATTTTACTCAAGTACGTCACAACCTGTATTTATCTAAGTTTTGCTCCAAGTGTAACGTGAACAAAGCTTAATCGAGATCAGATAAAGGCAATTTGTACTCCTAAAGATACGTAATCTCCAATGATCTGATGACCTCAGTTACGTCGCTTTACTAAACGTTACTTGCGCTTCCATCCTATGCTATCTAAAGATCTTGTCTTCTAATTGTCAATTGCTATCGTTAGTTTAGAAGGGTCGTCAGTATAGATGTCGTGTGTCGAAGATCACGTTACGATAGATTTGCGATTGCATCTTTACACAATCAAAGATCGATCAGTTGTAAAACATCGTGAACAAAATTGGTATAAAAAGATAACATAACTACTATCCGTCACGTATTCTTGTACTCTTTGTAATAGGGCACGAGTCTTATATCATCTACTACTACTACTTCATCTCTCCTCTCTCTTCCTTCTACTCTTCATCGCCTATTAACATTATGCTAGACCTCGAATCGGAGACAGGACCTAATGACGATTGATGCAGACAATACTCAAATCCATACTAATATTATAATTGCCTAAACCACTAAACCAATTTGATGAATGTTGGTATGATGGAGATGGACAAGGGCACCTTTCGTCTCAAAGTCTTTTGATATCCGAATGAAACCGGCAGCTAAAGTTAGTGAAGAATAAATTGCAAAGTAATTTTAATAGTCAAGATGGTTACAGGATTATTTTGGAAAGATGTGATAGCTTCCATTCCAATTCTGAAAATTGCACTAAATGGAGAGAGAGAAGGCAGAGAAAGAGAGAAGGAGCAATCTGTTTTTGATGCGAGTTCCATTCACCCTAAAAGATATTGGACTAAACTTGAATACATTGTTTTCTTTTGTATCATCATAAATACAAAGGCATTCATAGGGTTTATCTGCAATTTATCTTCTCAAACAGCAATAGTTCAAGGTGCCTGCAGGGCAAGGGTTAACTATCCATCATTTATGCGCCATGGCGACCTTAGAACTATACGTTTATGGTCATAGTTTTACGTGAACTTACACAGTAACAATAAAATGTTCCACCATTGCCTTTGGTCGTCACTACAGAGAAAAAACATTACTGTGAACTTTTTCGAATGTGACAAATTATCCTGTTTTTGTTCATAATATTTATGCCTCTTTAGTGGAGAGATATACGCGCGTGCTAGGATAGAAATTTTGGGTTCGATACCCAGATTAAGCAAAGTGTTTTTGGGTTTTTCTTTGAAATTATCAGTAACAGCTTGGAGTTCGTATATGTGCCGAGTCGATGGCTTGCCCTCTACCTATTAGATGGAACCTCAACATTCCGGCGAACTGTAGATACTTAAATAGGGGTCTCGTGGCCTAAGTTTCTAGATAGGTGACTATTCTTAATACATTCGAGACCCCTTCGTACCTCAGAGAGCATCTAAAGCCGTCGCTACTATTCTAAATTGATAACCATGATGTCTTTAAATACTTTTTAAACTAAATACCCAAGCATGTCACACTTCATTTTCTCAATACGAGATCTTATTCTCTCCATGATTATTTTTCGTGAGGTTACGCGAATGATCAATTACTGTCAGCGCCATCTCTAGCAAAGAGTTCACGAATTCACGATCAAGATCACGACCTAACATTTGTAGTACAGACAGCAACAAAATTGTGATACCACACATGACTATTTATCAGGCACAAACACCATAAATTCATAGGGCACACGACCGCACCACAAAGAACTCTCGCTCACGAACCGTCGAACCTAATTAAGGGCATCTCCATCGCTGGCTGATTTATGATCGTCATTAGAACGTGTTCGAGTTGTCACGAAGACGCCGGCGATACCCAGCAATGGATGCGCAACAACGGGAATACATCGCTCGTGATATATCGGTATTGAGATGTTTTATTACGCAATTGTGAGTAACAGATGGCGTGTTTATGCACTTATTTTTGTTCTATGGCTGTCCGTGAAAGGTTAAAAGACATTAAATAAAACAAAGATGTGAGTTGTACTTGGGATGTGCAAAGGAAGGTAGGTATTTATGGTTCAACTCTCAACGTAAGAGTTCTAGGTAATATTTTATACTTTTTTCCGGTCTTATTGACAAATATGTAACATAGGTATCTACGTAAACATCCACACTTTTGTTCCGCGGAGGGTAACTATGTTATAGTCTGTGGTTCTATATCCACACCACTTTCTTTATGGGGCAAGCGGAACCGAGCAGGTTCCTATTATTTGGTAAAGGAAATTCGGACTATTTATAATTATATTTTTTTAACTAAGTAGTAACCGTCCCAAAAGTATTTAAATACTTACCATAACAGCTTCTAGTTAGTTATTTAAAATTCAACATGCAAACTCAAGCAATACTAATTTTTACAATTACAATTTCGTGTTGCAATATGTTTACACTGTAATCATACAGACAGACTGACAAACAAAATTAAATATTTTAGAGATTATTATTTTGCCTTCTATTTGTATTAAATTATATTATGTCAATTCAAAAAATTGATTTTTCAAACCAACAATATTAAATGAGTAAGTACCTATGAATTCTACCGCCTTAAAAATAGGTAGGTATACATTTATTTTCATGTATAGTTAGATGAACACTGTGCTTGCGCATGTAACATTACATGTTAGCTAACATAGTGAACCAATGATTAACAACTTGCGTGCAATATTTCCTTGTTGACTGTATCCATTTGTCAACGAATGAAAAATATGTGCGCCTCATAAATATCCTTGTGTCAATATTTTATAACATCGTTATGTTAACCATGCACTACATATGCAACAACCTAAGTCTTCCTCGGATAAAACAATCATTTAAGAAATAATACCTATAGTTCGAGAATTGTGTAATAATAAAAATGAATTCCTATTTCTCTTGATCACGCTATAAATTGAAAACAACTTTACTGATTTTTTTCATTCAATATTTTTTTAAGTTTTTTATTTAATCCTTTGTAGCCCTCCCAGATAAGACGATTTTTTAAAATCCTTCATAGTACGATCTACGATAGAGCGCGTTTGCCTAACAGAAACCGATTCACTCGTGATTGAGACGCCCAGATCATATCTATCCGAGAAGTCCCACTTGGGAAGCTCAGTATCAAGTTTCTCTTACCTTATGTTCACTGAGTTTCCTCAGCAGCTCGTGGTACGAGGCGCCTCTTGCGGCGGCGAGTGACGGCGGCGGTAACCGCCCCTCCATGCAGTGCAGCCAACGACGAAGGCATCTTAACTCATGAGCCGTATCTGATGAAGAAGAAGAATCTATTGTGGCTAATTTAAAAAGATTTTAAAGGGTATTTTTTTATTAAAAACCTTACATTACGATTTTATCTCACGTAGGTACCAACCCGGATATCATATATATGGGCCAATATTAGTCTCGTGCAATAATAAAACCCTTGAACCGTAGCGCTTTTTTAATTGCTGGACTATTACGCCTTCGAGCCGTCCGTAAACGTTGCCAGGAGTATACTTAGGTAGAGCTGGCAAAGTATTGTATAATCCGAAGAACAGCGACTGCCTCATTAGTCTAGTGGTCCTAAGCGCGACTGCTACGCTAGAGGTCCTGGGTTCGATCCCCAGGTCGAGCAAAGTGTTATTGGGTTTTTCTATGAAATTCCCAGTAGCAGCTCGGAGTCTGGATTTGTGCCCGGTTAATGGCAATAGGCTCGCCCCCTATTACATGGGACCTAAACATACCGGCGAAATGTGGGTGTACATTAGTACACCTCTGCCTAACCCTTCGGGGAATACAGGCGTGATGGTATGATGGTACGAAGAACAGCGGTAGCAATAAATGAGATGTTAACCCGGAACTCAATTTTTTTTTTTAAAAAAAAAAAGCTTACTAGCAATGTGGGTCACACATTACTAGTATTCTTGTTAACCCCTCGTGCTAAGCTAAATGCTTGTGTTACGAGTGGATTCCCGTCGGTTATCGGTAGTGCAATGGGTGGGGTTCGAACCGGCAACCACATGATCGCAAGTCCGACGCCCTAGCCATTAGGCTACCGCCGCTTCAAAATAGTATCTTGGTATAATTATCTTGGTTTTGAATGTAAAATCAAAATAATTTCCAGATGTGCCCCAAAAATGCTAAGAATAAGAAACAATATTAACGCCATCTAGTTATGTTGGAAGAACAAAACCTTAAATATTGAAGCAGCAGTGCCATCTATAAGTTGTAGTTAGCCCTTTTCATTAGTATGGTTACCTGTTAATAGATGGCGCTGCTTGTAAGTTCGTACAAAACTACAGAATCTGGATTATAATATTTATAACTAATACTACTGCTTCGGGTATACTATAATAAAATTAGAGAATTAAAATTCAAAGCGGCGGTAGCCTAATGGCTATGGCGTCGGACTTGCGATCATGTGGTTTCCGGTTCGAAACCCACCCATTTCACTACCGACGTACCCGGACCCACTCGTAATACAAGCATTTAGCTTAGTAAAAGTTGTTAACAAGATTACTAGTAACGTGCGACCCAAATTGCTAGTAAGCTTTTTTTAAAAAGAAAAAGAATTATAATCAATCATAAACAAGTGAAGATGCTAACCAACTATGTCAGAACTGTCTCCCTCGCGATTCTGCTGCTCAGGACTAAGTAGCAGGCGGAGACCTTCCCACTTGACATTCAAATGTTCTATTCGCCACGTCACCTGGGAAATTAAAAAAACGTTTTATTAGCTTAAAATATCATTTTGATATAAGGGGTGGCTGAAATAGGCACTTGAAGAATCACAATAATATGGTTCACAGATACATGGCTACATAACGTTATACATGGCCGGAATAACCTGAAGTATTGTATATCTAAGAAGCTTTTTATACAATGAGAGCCCATTTTAGAGCCCGGAACCTTAGTCGCGGTTGTTATACACTTGGTAATGCATTGCTGATGCGTTGCCGAGCGTTAACAGATCGTAAACTACCTAAACTCACGCGGAATAGTTGCAACAGGGGTCGAATTGCTTTACAACAGACTTTGACGCAATCACCCAACGAAGGGTAAATCAAACGGCCAAGAGGTTTTTCCACCGAGCAAGTCAAAAATTTTCTTTTTTTCTTTGTGCCGATCTGAATAACAGTGAGTAATTGTATTCAAGTTCTAACCCATCCCCACACTGGGTAAAACATTTCTAGATAAACAAATACATACATAGTTATGGTTAGGCAGAGATGTATACCCAGACTTCACCGGTATGTTTAGACCCATATATTACAGGCAAGCTCATTGCAATTAACCGGCCACAAATCCAGACTCTGAGCTGCTACTGAGAATTTTATAGAAAAACCCAAAAACACTGCTCCACCTGGGATTCGAACCCAAGACCTCCAACAAAGCAGTCGCGTTAAGGAGCACTAGACTAATGAGGCAGTTTTACGAGATGCCGATCTGAACTTTATTCTTACAGGTCAATCAAACATGCTTATGGATGCCGGCGGCAGTTCGCTTGCGTTTCGAAATGGAGTCCGACACAAAGTTTGCGAAATGTCAGTCTGAAAGCATTGTGGACACGGGCCACGTGTCTCCACTCGTACAGAGAGGCCCTGCAGTGGCAATATAAAAAAAAGCAGGCGGCATGTGTGGATGCACCATAAGTAGCCTATTTCCAAACTGAGTAAAACATTCATGATGTCCATACCTATTCTTTTATTTTACCCATATCCACATGCACTTACCTCAGCACTGGCTTCAGGTATACGTTCAAGTATAGCGGTGGCCTGCTCGATGAACTTGGCGCGACGTGGCTCTACTGACACCAACTCCGTCATACGACTCTGTAATCAACACATACTTATATATAATACATATTTCATCTATTTGCTCGACTCCTAAAGGTCGTAGCGTGATGTTAAATAACCCATCCTCAATAATTGGGCTGAATGTAAAAAAGTATAAAGTTTTTTTCAAATCCGACTCCGTTTTAGGGGTTGCGTTAAAACAAAAAAACTGTTCGATTGTATTATATTAAAAAAGATAACTGTGTTAATCAGCGGAAGTCGGCAATAATTGCCATCGTAGCAGAGTGCCGTCACAGGTCTCCTCTCTATCTCTCTCTATCCCAATGGACCCGTGTTTCGCGTCCACCACGCTGTTCTAATGCGGCTTGGCAAACTTCACACTTCATAATATAGCCTAACCCTTCTTACAGTTACAGTACCTCTTACTTCTTAGAAGAGATTTATGTCCAGAAATGGGACAGAAAATAGGTTGGTGATGATGATGATGAATCACTTTTTTTTTTTAACTTACTCGCAATGTGGGATAGCCAAAAATTTGCACACGCTGTCAATAAATTCTTTAAGCATGCAGTTCAATCCACTCACCATCCTCAGTTTCCTGCTAGATAAGTTCTCGGGACTAGAATATATTTCCTCTTGGACTTGGCTGAGCCACTGGCACAACTCGTTGAACTCCGCGACTAGTTGACTGAGCGACCACTGGCGGTTGAACCCCGAGGTTGGGTTCAGGAGTCGCGGGCAGCCGTGGAGTGAAGAGCTGTGGGATAGGAGCTCGCCATTTGCTTCCTGGAAAGGGAAAAATTATTGATTATCTTAGTTTGAAAAGGGACAATTATTGTGAAGTTAATTTTTTGTTACAGTTTTCATGAAAGTTTTTAACTAGCCGTTGTTCGCAGTTCTAGTCACATTTTCAAGAACTTTTAGAAGCGAGGTGGCCTATATCCTTTTAAAAGGTCCAATGTATCTGTATACCAAAATTCATCAAAATTGGTTCAGCGGTTTTCGCGTGAAAAGGAACAAACAAACAGCGTTACATTCGCGTTTATAATCTTCTTCTTTTTCTTCTAATTCAACCTGCTGCCATCCAATGCTGGATGTAGGACAGAACCGACAGCTCGATTTGCCATGAGAGGCTTCTGCGACCAGACAAATTAATTCCAATTCTAAATACATCTAATTTTATGTTGTTTTACCTTGCAAGTGTCGATGATCTGGTTGTCCATGATGTAGTCGTAGTGGTGCTGCAACAGCGGCCACAGGTCGTCGCCGGCGCTGCCGCCGCTCGCTGCCGAGCCCCAGCTGCGACGCCAAGCCTCGCGCCATGGTTCCTTTCTGAAAAAGAAGTTAGAAAAAGAAGAAAGAGTTTTAGATAAGTTGAAAACTAGCTATTGCTCGCGGTTTATCGTACATCTTAAATTACTTTTTGAGAGAAATGTAGCCTATGTCCCTCTATCAATACCTATACCAAAATTAATCAAAATTGGTTCAGCTGTTTTGGCGTGGAAAGGTGACAGACAGACAGAGTTACTTTCGCAGTTAGTAGTTCGCAGTATTAGAATAGATGGATGTCAGTAATAGCTTCATTAACATTTTTAAAGATGGTACGACTCTGCTGGAGTTCCTTAAGGATAAGTAGCTGTATGCTTCTTAATTTGTCATAATAATATAAGAACACACGACGACACAAGCATCATCATATACAGTAAGCCCTTTGAATCGTGTGCACCTTATCCTTAGCAATAGCAGTGATTTTCAAAAAATGGTTTGCCTCAGGCAAGACTGGAAGATAATTTGCAAAAGGTTGCCAGTAGAAGCTGGATGCGATAAGCAGAGGACAGGCTGAAATGGCGCATATTAGGGGAGGCCTGAGTCCAGCAGTGGCCTGATAATAGACTAATAATGGTGATGTACACTTTGACGTGTTTCCGTATGTACAACAAAAAGGCAGTAAGGCATTTCTCCGTTGTACCGTATTTATTTTCCCAATTCCACGTTTTATGCAGAATAAAATATACAATTTTGTCACAAAATATGCGACATTGACCGCTACATTGACTGCGCAGACGCACAGTCAATACTGCGTGTTAAAAGGGTGGGGTTCAGTGACTATCGTAACAAAAAGCTACTTTTATAGTCTAGTGCGTTGGCTGCCTGCAACGCTTGTTGCGCATGACCTCATAGGATATAATTACTACCACTACACTCGATTTCCTGTTTTATCGCTGTGAAAACAAGCCATTTTATTAAAAGCTACTGTAGGCGTACCTTGGGCAGATAATCAAATCAAAGGTATTTATTTGCTCGAATAAATACCACTAGACTCATTAGTCTACTGCTTCATTAAGCAGTCATTAATTTTATTAATTATTATTAATCCCGAATATTACATCCTCAGATCAAATAAAAAGTTCATCATCATCATCAACCCATTACATTGTCCCACTGCTGGGCACGGGTCTCCTCTCATTACGAGAGGGAATAAAATAAAAAGTTAAATTAATAACATTAAAAAAGTTCCATCTTAACTTTGTATTTGATCTGAGGATGTAATATACAGGATTAATAATGCAATTAATAAAATGAGTCTAGTGGTCCTAAGCGCGACTGCTACGCTAGAGGTCCTGGGTTCGATCCCCAGGCCAAGCAAAGTGTTATTGGGTTTTTCTGGTTTTTCTGTGAAATTCTCAGTAGCAGCTCGGAGTCTGGATTTGTGCCTGGCTAATTGCAATAGGCTCGCCCCCTATTGGGACCTAAACATACCGGCGAAATGTGGATGTAGGTACATTAGTACACCTCTGCCTAACCCTTCGGAGAATACAGGCGTGATGGTATAATGCAATTAAGTAGTCAACAATTTCGAGAGGGAAGCCGCGATAGGAGGATTCATCTGGAATAACATACCGGCGAACTGTAGGAGTTCGCATGGCTACGTATAAAGCTATATGTTACCAGTATTAGCTGACCTCTACTTCTACGGAAAACCAATGACAATGAAAGGTCAGGGAAATAGGGTAGTTGATGGTGTAAAAATAAACCTAAAAACGTTACTGTGTCAGTCAAACCTTACCTCTTTTTGGTGAGACTATGGTATGGCCGCTCGAGCTGCTCGCAGTGGCCGCCAGGCGGCGCGGGCGCACTCCTCAACGATGACAACGAGAAGCTACTCTTCATTGAAGAGTGTTCGAAACCTCAAAACGGAAACAAAACTTGAATTACCCGCCTATTATTTACTCTGTGCTTGTATTTTAAAATGTAATTTTGCCTATTCGAATTCTGCCAACACGCAGTAGGCTAACGTGGTAGACGAGAGGAATTACAGTTTGTTTATAACCATTGATGTACAGACCATTGATGTAAAAAAAGCAGTGATAGCCTATTGATATGACCATTGGACTGCCAAGTCAAAGGTCTCTAGTTCGAATCCAAGGCGTGTGCGTATTAATAATTAATTATCACGCGCTTAAACCTTAAACTTAAGCTTAAACGCTTAAATCATGAGGACACCTGCATGCCTGAGAGATTTTCTTGACGGCGTGTGAAGTCTGCCAACCCGCAGTAGGCTAGCGTGGCGGACTATAGCCTAATCCCTCTCGTACTGAGAGGAGACCTGTGCCCAACAGTGGGACAATGTAATGGGTTGATGATGATGATGATGATGTACAGACATCGGCCAGTTATTTATTTTGTTCGAGGAATAGAGGTGTGATGGTATGTTGAAATGTTACCATCGATTATAAATTTTCTTTTATAAGCTACAAACAGTGAACCACATGAGGCAACAAAACTATTTCAGGTATGTTCAAAATTCAAATATAAATGTACTTACTTGTGGACATCTTGTTCGTTTAATCACCGGGAACTTCTAATCAGATTAATTTACTTATAAATCAATAATAGGGTCCCCAGCAGTCGTTTGTACTGTCTCTTCAATTCCTTAATCTTTGTACTTCAATACGATGTTCAACCGTACTGTCTTAGTTTTAAAGTCTAAATTGCTTCGTTTAAATAGTGCTATGGCGACTAGATTCGTTATCTAAAGTTAATAAGTACAATAAATATGGTGTTGAATCATGTAATCTTGCAAGAGTCATGAATTTGTAAAGTGCATGTTGTTTTGGTTATAACTTCGGTGGTCACATTTTGGTTGGCGGTTCTGCTTCCTTTTGCCGCGTTAATCTTTGCCGGACGATCCTGGAATCAAAGAAAAAGTTGATGTTAGAATCTGTTGATATAAAAAAATATTAAGTACAGGAATTTCATATTAAATAACGAAGATAATAGAGTCAAACAAGGTGTGCCGCTTATTTAGTGTAGTGGTCCTAAGCGCGCCTGTTAAGTTAGAGGTCCTGGGTTCAATAATACGATGACTTATTTTATTATCTTAGCCATTTCTTAACTACTTTGTGGTCTACTACCAGTTGATCTAACCAGATGCGGCAGAATATTTGCATTTTACAAGCGACAAAGCGACTGCTGCTAAACCTGCGCAAACCAATTACTAGGCAACTGGGACTGCGGTTGTCAAGCTGTTTTGGCTTTGTCCCGATTGTCATAGACACCGAAGATGTCATAAGACGGCTTCTATCCATCAGCATAGTTCTTACTTAGTTACAAGGCCACTAAGTTCTTAAAACAACGGATGACGTAACATAAATAACAATATTTTTAGGTTTGATACTTTTTGATATCTAAAGCGTCGGGGTTGGGCGCGAAATTCAAATATTTCGCTATCTCACAATTTTTTCGACTATAACACATTCTACTTACATGGCAGTAGAAATTGCATTAACAATAACTTATTCACAATTTGGTATTAAAACTTCGCTATCATCGAAGATTTTGGTGTAAGATACTGGATTCGGCCAAAAATTACACGTAAATCTCCTAAGATAGCGATTTTGAAGCAAAGATTGTTGTACTCAATCGTGAATAAGTTATTATTGATGTCGCAATTTCCACTGCCATGTACCTATAATGTGTTATAACCGAATTATTTGCGAAAAATCCAAGAAGGATTAGAATTTCGCGCCCAACCCTGACTCTTGAGCCTTAGCTATACAGAAACAAGTATCTTTGATAAACATTGTAACTCGAAACTGAACTATCACTTAGCAAATTGAAATTTGGACATCCATGTCGGAGAGAGAACAGGATATGTGGGAATTAAACATAATAGTTCGCATCATTGGTTAAGCTTTCACCGGACGCGTCACGTTTAGGTACGATCTACAAAGAAAACAGATACAATCAGAGCGTCATGTTAATACGTACTGTAGGTATTGCAATAAAATTCATTCAAGTAATTGCTAGCGACAGTCTGGGAGTTTCGGCTGCTGACGGCCTGGCACAGATCCTGGATGGAAGCCTATGCTCTGTGGCTACACTCTGGGTCTATCAGAATACCAGCGCTGCAGCAATTACCCCATTGCAGCACTAGCTGAGATAAGCACCATATTTTGGTCTTGCGAAGCCGTATTTTCTGTTTAAGTATAAGTTTTTGTTTAATATGTACGCATATATATTTTAAAATTTAAGTGTAAGACTGCCTCATTAGTGTAGTGGTCCCAAGTGCGACTGCTATACTGGAGGTCCTGTGTTCGATTCCCGGGTCGAGCAGTGTTATTGAGTTATTCGATGAAATTCTCAATTGCA
This sequence comes from Subacronicta megacephala, assembly GCA_958496365.1. NCBI lineage: Eukaryota > Metazoa > Arthropoda > Insecta > Lepidoptera > Noctuidae > Subacronicta > Subacronicta megacephala. The sequence continues at coordinate 4,624,868 of OY292533.1, forward strand.
GCTAGGAGTCTGGATTTGTGCCCGGTTAATGGCAAAATGCTCCCTTTTCATAGGACCTAAACATACCGGCAAACTTTGGGTGTCCACTTGCACCTAACCCTTCGAGGAATACAGGCGTGATGATATTTATTTATGTTTAACAAAGTTTGTAAATTGCATGCAAAAACTAAGGCATTTTTCCAATATATTTTATGGTCGTATAATGGACCTACCTAAGTACATAGTTACGACTTAAGACTTACACATAATCATCCAATTTGTGATCTGCGATGAATATTGCCTTACATAATGAGCAATACGGAAGGTAAACCCGTATGTTATGAAAGATTATAATTAAACTTTAAAATTGTTAAACAATTCTTCCATGTATGTTTATTTTTAACCGTGAAATCGGTTTAATCATCGTAATTATTAGTAAGAAATTATTTAGTTATAAACGAGTTACTTCTTTATTTTGTGAGGTTGTATGTAGAGGGTCATATTTATGAATATGTCGACAAACGAGTAAATGGGCTACCTGATGGTAATTAGTTATCGCCTGATGTAGACACCTGCAACACCAAAGGAGTTGCCGATGCACTGCTGAGTGTTAAGAGCCCATACTAAGAAATTGGGATAAATGCTTCTCACAAGCACAAGTCGAAACACACCAAGGTGTACGACAAACTCCGACATAAGGTTAGTCGCAAGTAAGTCAGATCTTAGAAGATCCTACCAACGATAATTATCTCCGGAGCTAATGATCCGATTGTGAATATTGTTTTCCTTGTAAATAGCTAAATACGTCAATATCCCCGAGTACTAGGCAATGCTACCTATATTTCTGTCGTATTAATGTAGCGGCAAGGTTCAAGTTCAAATGTCTTTATTTCAAATGAGCTTTTACAAGCCTTTATAAAACGTTATGACTCCAGTTGCACGGTTCCAAAACGTTGAGCCTATGGAGAAGAATCCGGCATGAAACTCCATGGATACTCATACATGGGCGAAAGCTGTTATTATTTTCTGCTTTCATCCTTCGACTCTTACCAATTGCTTCCTGATCCAGGGTTTTGCAGTACCTACCTATGATTCAACCTTATCCCACACGCAAGCACATCCACGCAAGGACGTCCAATACTGGGTCTGCCGCGACGTTTTTTGAAATTTTGTGGTATCAACATTGTCATAATTCGTAGTTCCAGCCTTATTCTATTAAAGGCTGGCAACTTTATGAACAGCATCTAAGATTTGCGTTTTGGAGATTCAGCAGGTCAAAAATGAAAGTGAAAACACGAACGGTCTACCGGTAGCGCTCAATATAAACAACTCTCATTACAACGAAAAAACTGTGTTTTCAATATTGAGGTAACATGTAACCGACACGGCATCGGCATCGTGATGTTCCGGCTCCATTAGTTACGGATAAAGCTCCACAACTAGCTGTGTACTTTACTATAATTATGTATCAACTTAAATAAAGAAAAAAATATTTGATTTTATTTGAATGCGTATTTACAGGAGGATATATCTAATGTTTTTAAAGCACTATGAAAACATGGATGACTCTTCGACACTTAATACTTCAATGCTTTTCAAGCCGTGCCCTTATCACACAACATTGCCTAAATACTTTCTCCAAACGATCGATTGTTTTCACTAAACGTCACCAAGGGCGACTGACGACTGCACGATTGGAAAGTCGCAATTTTCCTTGACAGTTTCACACCAGTTTGCGGATTTACACGACAAATCGTTGCGACCCGCGGGCTAGTCTACACTGCTGTTCCCTTCAACATAATAACACCACAACACTTCATTGTGAACGTTTCTGGCTTAGTTTGGATACGTTTAGTGTCTATAGTTGATAAGATAAGAACAGCTTTTATATTGGAAGGAAGGGAATTCACTAGGCGAATAATTTATGGCAATCGACTAAGCATTATAAAAAAACTACAATGATCATACGTAACAATGATCTCTGCATACATCCATCTAGGACAGCAATGTTGCACAAAAGTATTATATGTATGGGTCCTAAAATTTACAATAAAGTTCCAAAGGACATAAAACAATTAAATACAAGTTCTGTTTAAGAAAAAGTTAAAAAATATGCTATCTGTGAAATGTTATTATAGTACAACTGACTTCCTAAATGATAGATTCTGACTTTGTTTAGTTTTTCTCTTCAAATTCTCGGTTAAGTATTATTGCACATCAAAATTATAAGCTGATATTTGTAATATTTGTACGCCTTTTATGTTATAACATGTAGCTCAAAAAAATGTTTTAACACCATTGCATGCATATCTGTATTGTAATCCACTCATGTTACCGCAAATAAATTTATCTTTATCTTTATCTTTACAATAGGTACTGACTGACTTACAAACAGGATTACGGTACTACTAAAATTATTTGCAGGAGTTAGTGTAGCTGCAGTAGTGAGCTCAAAGAAGAAGGGAGTTTAGGAGTTTCCTTTCGGATCAAAGAAACTAGAAAATCGCGGCTAACAAAGGGGGTTTACAGTGTATAAAAAATAAAACTTACGAGTATAACCATTTATACTAAGATATAAAAAAGGCGCCATTGAATACTTAATACTTATTTATGCAAAAGGTAACGTTTCTGTTTGAACAATTAAGTACAATATCCAGTATATCCACACTCCCTATTTAAACATAAAAAATAACACATATTTATCTTAAATACACCAAAATGGTGTGAAAACAAATATTTTCCAATAGGTACTGTAAGTAAACACAGCATTCACTTTCTACCACTAACCCACAAAGGTGGGTCACAATGACCTCCGCAATACCGTTCAATTTTAACCCGTCCACTGTTCTAACAGTAAACGCATTATAGTTGAAAATTTATGGCTTAAAGATAATACCCTGACCTGTCTCGTGTTGTGAGGATATTAATTTTGTAGAATTTACAACTGTTTTGCGGTCATTTCTGTCGCTGTCAATTTGACATTTATAGCTTTGTGAAAATATAGCTTCTCCAAAACACTGCTGAATCATTTTGTTTAAATTTAACAGGCAGATAATTAATATCACAAGGCGGCTTCCGAAGAAACGCTCGTGGTGTCAATTCCCAGGTTAAGCCGTGGAAGTATTCTATGGAATTCTCAGTAGCAGCTTGAAGTTTGGATTTGTCTCCATTATTAATAACAATAAGCTCAGCCCCTTAGATAGATCCTCTAACCAAACATAGGTGTACTTATGTACACCTACGATTCGCCGGTAGTGTTTACTTTTACCGACAGCAAAATTAAAAAGCGTTCCTCAGTGAAAAGTTGGAAACTGCAATGTGCATGAGAAGTGAAGTTTCGCAATGGAAACAAAACCTATAATAGGTTGAAGGACGTCTCAAATCATGAAAAGAGAAAAGATAAAGCTAATAAGACAGGTGGGTAATCTTTTCTCCCAAGAAAAGATAAGACTTAATAACTGGCATGACCCTTCCAACCTAGCCTATTAGAGCTAAGTAAAGTCTCGACAATCTTCAGATAGCTTTGTTTTTACTTTCAACATTCTTCCCTAGATGCTAGATCTGAAATGAGCAGATGTTTCGCTCATTACACCCCAAAGGTCAGGAAAGGGAAATGGTTTTACCAGCATAATCCTTGTACGTGATAGGTCATCTAATTACTTGTACTTTGGCGTATGTCTTGACATTGTTTTAAAATGAGTAGCAGTCATTTGAGAATTAATAATAGCAACAACCGTTTGACCTCGCTATCTTCCAATTTCATTGTATTATTATATAGCCTTAAAGGTTGAATGTGAATCCGCGACCCATAAACACTATATTCGATCTCTCAACGACGCCAATCGTGCCTTCAATAGACATATGTTCTTTTTGGTGAGCCAAGCAGTTCCAGTAGAAACTGCCGTATACCGTGTCTCATACGAAATTGAAACAGATATTACGAAAAAAACAAGATGTAGCTACGATTCACGTGTTTCCACACATAGTAGCAATATTTCTTAAGCTATTCTCCAGCCCTTTGCACTCCCTATACTTGGTGGAGACAAGATACACATTTGGTAAAAAAATTGAGACAAACGGCTTACTGATGACGTGCTTTATGGCAAACCTACTGGAACAAGAAACCATATCGTATACTCTAAATAAACCACAGTAGATACAAAAACATTGTTGTCTCTGTCTGGGTGGTCCATTTTAAGCCTGGGACCTGACTATAACACTTTCAAGTAATAAACGTCACACGAAAATTTCTAATGGTTATATGATTAACAAGCGGGTAAAAGTAAAGATGTGTTCCGACAGATTAAAGACAAATGAGTTACGAAAGTAAATATGTTACTTATCATTATCACGATCACTGTGAAACATGTTAATATTTAATAAACAATGCAAAAAGAACAGCAGACCACTTTCCCTGCAAAAGTTATTAAGCTTAGATTGAGTTGTAAATGAATTTTTTTATGCAACCAAATTGAATGGGAGATTAATTCTACAATGAAGATATCTAACGCACTTTTTCTTCGTTTGGTACATAACCTCATTATATCGTCGTACTTCGAAATGGAATGAAGGTACAAAATGATTTATGTTCATTAATCATCACTGTTCGACGGAAAGTGAATGAGATTAAGATAAAATTCATCAACCCATAGACGGTCCCGCAGGTGGAAGATTACACATATCATTTACTTGGTAATTTACATCCTTGTTCTTTTTTGTTTAAGGCAAAAGTAACAATTTCATTTTTGAATAATAGATTATCAATCATTATAACTGATAAATAGGTGCCTACTGTAAAAACGCTTCAATTATTCGAATTAGGCTAATTAAAACGGGTAATAAGAAGTTTACTTAATTTTCTAGACAATAGTCAATTTGGAAGTCTGTTAAAAGAGGCCTGTGTTAAGTCATGGACTTAGTGATGAACGGATATAAGTACGCTGGTAGGATACGACTAATTCTCGATGTTCCCTTACAAAAAGGTTTTGTTTTAATTCTTTACTTAAACAATCTATGATGAAACAGATACCGTTTTCGTACGTCTGTATTTTATATATAAAAACACTTATTTAAGCGATTTTACCTGTGCGGCAGTTTGGAACGGCTAACTTCAGACGCGTGCAGTAATTTCGAACAAACTGTAACTATAAGTTATTTAGAAAGAAAGAAAAGAAAGAAAGAAAAAATCTTTATTGTCAATGTCACAGGATAATGCACACAATAACTTAAAAGAAAACAATAATTAAAAGTACCTAACTATAAAGGAAATAAAATTAAAAAAAAATTGACAATAACCAAACTCATTGTGTGCCCCACGGCTGTGCCAAATGGCCCAGTTCAGCTTAAAGCCAGACAACTGGTAAGCTGCCTGGCGCTGGTTTTCAACTGGACCTGGTAGGTTTAGAATAGTTACGCGAATTCGGACCAGGCCAGCGTGATTACTTATACCCTGTTTACTCTTAGAAGAAGAAAGAGGTTCATGTCAACAAGATTTGAGCTGTAATTTTTGAAATAAGTCTAAGTTTTTTTCACGGTTATGACGTTATATAATTTGAATACTTAATGACATTTCGAAATCTGACAGAATCTTTCCGTCTTTTACAATACGTATTATTTTCTTTCTTCCCACGAAGATCATCATCTGATAAACATTAAGACCACATCTATCATTGTTACACTGTTCAGTTTAATTGTATGTAATCTATGTAAGCTATCAAAAACATGTACACTCATTAAGAGTCAGTTTACTTAAACGTAAAATGTCAGTGTAAAACAGTTTTGATAAGTCATGTTCATCAGACTTCCCAAGGCAGACAATGGACGGTGATTTTATAAAGAGTGTTTTGTGTGAGGTTGGCCTCCGGTGTTAGTTTTGATGGTTTAAGTTATAAACTTCAAGCGATATCAGTTTTTAAACACATAATATACCATCAAGCCTGTATCCCCAAAGGGTTAGGCAGAGATAGCTAATGTACACCCACACTTCGCCGGTATGTTTAGGTCCAATGTAATAGGGGGCGAGCTTATTGCCATTAATCGGGCACGGATCAGAGAATTTCATAGAAAAACCCAATTACACTGCTCGACCTGGGGATCGAAGCCAGGACCTTTTAGCGTAGCAGTCGCGCTAAGGCCACTAGACGAATGAGGCAATTTAAAAGGACATCGTTTTAAAAATATTGCAGCAGTCAACGTAAGGATATACACAAAATTAATATTTTCGAAGGCATCATCATCATTCATCCTTGTGAATTTGCATGCTATCTATTTGAGATCCACCGGAATTCTTCTTCTTCGTGTCGACGGTACGATTTTTTTTTATAGACATACATTTTTCCTAAATCTTAGCCACCTCTAAAGCATTGTCAGTGGCAGCTCAGAGGTCGTCTATACTACAGGTTTCAGAGCATAGAGGACAGGATAGGAGGTGGGCCATAGTTTGCACCGGAATTAAACTTAGGTTAGTATCCATGGTCATAGCAGCATGTAACTAAGTTTTGATTTGAATTGAAATTTATTTATTCAGATCGATATAATTCGGACCTGCGTACTTCCGGTTATTTACAGCGGACGCTTTAGCCACTAAGCTACTGCGATCACTGTTTTTTTTCATAGTCAGATTTTGAGTTAGTTCAAGTTACGTTTTAATTTGAAATCTGAAATCTGTCTCTCCTCTTCACTCCCAACCATAGACTAACCACGGCAGGCGGAGCATAGTCTTTAATCCAATTTATTGATTAGTGCAGTTATAAAAAAATTAAAATTGTATGATGGAAATTAATTAAATCGCTCCCGCTTAAGCTCTTAAGTCGAGACACCGCTTAAAGGTTATCAGATCACCATAGTACGAGTATTACGGTGTTACTTTCGTCCAATTTCATAGATAAGTTAATGAGCCGCTTGTCATAATATGATAAAAGTGTTTTGGCAAAAACTTGTACGGACAATAGTGATGTGACAAGAGAAAGGGCCGCCTATAACATTCACTATCGATATTGAAGTGAAATTACAACAACCTAATATGTAGTTACCGGTAATTATTTTGAGGTACCGGTAATTTCAATAGAACATTTGAGATATCGATCATTTTTAGCAGCTGTATGGTCAGCCAGTTGCGGTTTATGGTTGGATTGCTATCGCATTAATCCGGTTAAGCTATACTTGTCGCGGTCACCATTACCATTCTATACCTAACACATACCATCACAAATGTAGTACTAGAAGGGTTACACGCATGGTTTGCCAGGAAGTTTTAATTCCAATGTCTTTCCTGTTTAGTACTATGTAACAGGTAATAGACTCAATTGCCATTAAAACCAAATTTCGAGCTGTTACTCCTCAGTAACAGCTCGAAATTTGGTTTTAAGCAGCCGCTGAGGTAAATGTATCCTCATACATTTACCACAGCGGCCGCCTATAGGCTCATTGAGGTATTAGTTTACGACCTTTTTATGGATAAAACAGTTTGGAACTTCATTTAGGATTAAACAGGAAACGAAAAGAGGCGCTTATTACTTTTGCTTAAAGATTTTTAGTAAATATAGTTTAAGTTTCAGATACGCTATTCATACAGATAGGTACGCTATTCATAATAATATAATAGAGGGATAAAACCCCAGAAAATAATATCAATTGAATCCCGTAGAATTTAAACCTATTACGTCCCACAAATCAGTCACATCTACAGAAGCTATTTTTTTTTCTAATTCAACCATAATCTTAATAGAAATCCAAAGCAAAAAAGTATCAGTTAGCGTTAACTAAAAAAAAAAGATTCATTCTTGAATCCAGTTCTCGTTGAATGGATTCCCTAAAAGGACAGAGCAAATAAAAAGCGGCGCGCGCGCAGCGGCGCTGTCGTCGCAGCGATAGGACGTCGACCACACGGCCAAGATAAATGATTGGAGTTATTTGATTCCTCCAGGAATAATACGTTGCCTGCATTGCTTAATGTGTTAAGAAGATTATATTTTATGATAAATAATACTATACTTTATTTACACAATATACAACAGCATTTTATCTACCATACCAGCACGCTTGTATTCCCCGAGGAGTTAGGCAGAGGTGTACTAATGTACACCTACATTTCACCGGTATGTTTAGGTCCCATGTAAATTGACTACCTCATTAGTCTAGTCTAGTCCTAAGCGCGACTGCTACGCTAGAGGTTCTGGGGTCGATCCCTAGGTCTTGCAGTGTTATTGAGATTCGATGAAATTCTCAGTAGCAGCTCGGACTCTGGATTTGTGGCCGGTTAATGGCAATAGACTCGCCCCCTATAGCATTTAATCTTTATATTTAAAATGGCGAAATGACAAAAGTCATTGTTTTATGCTGGTTAAAATTACTATATTTTAGATATTAAATTAAATTGTTTAAGTAGAAAATAACATGAAATCTTCTCGAAACACCTTCCGTCTGCAACTAACAGGTTCTTCATGGCTAACCGTCATAAAACACCCGATATAATCAGGAATGTTCAGCTCCTTCCGAGGATTTAAATGGAAACCCTGCCTCAACCATAGCGGATCGTTTCACAATGGTGTAATTATCTAACAGATCAAAGGATAGCTCGCACCGGACCAGGATGTAATGCCATATACAGGTGGACCGACTTTGGGCGACCAAGCGACTTTGACCGTAAGTATACGCTAAATTTAAGGTAGCAACTGAAATAGCTACTAATCTCAAGAGACTCGTTACATTTAGTTTTGATTGTTTTTAATTTAAGTAACTGCCTCATTAGTCTAGTAGATCTAAGCGCGACTGCTACTGTTTGATGCTCTGGTCGAGCAAAGTGTTATTGGGTTTTTCTATGAAATTCTCAGTAGCAGCTCGGCGTTTGGATTTGTGCCCGGTTAATGACAATAGTCTCCTCTTCTATTACATGGGAATGGGACCTTGGTATACCGGCGAACTGTGTGTTTAAAATAATTAGTACACCTCTACCTAAACCTTTGGGGCAACGGGTGTGATGGTACGTTTTATTTTATTATTTTTAAGAATATAAATATAAGCGAAAAAAATCGATCAGACAAGATTCTATATAAAGAACACATTCTCCACCATAATTAAGCATCCCGCAAACCTTCTTAAGTCCATAATTTGATTCCCATGAATGCAGCAAATCGATTAAGATGCTCATCTAGATAAAGGCAGGACCAACATTACCCCAAGGTCTAATTGATAATTTACAGCTTTAACTGGAAACTTTATTGAAACAATCTACTAAGTACTAGGTAAGTTTATTAACGCTTAATCGAATTAAAACCATTTTAAAGCTTAGTCATCATATATTTTGTCAGGAACCGGTTTTATTTCACCTGCATCCATCGACTCCTAACGTCATTAATCATTATCTGCTCATTTTTATCCAGAAAAGGACAAGGGGCAGTCCCAATTACGCATATTAAATCTATGAGATATATTTCTCCTGAAACTGTGAATAAAAAGTGAGTAGTTTCATAGTATTCTCCGACAAAATTAAACATGAGAATAGCTGTTTTTTTTTGCTATTTTAGGGATAGTCACACAGTAGAAATAGACTGTAGACCGCGGGCAGGGTTCGAACCTGCGTCTTCTGGTTAAGTACACCAGACGCTATGACCGCTAAGCCACCGCGACTCCCACCCGCCTAGTCGAAATTTGTCATCACATTTTTTATTTACGTCTTTGAGGCGGCAGTAGAAATTGTTTAAAATAATCAGTATTAAAACAAGCTTTTGGCTGTCAGACAATGCTTTCACAATATCTTTCCATCCTTTCTTTGTTTCTTCTCTTACATAATGCTTAATTTAAAAAAACAACCAACCTTATCGATACTAGGTTTACAAGCTAGACTAAGTACTAACGAACATCAAGATCCTAAGATTGATAGCCAATAAATTCCCCATGTTGAGGTCAAAGGTGAGAAACTTAATACTGGCCAGCAAGAAACATCCTGTATCGATAACGCAATCAACGCAGTTGGTAACACTTGTACACCAAGACGAATCTTGGCCAGCGATGGACCAAAAAAAAACTTAAATAAAAAATAATATTTCTCGACGAAAGGAATGCAATGTTCCGCCCTGGTTCTGATCGAAACTCATCGAGAATAAAAGTCGAAATTTGTGTTGCTGCAAGTTAGTAGATTTTTGAAAAAGGAATAGATTTGAATTTTATATTCGACGTCACAGTCACAGATGAGTGAAGTGAGAACACTGCAACGCTATTTTTAACCGACTTTAGGAATTTCTAAAATGAGGTTATAAACTTATTTTGGATATTAATCCTTGTTTAATATAATTCATTGATCCATTTAGTTCGAAGAGAGGGCCTGTGTCCAGAAGTTTATGCATGCAAAAGAACTAACAAACTGCTTCTGTGAAGTAAAGGTCATGAGAAGGTTGGCAACCCCAGTTTGAGCAGCGTTATTGAGTTTATCTATGAAATATCCAGGTATATAAAGGTCCCAGGTTTGAAATGAAAGCCTCGAAACTTATAATTTGTTAGTATATTTTTTTAGCTCTACATGGAATCTTAAAAAAATATACATTAAATATAGTGACATTAATACACGGAATGAAGGCGTGATAGTGTTTTGTGGTTTAGTATAAGTGAACTCAAGTGAATTAAAATATTATTACACTTGAATTCCCAACGGTATAAAATGAATTTTGTCATAAAACGTTACGCAATAAGACTACAAAAAAGCCTTGTCACCGATATCCCGGAACTAATAACTAAACGTGTTCGGATCATTATGCTTGGGATCTGCGGCGCCTGAGGCGGTAACGAACAGATCATTATGCTATAGTTATCTGTCAGTGCGCATTTTAATATTCATAGTACAAAATGTCATAACATTTCGCCACTCACTTTAGTCGGTCTACCTATCAATGATGCCCTTTTTAAACTTAAACCAGAACTTACTTCGTTTAGTGGATAAATAATCTTAAACTCTTAAACTGATAACTGATTTACAGCTTTAAGATAATCGATATTTCTAAAACGATCGGTGGTAATAGTCGATATTTCGATATCCATATCCAACTGAAATTTTCACTTATTTCTGGACAATATCTAGTGATCCTTAACTTTCTCGTGAGGCTGTTCAGACTTCTTTAAATGTTCATAATATATCCCGAGGCACTGCGGTACCTCGATGTGCCAATAATGGTAACCCATCCGCAGACTGACCACGGAAAGTGCAGCTTATCCTTGATAAAGCTCATATCCCGTGTCTCCAAACTAGTCATTGCAAGTGCATTATGCTAAGTGAGTTTAGATTTGACCCGGTTATGAGCAGTGGGCCCCCTAGTACCTACATGGAATCTAAATACGAGTAAACACTAAAAATACAGTAGTAGGTATACCACTGCATATATCTTCAGGGGATGCAGAGATGATAGTATATACTTTAAAAAAAATACTAGCAATGTTGGTCGCACATTACTAGTTTCTGGTTAACCCCTCGTACTAAGCTTAATGCTTGTGTTACGAGTGGGTTCACATCGGTAGTGCAATGGGTCGAACCGGCAACCACATGATCGCAAGTTCGACGCCGCTCACTAGGTTAATGACCTTTAATCACTTCTTTTTTCATTACAAATTCAAAAACGATTACATTATCGAAACGCTGGTTGCGTCAGTTCCACTGTGCGTAACATCTTAATGAGTTGAGTGCACATTTTATAAGTTTAAAAATTAAGTAACATTTAAAAAAATAACTGAGCTTTCTCACCTGCTTCCTAATATGTTTTAAGGTTGAATGATAACGCTCTAACGTAACCTCCCTGCTTTAAAGATAAGTTAATTTTAATTGTCTGTATGAAAACTCACTCCTTGCAGTGTAAACAATGTCCAATTTTTTATTTTTCATTTTTTTTTAAAAAAAGCTTAATAGCAATGTGGGTCACACATTACTAGTATTCTTGTTAAACCCTCGTGCTAAGCTAAATGCTTGTGTTACGAGTGGGTTCACGTCGGTAGTGCAATGGGTGGGGTTCGAACCGGCAACCATATGATCGCAAGTCCGACGCCCTAGCCATTAGGCTACCGACGCTTCAATCTTCCAATCATTGCAATAACGAACATTTAATAAGAACATAATTACCTAATCAATCCAGTTAGTAGTTACAAAAACAATCAGTAGAAATCATTAAGTCATGTGACTTTCACATGCCGAGGTAGTTACCATAGTACAATTATGACCATTTACGGTACAATCGATGACCGAAGCGTTACACATAATCTACATATGTGAAGTTACGTTTTATTGTAAAAAATTTAGGTTAAACCACGCATGTTATATAAGCGTAAAAGTTATGGTAATAACTCGGACCGGAAAATACGTTTTTACATCATTTTCGTCATTTTCGTGTGGGCTTAAAAATACCCATAACTTATTGTACTCGTAGGTACAACGCCAGAAAATATGGGTATGCGCTCGCGCTTCAGTGTCACAATCAGGTCTTTCTATTTTAGTGCCTACATATATGTAAATTTTCAATAATTTCAGTGTTCCATGGCCATGAATAAAGGTTCTATATGTAAGCTTTACAGGCGATATGTATAATATTAACCCTGCCGCCTCCGCAAGTGGTGGTTGAACCCGACGATTTCCCACACTGTAGGAGGGAAGAGCAATAACCCTACGGTTTCTCTCTTTTACTTTTAATTACTTTTCGACCCGTTGATGTAGTTTGAGACATTCCCAATTACATCTCCACTTACAGGTTCTTAGGTATACGGCTACACATCAAGCTATACAAAACCAGTTTACACTGTCCTGCCATTGTAAGGTTTTCAGCACAATTCAAGGCCAACCTATACTGGTTTTGTATGCTTGATGTGTAGCCGTTAGTACTACAGAAGCTGCATAACAATATGTACGGGAACATAACTCTGTCAAAGAAAAATAAATAAAGACCTGAGCTAAAAACATTGGCATTACATAAGAATCAAATACTTATGGATTTATTTAGATGACTGCCTCGTTAGTCTAGTGGTCCCAATCGAGACTGCTACGCTAGAGGTCTTGGGTTCGATCCCCAGGTCGAGCAGTGTTATTGGGTTTTTCTATGAAATTCTCAGTAGCAGCTCGGAGTCTGGATTTGTGCCCGGTTAATGGCAATAGGCTCGTCCCCTATTACATGGGACCTTAACATACCGGCGAACTGTGGGTGTACATTAAGTACACCTCTGCCTAACCCTTCGGGAATACAGGCGTGATGATATGTTATGTTATGTTATTTAGATAATTTTTGACAACACGTTTAAGGAACACGAAAGAAATACGTGTTATAAGTTTCGTCCAAGTGTGAAATTTAAATTAGACTGACATGTGTCATGTTGTATTAAACTATCCACCTCCAATAGAGAGCCAGCAAAACAATTGTCTACCCACGTGTACCAAGGTGTAGGTACGAAGTCCATACATCCGGGCGGCACTTATTCCATCACCCTAGTAATAGAAAGCACCCATTTGTCTTCATAGAATGTAACGTATTCGGTCACCCACTAATTGTACCACACAACCGCTTAATTACATACAAACACCAATTAAAGTTTTAATGAAACAATTTTACGGGTGATCCGATTCCAATGGGTTATTTTGATTGCAATTTTTACACAATTAGACAAGTTAATTATTATTTGCCGTAAGGGAACACTTTTAATATAACATAACATACTATACCATCACGCCTGTATTCCCCGAAGGGTTAGGCTAACCAGGGACAAATCCAGTCGCCAAGCTGCTACTGATAATTTCATAGAATGGCAATCTAACCCAGAACTTCTAGCTTAACAGTCGCCCTTTGAACCTCTACACTAATGAGGCAGGCTCTACTTAAAAGATGTTATAATGTATTGACAGAAAAGTAACTTTACTTAAACTAACTATTATTAAGTTGTGATTCTGATTATTTCCCGTTAATACAAATGACTTAATATCAATTTTCTTTTGCTTAAAAATTTCAATATTACGGTCTTCAAAAAAGGAAGTGTTTCTCAAGTTTATGCGTATGTTCCCATTTCTAGCCTCACAGACATGCATATTATACGATGCATTTCAACGAACGCGGTATTGTGGGTGGATTTCATAAGATTCATTAATAAAATATATGCTTTCTAATAAACTTTTCCTCGGTTTCCCGGGAACTCCCACACTATGTCATATTAAATGCCTTAGAAGCCATAATGACATACTAAAAAGGCGTCCCTTGACCCTACCACAGAGAAAATCACTAATAATGGTATTTTATGTAGTTACATAAGGTACATTATCTCTTAACTTCTTGTGAAAATGTGCAATTTATTTACAAAATCGCAAAAATGTATGAGCTTTTCGACAATCTACCATAAATATATTTCATATACTTAGTCCACTTTCTATTGAAACCAAAATATTTATAAGACCTAATATTCGTGTTTGACATTTATAAATCGACATAATTATATGAATAGTAATATTAAGTATTTTTTTAATCTTAATGAAAACCTTGAAACATTTTGAAATTAGTTTCGAGAGCTAATAAATATGGTTTTATATTTATTATTTGACTAGTATGTTATTTAAACTGCAATTTTTCTGGAATTCTCATTAACAGTTCGGAGTCTGGATTCCTGACTGGTTGATGGCAATAGGCTCGCATCCCAGGGGACGGTGGGTGTACATTAGTACTCCTCTGCTGCACCATCTTGCTGGCCCAGTCCCAACCTAAATCACATTTCTTTTCTATTTTCCTATGTTCTCCATTCTCCCTACTAGGCCAAAATACACCAAAATACAAGTAGATTCGTGTATTGGCCTACAAACGTAGCTAAGGCTTTAATTTTATGGTACACGACATTAAGAGGAGTGTCCCTCGCGAACGCAACAATGTTGCACAGTTGTCGCTGTCTCTATCCCTCGCGATGCGAACGCGTGCCCGAGAGGAGAAACAACAACATTTTCACGCGTATTTCGTATGTTCCGAATTTTGGAGATTACACCTATAATATTGCTAATATGTAAAAAAAAAATCTTGTGAAAAAATATTCACTATATTATCTGGGTTTCCTTCGAATCAGAACTTTTCTGTATTGATACATTGTCGAGAAATACTAGCATAAAGTTGGGCCGTTTTTCAACGAAAATTGCCAATCTTTGAGCTAGTGTAACTTTTTAACCGTATATTGAAATGAAATTTTATATTACAGGAACACGTATATTAATGATAAGATTGTTACTGCAAAATTGCAATGACTTTCATTGTTTAAAATTCAAGCAAGGGCCAAACAGCGTTTGTATGGGGCGCGAAGCGGATACTATCCTCTTAAGAAGCCGGTTTGGGGGCGTACATTTGATTAATTGCCAACTTCTTGCTGATTTTAACCTAGATCTGCTGAGTACTTGCTAACAACAGTTACTCTTCTACTAACATACAATGAAATTAATTAAGCTTTTGTTTTGTTTTATTTGTTACTTAGCTGCTTCAATACTTCATTCAGAAGTCTACTGCCTCGTTGGTCTAGTGGTGGCAAGCGCGACTGCTACGCTGAGATGCTTAGTTCAATTTCCAAGTCAAGCAGTGGTTCCTCCAAAAAATTATCAGTAGTTGTTTGTAGTTTGAATTTGTGCCAGTTACTGGCAAAAGGTTCATCGCCTATTTCATTAGTATCTATACTTCTGCCTAACCATTTGGGGAAAACAGGGGATAGTGAGGATGTTAAGTTTTATGTTATTCTGAAATGTCCTGATATTATATAAAATGTGTCAAGTCTAATTTTATGCAAAATAATCTGTTATGTTAAAATTAGAATTTAGATAGATAGATATAGAATATATATATTAGAATTTTATTTTATTAGGATCTCCGACAAAGAATACACCTTATATGCTATAAAATAGAGTACAGAGAAGCTATTTCAAGCATTATAACTATGGGAATGAGAACAACTCTCTCTAATCCCATACATTACTCAAATTTCAGATTATCTCTGTGCCAAGTTCCAACAAACTGAATTTACTTATTTACAGGAATCATAATCATCGTCAAAAAGTGAAATAACGTTGTGAAAAAACATCCAACTTTCGCAGAATTTAGTATGGAACACTATTACATAAACTTATCCAATTAAAAATAATGAACTTCAATACAGAACTGTTATTAAAATAACTACTT
The DNA here is from genome assembly GCA_958496365.1 of Subacronicta megacephala. Taxonomy (NCBI): domain Eukaryota; kingdom Metazoa; phylum Arthropoda; class Insecta; order Lepidoptera; family Noctuidae; genus Subacronicta; species Subacronicta megacephala. The sequence continues at coordinate 4,641,001 of OY292533.1, forward strand.
CACCAACTATGGCAGCTTACATCCTACGTTGTTAGTTACTTTATTGATTTATTTTTATTAGAACTTTCATCCGTGTGTCCAGTCGTTAAACGTATGACTGACTAGCAAATTAAAACTGTCAGTTACAAAATACTTTAGAAGCTACGTCAAAGAGTTGAGATTATTTGAGGTAGCGTGTAGTAATTATAAACATTGAAATAATACAGTTGGTATAAAAAGGTTCCATAAACAAGTAATTAGTTATGTCACAAACACTTTATGCTCTAGACTGCCTCATTAGTCTAGTGGTCCTAAGCGCGACTGCTACGTTTGAGGTCCTGGGTTCGATTCCTAGGTCGAGCAAAGTGTTATTGGGTTTTTCTATGAAATTCCCAGTAGCAGCTCGGAGTCTGGATTTGTGCCCGGTTAATGGCAATAGGCTCGCCCCCTATTACATGGGACCTAAACATACCGGCGAAATGTGGGTGTACAATTAGTACACCTCTGCCTAACCCCTCGGGGAATACAGGCGTGATGGTATGTGCATGTACAAACACTTTATTTTATGGTCCCATTGTCGGTTCTGAAGTTTTTACATGAACAAAATGTGATTTCATAGCACAATTAACGAAGTATAATCGCAGCTTACAAACATTCAGATAACATTACTCAAGTTCCTATAATACCAAATACATAACAGCTGATAATAGTCAATTAATACCTACAAATAAATAAATGAGAGTTTCGAGTATATTTCCTAAAGAAATACGTATAATTTAGACAGGGTTCTCATATTGTTTAAAGCCTTTGACTTGTAGTTTTTTACTACATAAAACATTTAGGATTGTATTAATTATTATTAAGTGCTTCTTAATATCTAACAAATAATTCTATGGAACGTGCATGCAATCTGCCTGAGAGATTTTCTCGATGATTTATGTAGTTTTCCAACCCACATTAGGCCAATGTGGTGGACTACAGCTTCACCCCTCTCGTTCTGAGAGGAGAACCGTGCCCATCAGTGATACAATATGGTTAATTTAATGATTCTGTTTGCTGAATTTTCTATACACATTCAAAATGACACCTTCAAATACAAACAACATGACATTCAAACACTTTTCTTTTCATCTGTACACTTGTACAGGTCAACACAGAGAGCGAAAGTGAAGTACAATATTTATCTATCAAAGTATCAGCCATCAATTGAAGGGTCACGTTCGTATACCTGTGTAGAACATCATGTCGACAAACTTATGTTTTGAACGGAGTCAGGCGACTTTAAACCTTAATGAGAACATTTTAGGGCTTTCGTTTACAGAAAAGAGTTTGTTGTAATGAATCTCAACGTTTTACAAAAGCCACTAGCTAATTGTTGTGTTTGAACAAACTGAATAGGAAGAAAATGGTCTTAATTTATGTTTGAGGCGGCAATTAAAGGTGTCGATGTTGTGTTTACGGCCTAAGTGTGGAGTTTCTAAATCGACATGAGAGTTTTCAAGTAGCAGACCAAGATTTTTGTGGAAAAATCATTGTTACGATTGTGTTGGGTTGTTCTATTTTCAAGGCGCAAAACCAACTTTATGCTCGTGAGATACCCAAACTTGTGACTGGTGACTAAACCCAAATCCCTCTCATTCTCAGAGGAAACCCGTGCCCAACATTGGGACAATATATGGGTTGATGGTGGTAAGCAAGAGCTTACCACCATCAACCCATCGCGATTGCCATGGCATAAAAGAATATGCCATGGCAATCCTTTTCCTATTTCTGCCTTGCCGGCCCTCTTCCATATAGAATATTTATTTGGAATATTTGAGTGCACCTAGTTTTTGACAGTTCAAAAAACCCTATAATAACGGTCTAATTGAAATAAAACATTTGACTTCGATTATCATTCTAACCAAGCTTTTATAGCAGCAAACGTTTTTCATTTGTTATACAAAAGAAAAATGAAAGCCCTTCAGACACACCCCGTTACATTTCGGAGGGTGAACAACCCTTGTTGGCAATAAGGGTAACAGGAAATTATGAAATATGGATACAGTTTTACTGCGATTAGCCGTAAAACAACGGAGGCTCACGCAAGCCTTTAAAAATCTAGCCCCTACTAATAAAAAAAGTTATCGATAAGAGTTCTGATTTAAATTTCTTCGTAAAAAATACATTAATAACATGTAACTTAGTTTTATTTAGTATTTGCAAACTTTCTCAAACAAAAAAACACGCTAAAGGTGCACGCTTAGGCTCGATTCTCAAGTCGAGTAGTGTTACTGGGTTTTTCTATGAAATCCTCAGTAGCAGCTCGGAGTTTGGAATTGTGTTAATGCCAATAGGCTCGCCCCCTATTACATGGGACCTAAACATACCAGCGAAATGTGGGTGTGCAGTAAGTACACCTCTGCCTAAACCTTCGGGAAATACAGGTATGATAGTATGTATCTGTATTAAAAGAGTATCCATGGAGTTACTTGCGGACTCTTAATCTCCATAAGGCTGCATAATTACTAATTTTTGGAAACGCACCTCGTTTTTTACTTTTCTAAAATTCCTTTTATAATAGTCTAATAGACATTTGAATTCGTCGATATTCCGTGGAATAGCAGTAGGTACTTCTCCGTTCATGCAAACTAGTAAAAAGTTAGTTAAAAAAATACCCGACCTGATTACTAATGACACATAAATTAGGTAAATTAGGCATTTCAACGAGCACTATCTTCCAACCGTGATCAGAATAGAGATTTGACGTTCATAACTAGAAACATTGGTGAAGACATGGGTACTTGGGTAAAATAATTCAATAGTACGTGCTCTGCTAGAATTTGTAGTAGAAATTACAGAATTAAACATACGTACTTTAAGTGCGTCTTTTACGTGTAATGCGTACTTCACGTGCAAAAGAGGAATTTTGTTTCTTTTTAGAGACGCAACGTGGTATGCATTGTAATTTTGTAAGCTCTCTGATTTTAGAACATGTTTCTTTTTTAAATTATGCATTGAATCCTTCTTTTCAGATTTAAAGTAATTAATTAATATTGGAATTAGGGTTATGGAGTGAAATAAAAAGCACAGATTAAATTTAAATTATATGCTTCGAATTTTTAAATTAATTATATTCACAAGGAAGGTTATAACGTCCATTTATTAGAAGAGTGAAGATTGAAATCAGAATGAAACTGAGGGCAACCATTCCTTTTATAAAACATCATTGAGTGAGTGTTGCCAGTATTAATCATACCTACAGGATCTAATGACTATGTTGCCACTACTAAAGTAAGATGAGATTATTTTTGTAATTTAGAATCAAGTTAATTCCAACAATTTATTGGTAACGTTCGAAAATACGAGTATCCCTCAATGTTACTTTTAATACTCAAAATAACTTCGGAAAATTATGTTTCGACTTGACCCAAATAGCTGATGGTACATTAACATAAGATTATCCTGTTATCTTAACAAAATGTTTAAAATATAAACATGGTGTTATCTATAAAGGATGGAAGCAACATCCTCGCAACAAGAGTATTGTAGGAAGAGAAAATGTTAAGAATGAGGAACGGAACGGAACCGTAATACTGTATTAGCTGGCAATATTTTACTTATTTTACTAAAAACTTCTTTTATCAGTATTTGTCAAAAGATTTGTTTTTGTTTGTCTCATAGGACAGTGTTAATTGATTTTTAGTTACACAATTTAGAGAAATGCGCGCTGCTATCATACCGAAGTGCGCATGTGGGCCCGGGTGGAAGATGATTTTTTTTCACGAAGAGCGCATGTGTGCCCAGGCAATAGGCATACATATCAAGCAAACAGTGTCTGTGGGTGACAAATAGTGCACTTGCTTAATCCATGGGCCTATAGGAAATATGTACCCAAGTATGGAGGTACATAGGTATACGAAGGGGTACCTGTTGGGTGCATCCCCACGAAAAGAAAGTGTACTTATTTGTCATTCGCCCCCTGCGGGCAAATTTTTTAAATGTAAGTGTAGAAAATTTTCACTTTGACGAATTGTCAATGCCCTTAAACAGAACAAGGACCAATAAAGTTGTAATTATATTCGGCAGTCTAGGCTGTTTCCTAGAATTCCCGATTCACATCAAGTCACGTAGCATTCGGCAAGGTTTCGCGTGACAAACACCAAACACGCGACGACAGCTGTCGAATTCTAAATTACGCTGCTATTGCTGTAGCGATGGCGTTACAATTACTTTTTTATGGTAATTTAACACCCGGAACACAATATTAAATTAAAACCGCAGACTTAGCAGATTCTTTATTAAGCAATTAAATAATATAAGACGCCTTCGAACAGCAATAACGACTTTATTTAAGAAGTTCTCAGTTCAACCTTTTTTGTGTCGTATGTTACCGTTATATGTTCGTCGATCGTGGAGCGTTTTATTTTATATGTTCCTGGTTATTGTATATCAGTCCAACATCATGAACCGATATATTGTCCCACTGCTGGGCACGGTTCTCTTCTCAGAAAGAGAGAGATAAGGCTATAGGCCACAAATCTAGCCTACTGCAGGTTTCGCTATCAGTCCAACACCCAAATGGATTTAAGCGTGATAGTATTTCATAATAAATGCTGAAACAAATTACTATACAGTGTGTTTTTGACAGAATATTGATACCTTCATACAAAGAACTTGGACTGCACTTGGCAGGTAATACAAATGATTTCAAAGATAAAGATGTCTGACCAATAAGGCAACGTCAAGGTTTACCATTCACTCCTTTCTTTGTAATTAAAGAGCCGTTTGATTATATTAAAAAAAATTGCTCAACACTTATGTCCGTTTATAAAATCGTGTCATATTCAACAATACTGTTATTACACAGTAAGTAAATGATACTTTACGTAAGGATGGAACCATCCAGTACATATTACACGCTGCAATATAAGAAAATTGAAGGTAACGTCTTGGGTTTGGGATTCTCAGGTGGAACACATGGCTGTAACTATAGAGCAGGGATTCCCAAAGTGGTCGATATTGACCCCTTGGGGTCGATATCGGTTTCCTAGGGGTCGACATAAACGAAAACTGATTTTGGGGGTCGACGAGGTCTAAAAATTGACCCCTATTAAATTAACACAAGTTTAAAACTTTCAAGATAGGTAGGTAGGTACTGTATTGTTTATGTTATGTTACGTGTACTAAGAATAATTAATATTTTTGTAGGAAATAGCATTGTTGTAGTAATGTAAAGTCTCAAATTCGTACAAGATGAATAACTCAAAAATAACACTGTAGCAGCTGTTTTAAGTTAGCGGACCATTATGAATAAGGGGGTTGATCCTAAAAGTAGATCATTTGGCCATGGGGGTCTGAGGTAACAGTTCATTTTGGAAAAGGGGTCACTTGACCAAAATAGTTTGGGGATCCCTGCTATAGAGCAACTGAAGGCAAGTGCTATTTTTATTCGCTACGAGTTTGACGTGGTGGCGGTCGATCCATTAGGATTTTCCGTACTATAAAAAAAGGTCGTGCAGTTTTATTGGATTTTTCTAGAGACTTCTCAAAAATAGCTGGGAGTCTATGACATGAGACAGCAGACTATGCGTGTCCATTTGTACACCTCTGCCTATCCCTTAGGTGATGATTGTATTTATATAACCACAAGACCGTGGATTATATAAAGGATCCGAAATGTCAAAATAATTTATAAATACATGAAACCACAAAAGCTAGCCTTTTTCAACTTATATTGTCATAGCTGTCTATTTGCATACTTTTCCATGGTTAGAATTAAATACCAATGGAATGGTTTAAACAAAATTTTTATATTTTATTACCCACATAATCCATTCCCACATAACAATGGGTTCGTCATGCGCATAAAATTCAGTCACATTTATATTCAGTAAGTGTCTCGTTATAATAAGCTGTGAATTTTTATTTGGAAGTGTTGCGATATTCTGAATGTGCACAGTTACGAAAAGTGAATTATTAATTTATTACCTATAGGCTAGCGACCCGTGAGTAGCTTCACCTGCATAATTTACCCATCCAAATTTCAGACTTTTCCTCCAGATATACCATCACGCCTGTTTTCCCTCGACGGGTTAGGCAGAGGTTTACTAATTTACACCCACAGTTCACCGGTTTGTTAAGATCCCCATGTAATATCGAGAGCCTATTGCCATTAACCGGGCACAAACCCAAACGCCGAGCTGCTAATGTGAATTTCATAGAAAAACCCATTAACAGTTTGCTCGACCCGGGAATCGAAACCAGGACCTCTAGCATAGCAGTCGCGCTTGGGACCACTAGACTAATATAGCTGTCAAAAAACTTTTTATATCAGGTATAAATAAGTTGGAAATGTCTAATAGAGAAGAACAGTCAACACAGTTTAAATAAAAATTCGTAAAATCTACTATCAAAACGAAAACACCTAATTTTCCGTTACAATTACTCAAGAATTGAAACAACTAACTAAAAATGCACTTTATTTTACATTCCCACCCGGTTGTTGGTAAAGCAAATATTTGACTAACAGTGAAAACGCGATGCGGTGGGTTCGGGTCCAAGAACTTTACAAAATAGTAGCAGAAGATTCACTCGAAACTTTGCTAATTAATTATAGTTAAATAAAAAATAGAGATAAAAAAATGGAGCTGCGGAGGCCCGGTGATAACGGGCGCGACTTACGAGTTGTAAGTCGTAGGTTCGAACCCAGACAAGCGCTTTACTTTGTGTAAATTATTTCATCACCACGTAAAAATCTTGAAGAAACCGGCATGTTCTAGAACCAAAAATACGAAGACATGCCGACAGACCTACCAACCTGCTCTGGGCCCGCGTGGTGGAATACGACCCATCCCTCTTACCGAGAGGAGGCATGTTGGTCCCAGCAGTGGGATCATCAGCTTAGCTTCATCATATCAGCGTATTGCCGTCCACTGCTGAACGTTGGTTTCCCCAAAGAGCGCCAACCGTCCTGGTTTTGGGCAGCTCACGTCCATCCGCTGCCACCTTCTTCAAATCGTCGGTCCATCGTGTCGCAGGGCGTCCCACACTACGCTTACCTAAACGCGTTCTCCACTCTCTTACTCAACTCACTAACTTAGCTTATACATATGATTAATACATATTTTTTTTAATGAATAAGTATAATTTATCTGAAGAGTATGTATTCATTTCAAGTATCGTTCGGACTTGATGTTCTAAAACTCTTTTGTTGTATCATGAATCACCGCTGACCGCGGTTTCGCAACGGCCGGCTGATGACAACATTATGAGGCTAAGATATTACTGGATACTGCCTAGTACCGCCTCATACTCATTATATTCCGGTAAATAAGTGGTAAAGTAAGGTGGTTTAGCATCGATTTCTTTTGTTCCTCGTGTACCCTGATAGAAAGTAGAGCAATACCTCTTTCAAAAATATGGTAATGGACTGGTGTTGTATTTATTAAAAATAATCCTATTGTAAAATGTTTTTAAAAATAATTCCTTTACATAGTGTAAAAAAATATTGAAATTGACTTAGGTACAAAGCTCCAAAACAATATAAGCGCTTAAGGTTTTTGGATGAAATTCATAGGGGTTGCTTTTTCCTTTTGCAATAAAACGAGTGTCAGTATAGAATTTGTATGGCGAACGCACGGTGTGATTATAATGTGTCGAATCAGCTATATAAATAAATGTTAAAAATAAAACATTATAAAATAAAAAAGAAAGTGACTGCCTCATCAGTCTAGTGGTCCGCAGCGCGACTGCTACGCTAGAGGTATACTGGGTTCGATTCACAGGTTGAGAAAAGTGTTATTTGGGGTTTATATGCAATTCCCAGTACTAGCTCGGAATCTGGATTAGTGCCCGGTTAATGGCAATAGGCTCGCCCCCTATTTCATGGGACCTAAACATACCGGCGAAATGTGGGTGCACGTTAGTAAACTTCTGCCTAACCCTTCGGGGAATACAGGCGTGATGTATATTTAAGCGAACAACAAATTATAAAGGCTTTAAGCCATTTTAGTCGATGTTGAAATAATGTTTCGTCAACACAATAATGCAGAATTCAAGGTCCCGATATTGACAGTCTGCAAATTTAACAAAGAAACCGCTGTAACTGTAACATTAACAAAAGAACATAATGAACAACTAAGTACTGTAAATTATATAACAAAGATTATAAACAATAACAAAGTATTTCTGAAAGACATTATTGAATCGGAAAGTTATTAACAACACGTGCAAATAATCCAAGTAACTTTAACTACATAATATGTATTATATGGCTGTGTGAACCACAAGAGCCTAAGAATAAATAAATCTGATCAACCGATCGAGGCTAGATTCGCTTGCCGCGGCTAGTGTATGGATGGCTCGCGTTGTAATGATAAAAGCAATCGTTATGGTGGTCAGAAGGTCGTTAATCTTTTGAATTATTCCCAGAAACTGGATTGTGGAGCTCTCACTTCTTGTAAAATACTAAAATACACTCTTGTAAAATACACTCGCATGTGATTGGATGGAAAGATGATGTCAAAATCGTGGAAGAAGCACCTATCATAAAATGACAACATATTAACTTGTAAAAATGTCTTACAGACAAATATTATTAGGCCTTTTCCCAACTCGTAAAGAGTAAACAGAAGTCAGATGCAGCTGCATATCAATATAACTCATATGATCTGACCTCCACCACATCTACTGTATAAGAATATACTATAAAACTTGGCCGACATTAAATACCATCAGGGCGTGATGTCAAACGCAACTGTAACAAAAGACATTTGATACTAACACGCTTCGTAAACAGAGACGTGCTGTCAAAAGATTTCTAGAGCGCATAGCGATACGAACCGTCAAAGACAACGCTTTATAATTAAACGTAAAAGCTTTAGTATCTTTCATGAAGCCAGCTATGAAGTAATACAAATTGGAGTACATCATTTCCTCTTCGAATAATTTGCACAATGTCTGACGCTCGACAGCATACTGCAATAATATTTTTTTTACTAAACCCTACAAATTGTTAGAATTTTGGATTGAATATCCAATAATTCCATCGCTGGATGGGACCAAACCCATTTAATCCATACTTACTTCATATTATAAACGCATTTGTCTGTTACCTTTTCAAGATCAAACCAGTGAACAGGTTTCGATTAAATTTGGAAAAGATTTCAAACCCTCAGGTGATTGTTTTTCTCTCAAAAATTTATAATGAATAGTGCGAGTGAAACTGGGTGCAACAATAACTTAAAAATATATAATAATGAATGATGTAAGTCGAACGGACCATGACTACGATGCACCGTTTTCTCAAATAACGTTTACGATCATACAATCGATGACCGTTTTGAAATCACCGTAACAATGTCTATACGTTCTCTGCCTACTTATTGTAGAGTGCCGTTAGGTACCTAAGTAAGCAGAATGTTAATGAGTCTTAAAAATTCAAAAGTTCGTAACTTTTGTTGTCATGTGGGAAACTCTACACGTGCCGCCATTTTTGTTTTTCCACGAATAAGTTTAAATTTATGGATGCATGTTCGAAATTCAAATTCAAAACCGTTAAATTAAAGACCAATGATTGTTTTCATTGCAGGGGGGACAAATATACGTATTTCTAGTATGGCTGTGTTTGTGAATTTGTAAAATTGAGAGTAATAGGCCATTCCCATAAACGACAACAATAATGTCAACATAAACGTAGAGGTGTACTATTCTTTCTTGAACAATTCACGATTTTTCCCCACTCACTAACAAAGGCAAGTTAATTCACAGTCAAGAGAAACCCAGTATAAATGAAGGTGTTAATTCAGGAAGCAATTGTGTCCAATGACAAAGATGTGATTAAGTATTGCCCCACATCGCTCTTGATCTAATTTCACATAGTAATGCAGTTCAGTTTTCACACGCGTTTCCGTGAATCGCCGTGATGTGAAAAATTAGATATTATGTGTCATGGTTTGTATACTGAGAAAGTAATGCATGTCAAGCATAATGTACCAATATAAAAAGGCCTTCATATCCGTATTAATGTATAATGGGATCATAATAGAGTATAGTTTCCGATAAATGATTTTCGCGTAAGTATTGTTAGTTATGCAAAAAGTTTGAATATAAAAATTGGGTTACAATGATTGGCGCAGTCAACCTGTCAAGCACTACTTGGAATTATAGCTCAATGGAAATACTACAGCGTATTTTAAAAATAGAACAAGTCCGAATCACAAGTTCACAACTTCATTCTTTAATTATTTTATTGGAATTAGATTTTACTGAACAGAATTTTGCCGGGGAAAAAAAGTTAAAAGATAAAATTGGAAGTAGGTAGGTACTTCTTTAAAATTTCATAGGTACTACCCATTGTATGTAATAAAACTTATAAACACAGCTCTATTGAACTAACGAGTTTTTTTATGAACTGAACTAAGGCTTAATAGGACAGAGTAGAATTAATATGTAAAGCAATGCTAACGAAAGTCTGTCTTTTAGTACAAAAAAAAATCTTACTAGGTATTCTAAATTTGTTCATAACTCATGACATCGAGGTAAACAAACCATGCCTGTGCCCTGCGCAACTGTTCTTTTATTATTAAGTTTGGTTATATAACCAAACTATTATTTTATAGTGACATCACTACTACAATTAATTTAACTTAAAAGAAATAAGATTCTGAGTAAGTAATTGCTCCATCAATTACTAGTCGCGTATCGCATCCAATCGATATCTCGAATCGAGATATTTAGAGCACGATCGATTTTTAAATGAAGAAACGTGTTGCTAATTCAACTCTATTAGTTACTCGAATGAGTCTAGCTCGCGATTTCTTGATTACCTATGTCGATTATGTAACAACAAGTCAGTTGCATCTCGATTACCTAACCGGCACTCGATTCCGAAGGTCATTCGTTGTATGTCGCGAGACTATTATGTTCAACTGTTTGCGCTCTTGTTTAGGTTAGTCTGATCAGTGATTGTTGTTTGTACTCTTCATAAAAATGGCAATTTTATTACATTTCCGTAAAATTGACAAATAATTCAATTGCATTTACAAATTCATGGTCGGTACTACATTTACCCTTAAAATTTTGTTGTTTATGTTACTTACGAAAGCCGACATATCTATCGATGATTGAAGAGCAGAAAACTACAAAACCAATTACCTGAAACAAGAAAAACAAGAAAAAATAAAACATTTGTTTCTCCACATAATAAAAGCAATAAAACAATAATAATAAACTTAAATTAATATCACCATTAGAAAGCTACATTATCTGATAAAATGGGCAATAGCCAACGGATTGATTGGCTATTGCCCATGTTATCAGAAATAATGTTTCTAGACTAAACATTATTTAAAATTAAGAATACAATCTTTTTAACTCCTGGGTGTATTTTTAAGATTTGTAGTAAAGTATTTTGTATAGCTATTAAATAAGTATACCGTGCCTATACATAATATATATGTAGAACTCTCAATTTGCTATGACAACATTACGACATTAACTACAATGATTGTTTTTGTCTTCCTTCAGGCCATACATAGCTTCCGGTCCAGCTTTCTAGCGTACATATCTGCATAATAGTAATCATTTATCACTGGTACTAACAATATAATATGTAATTACTGTACCTAGAAGCCGATGCTATCTTATGGCCAACTGTGTGTCAGTTGTTTGCATAACTGACAAATGTTTGCTCCAAATCAGTTTATGTAGAGCCGTGAGTGGGCGACCTCTGTTATTTCGTACCCTGTGGTAAGAACCACAACTTGTTAAGGATCATTTTTAGGTTTTATGACAGGGACGACGATATTTAATGAATAGTGCGGCGTCCCTGTCTCTCAATCGCAAAACAAACAAGGATACTCGTACGTTGTTAGGTACGGCTTTATTCGATTATATTACTGTCCCGCACTGGCTCCAGAAATTAATTAAGCCTTTTTCCACCACGCTGTTATGCTTTTAGAAGTTTATCATCGATATATTAAAGTCCACATTGTAACTACCCATCAAACAAAAGTAAAAAAAAGTTACAGAAAGAAAGATACGTATACAAATCAACAAGGTAAGAATGGATAAAAAATCGGGTAAATTAAATATAGCCAGGACTCATGATAGATTTCATATTGAGCGTATTTGTTGTAACTTGGATATCCAATAAATAAATATATTTGATACCAACAACCCTCTTTTACGGACGTGTAGGAGTAAAACCGGACTTTCTTGTTCGGAGCATCCCATATTATTGAGTGCTTCAAGCAATCAATCGTACAACTGTCGTTTCCGGATATGTCAAGCACACACGGCGACACATCAAGCTATACAATTTGCATTTTAGACCGTCTGTATTCCGAGGAAATAACGATGATTTTTGTAGTGCAACTGTATACCTTGACGGAGTCTGAGCGTGTTGTCGTGTGCATAAACAAACTACTATTTTGTTTCGTACCACTAAAACACAAGAAACATGTTGTGCCACTTTAAATGGAACCCAAATTTCTAACCAGTTATAAGAACTCTTTGGTACCCAAAAAGGCTATGTTGATAGAAATGACCAAATCGAAAAGTGCAACGTGTGGGTTGTAACGCACCTATTGACAATCATATCAAATTCTTTTTTTAAATAACGCGCTTAGGGTTGCCAAACGTATAGTCAGGCCCGTCATGATTTTTCGAATGGCATCCTCTCCGTCAATCGCACTAACTTAATATTTTTAGAGAGTTATATTTCATGGCACCTACTTATGGCCAATTAATCATATTAAATTATGTTTTTGAGAGGAATCGCAAATCAAATCAGGCAAAATACCATCTAGAAATGGCAAAATGATTTCAATACACCATTTTGATCGTCAACTTCTGAATATTAAAACATTATTTTTGTCTGAGGCCCTCGTGCATATAACATTACTTGCTGACTCATACTTCCGTGGAACGAATACATTATAACGCATTAACGGCCGATTTCAATAACAAATCTGTTAGTAGATTTGCTACCTAGAGATAAGATTTTAACGTATGGTCCATACAAGTAATGTCAAAATCCTATCTCTAATAAGTAGGTACACGTCCAAAAAAGGTTTTACTGTTCATTAAGCATTTAAAAAAGTATTAATAGAATCATGTTGAATTAAGTATTGTAAAAAAAATATGACATAATTATGTATACCAGGTATACATAATTATGTCATAATTTTAGTCTTAGTCTTTATGCTATAGCATAGACTAAAATATTTTAGTCTATGCCTATAGTGTGCGCTTTTAATGATATTGTATTATTTGACTATAGGAAAAAATAAATGAGAACTTATATTTAAAATATAACCCATAAATTTAAATAATTATCTATTTAGGTACTTAATTCTAGCTTTTTAACGTTAAATATAGTATTAATTTTTATGGGTCTGGCTTAATTAAATTCCAGTTTTATCCAAGGCTATTTAGATTTTTTTTCGTTAAACCAACATTTAAAAAAACATCAGTAACTAAGCAATTTACACTTGAACACCAGTTCAAATAAAAAAAAACTACTTAAAATAATTACATGAATACGTTATTAGTACAAAAACTATAATCGTACATTGCAATAAGTTTAATTTTTAATTACAATTGTCATTACAAAGGTCAACCAGCGCTCGTACAGTTCGTCACTCACTTCATGCCAGTAAACAAAGTAATACAGAAGGTTTATTCCTTAACAATAGGGTAGTAGACTGGTGTTGAATTTATTGAAAAATACAGGCCAATTATATAATACAATTTAATATTAGACGTTTACTAAAAAAATAATTTAAATCGACTTATGAGATATCAGCGTTTATAATTTTTGGTGGGGGTTAAGAGGGGTGCTCTGTCCTTTTCTCACAAAAGAGTGTTAGTATAGCAATTGTATGGCATATCGATTTGTGATGTCACAAGCTGATATAGAGCGCTTTCTGTCTAGCATAAAATGAAAATGCTTATAATTATAAATTCCTTATTTTTGCACTAATTTTATTTTGTTGTTCGGCACTATTTATGTTCTACTTTTTTATGGGACCATAAAAAAAGATTAGTCAACTAGTCTAATGTGAGAGTAGTTGTAGAGTAGAGACCAACACGTGCTACAAGCGCCAGCGTTCAAACATATCTGACCATTTGCACCGCAACGCACCAATGCTAGTTCACACGATGAACAGTAGTAGTACTTGCGCAAGCTACTGCGCATCTTGTGCAACAGGCTTCAGAGTATTCTGTGTTGCGAACCTTCTATATTATTTCCTGTCGCATTTAACAGTGACATCACGGCCATGTTGCAATTTTACTGTTACTTTCTTACAAAATGTGTCCACTACACATACGAAAACGCGAATACGTGCAATTTCAGGGTCAAAGGTTTCAAAGCGCATGTGTATAAACATTTTATTCTATGAAATCTCTGTTTATAGTGAACAAGAGGTACTGTGAAGTGTTGTATGATGTATGACTTGTATGTATGGAATGTTGAAGTGTTAGTCATACAATAGTGACACGTTTGAGGAATGGTTACTGCATTAAACGATGATTTATAGCCTTGAATCTTTAAAAATACTGTATAGTTTTATTGTAACACATAAGAAAAGCTTGACAAATGTACGCGCTCAGTTAAGTTAATTCTATTTAATTACCTAAGTCTAGAAGAATTTTATATGTATAAATAATATGAAAATTATTGGATTTACCTCGGTAGTGAAGTCGGTAGTCGGTAGCTTGGATTATGTTTCCGATATCCGTGGCCTATTATTTTTTTAATTAAATCGTTCTGTCAATCGTTTCTCTGTTAATTTTTTACGCCCTTTTTTAATTGTATCGAAATCGTTACCAGATTTCGATACAATTTGGTAAGGGGATAGGTTTAAAGAAGATCTGATCCTACTATACAACTTGAAGAATATATACAGACGCCTGATATCGTGAGTCACCAGGAACAACACCCGCCTGGTTGGAGATTTCTCCCTTTGATTGCAGGGACGTTACACCTTTAGGACAGGAACATGGACATCTGCAAAACCAAAGGAGTTGCACATGCGTTGTCGAGCCTGTTTAAGGAATAGCGAATGGAAGGAGAAAAGGCGAAGGAAGGGGGACTGAGGGATAAATCGGGCCTCCGGCGCTGCACACTCACCGTACGAAACGCAACAGTATGCATACTGCTTCTTGACGTCGATATTCTGTGGGAGGGTAGTACTTCTCCGGTCGTGCGGACCCATTCATGCTGGAATGTGGACATGCCAGCAGGCACTACTATTAAAGTGTCTCAAAAAATCCTTTGGAATGCCATAATGGAATACCAAAATGTAAATATGGTAATACATGTATGCGGGATATAACAGTATTAGATTCAAATAAAAATTCCGGTGCTTAAAACTGCATTCACTTTGAAATGCACCGCTCAGTCTGTGAGATCGAGCCAGATTTCTTTACAAGGTCATGCATCCGCAATCTTTATAATTAGTAACTGACAGCATTAATTATTTTAACTGTAGTATATATAACCTTAATAAAGAAACCAAAATAGTAATATATGCATAACTGAGTAGTGCTGATAGACGTAATACTATTCTTTTTTCAACACATTGACAACCAAATAACGGCGGCGCGGGTCACATGACGTTTAACCAATCAGCGCGTTAGGTGCGTTCCGTCGCATTCAATTTCACAATTCGACGGTTACACGATAGATTATAATCTACCGAAAAATAATGCGTTAAATTGTAAGCAGTAAGTTCAGTTCACAATATATCGTCATTTTACAATCTCGCGAGATAGATTATAATGTAACGGTATTTACAACTTTATGGTGACATATACACATAAAGTATCCGGCCAAAGGTGACCTCCCCTTTATAGGCGTCCCATACAATAATAGGTCAGCTGAAACTGGAAATTCATAGCCGCGTGCAATAGAACACATTACATAATCTACCACAACCTTTCAGGGATACGCATGATGATATGTTAAGTTTTATTAAAGTTCTTGTCAATTGCCTACATATAAATACAATTACTTAGTCTAGCAAAACTGTACTAGATCAATAAATTATTGCAAAACGTAATGAAGATATCGGACATTCAATTGGCAACACCGATTTACACGCAAAGATTTATGTATATGTAAGTGTATCAGGTTAAGTGTATCGTGAGATTAATCGCGTGTTAAATATCGTCAATTTGGAGCAGCAGCAATACATTAACTTAATATAGTATTTTACATTAGGTTGCTACGTTTTTCATGGCGTCATTAGGAAAGCCCACTTTGTCTGGTCAAAGCTGTTATTGTAAATGTAGCAACAGCTGTTGCACGCGATTGTACTCGCGTCATTTGCGGATTTACTTACTTTATCTCGGCTTCTAGACGACATATCAAGATGTGGTGTATGATGAATCATACACCAGAATTTAAGTAAGACCTTCAGCAATACAACTAAGAATACCGCATACAATTTAGTGTAGTAGTTTTGACGTGAATTGGGTACAAACACGGGACCGAAAGACGGACAAACAAACAGTCTAAAGATAATTATTTTGACTTCTATAGCTCTTATAAAGACCCCACATAATAATCTCCTATTAATAGATATCGGCAGTTCCTATTTTATTAGTAGGTATGATTTTAAAGCATGATAGCCCTTTTATTCAGATGGAGAAGGGTGGTAATATTAATAGAAAAAATTGGGTAACGAATAATTTTATAAATCATTGTATGATAGTTTCTGTGTACGCACGCCACACATCAAGCTATATAAATCCAGTTAAGACTGACCTCCCATTGTAAAGGTATTCCGTACGATTCAAGGCCAGCCTATACTGGTTTTGTATAGCTTCATGTCTAGCCGCGAGTACCACTTAGTAGTAAAAAGTCGGTCTAGCTTTGCATAATTAAAGCGACAGGACTTTATACGTCCTCGATAGTAAAAGTATGATTTGATCCGAGATTAATTTAATTGCCAAAGTTAAATAATCGATATTAAAAGAACTGATTAAAATTCATAGGAAATACAAATTTGTATGTTAATAATGAAAGTTATTTATACATTCTCATTTGTAACTAAAGTTATACACTATAATTATTCATACGAGGGATACACATAAAATAACGAAAAATAATAATAATTAGTTCTTGCGCAAGTTACTGCCCATTGTCTACAACAGACTTTATGTTTTATGCTTTTTAACGGACAAATCTAGGGTAAAACGCATCCAAATCAATCAAAAACAGATATCCAAAAGTTGAGCACAGCATGCTATTATTGCTTGTGTTGTTCTGAAATAAACGCGTCTATAAAATGTTCATTCATATTCGTTGACCTGCTTTCAATTAAAGCGTTATTTTCGTAATTTATTTATTTATTTACTAATTATAAAAAGGCGTGCTCTCGTCATGAATCGTGTGGCTCTCACAGCAATCAAGTATTTAGAATGAAACGGAAGTAAACACTGAATGTGTAACGAATGCTAAATATGTATTTCGAAAGTATATCACGATCTGTTTTGCCGCTCAAGAGCAATGCGTTCCGTTTCCTCTAATTTTTTTAAAATAGTTTCTTATATTATTTTACCGCTTCTTCCTTCCCCCATTTTTCCTCTTTATAACACAGTGTTAGTTCGCCTGTATTTCCCGAAGGTTTAGGCACTTGTAATCTGCATCTATAGTTCGGCGGTATGTTTAGGTCCCACATGGGGAGCGAGCCTATTACGATTAACCAGGAACACATCCAAACTCGAAACAGCTCCTGAGAATTTTATAGGAACATACATACACTCACGCCTTTTTCCCACAGGGGTAGGCAGAAACTATGGACTGCCACTTGCTACGACTCTTGCATATCTCTTTCGCTGCTTCCACAATCATATATCTTTTCATACACACGCGCCGGTTGCGAGTACTACGCACCTGACCTTTTTGGAGAACCTCGCCGATAAGATCGGTGTACGTCCTTCTAGGAAATCTCCCTAAAAACACTGTTCTACCTGGGCACGGAACCTACTCACGCTCAGCAGCCGCAATCACTATTATAGACCAGTCAGTCTCCTATGATATAAGTATTTATAAATGACATAACTTTCAAGGCCACTCGTATTTCCAGTAACTTTGAATCCAAGCGAATGGAATCCGTATAAAATCACAATTACGTACGTTTATCTATTTTTAGAATCAACCCCTTCGCGTGCCGTAACCAAGAGTAAACGAGTATGGTTATATTATTCATAAAACATTCGTAGTAAATCTAGTACCTACAAAAGACCATACAAATTACAAGCAAACTGACAAAACTATCTATACTACAATATTTTACCTAAATAACTCCTACTTATAACAAATCGATGTAAATATCTGGATAAAACATTTGGACTTATTTTTAGTCGTTGAAAGACGGGTTTTGTGTCAAATCGACTCCATAATTCTTTAGCTTGTTAATACGAATATATTCCAGAGGAATTACTTTTAGCCTTCAGGAGTAGGTTACAAAAAAACTAAATTATTTAGGTACAGAAGAGTGAAGAAATGGAATACAAAAAGTTGCAGACACACATAGCAACGTCAATTACTTCTGACAGCACTCAAAATAATGAATGGACAGGCTTAAACACATGAATTGAATAGATCATAATAATTTGGACAGACGAAGAATGTATTCAGGCAAAAATATTTCAAACTGAATTGCAAAGTTCAAACATACATTAGGTCACGGCTCAAATCCGTAACGGTTGAATAATTGAAACTATGTGTATCTGGCACAGATACGGTGGGTTTAATAAAATGAGATTCTGAAAGGTATCAGACACTATTTATTCTAATACTGTCTCACTGTTGGTGTGCTTCTTAAAGATTGAGAGGAATAAGGATAAGCCCACCATGCCAGGTTAAATGTTGGTTGGAGGACATCACACACCTTTAAGAATGAATGGATATCTCGTGCTCAGGTCAAATAAAAAGTTAAGACGGAACTTTGCGAACATAGTCGAGTCATAGTCGATAGCTCGACTGACAAGATAAGGCTTAGTTTCGGTAGATATGGACGTATACCTTAAGTGTGGGTGTAATTATGTTTGTATACGGCAAGGCGTAGTTTTAGCCGGCCTCACTTCTTTGTTCGCAAAGTTCCATCTTAACTTTTAAATTGATCTGAGATCTCGTGAAAAAAAAACACTAACGACTACTGTGCAGTATTTTTAAAAGATTGCTGTCCTCAATCTTGATTCTGAACTATGACCTAATTCTGATATTTAGATGTTTCGAACTATCATTAAGTATACATTAATGTGACTACACTAATCGTGCAATAATAACAATAGCTGACCGGTAATAGTGTTTATATATGGAGCTAACCTTTTATAGTGATGAAGTGCTCGCGGGTTATGACGGACACCTCGTGATCGTAATCTATAAAGACCTGTAATGTTAGCCTCATGTTCATCAACGCTGACAGCGCATATCCGCCCACTTTAAGATGGAACCGATCTTTCATTTTCAACGGTAATTTGTTCTGATCAGTGTTCATTAGACAAATTGTGTTTACTATGGACAAACAATCACATCTCTTGATCTCGATGGAGCAAACCAGTTCCCAAGTTGAGACCGCGTCTAGGCAAACGCAGTGTAGGACGCCCCCCGGTCAAATAGTCTGATACACAAATAGTGGGGACTTGCGGAAAGCAACTGACGACTGGATGGAAAGGGATGTTGAGGTAGTATGATATTTCGGAGAAGCCTTCGTCTAGCCAGCTGATAATGATGGTCAAACAGATAATAAATCATCGCATATTTACATTTCAAATTCATAAAGGAATTTGTTTAAGATTCAAGTCATTCTTAAAATTTCAAAACTTAAAAAACAAATTTGCTCAATTTTCTCCCGGTAGACCGGCGGCATGACGGTATTCTATATCCTAAGATGGGCATCCATTAATATTTAATGACTTTATTGTCAGCTGTTTTTTGTCCCTTTTAAAACACTAGTGATATTAATCTTGTAGTTCATTCAAACAAACATTAGCCCACTCACAGTTAATCTTTACAATTCCAATCACTATAAGTTAAACCGCTCGACCAACAAACCGCAGTTTATCGCGATCAGTTAAACTAACTAAATGTAACTACAGAACAATTTCAATTGAGCGCGACGCCAATCGCAATAAACCCCGGGGTATACACACGGGTGAAAGTCAAAGGTACAATTATCACCTGCTGTAAAGCGTTGCAGGAATTGCCGCCTGTGTCCCTCGGGCCTTATTGCTCGGTAATCTAAAGCAATCAAATTAATTTTAGTTTGACACCTTTTCCTTATCACGGAGTGTATGGTAGAACTGTTTATAATTCACAGTGAAACACTATCAATTACTTAAATGCCTTGAGGTGCTGCATTAACTGTGTAAATAGTGTGCCTTTCACAAATTAGTAGGTATAAAAGAAGGTTCTATAAAATATATTTATTTTACACCTTTCGGAATAAAGACGAAGAAGAAGTTTTATTTTCATGAAGTCAAAACGACAAAGACAGGTGTATGCATATTATAAGTGTCATTTCAAAATTTTATAAAGCTTTTTACTCACTATTCTTGTATTTTTTTTATCAAGAGGATGAAACTGAGTGCCGCATTAGTCTAGTGGTCCGAAGGGCGATTGCTACGCTAGAGGTCCTTTCGATTGAATCCTTTCCTTTGAATTTCGATGAAACTTTCAGTAGCAGCTCGGAGTCTGGATTTGTGCACAATTAATGGCAATAAGCTCGCCCTCTATAACATCAGACGTAAATATACCGGTGAACTGGGGGTGTACATTAGTACACCTTTGCCTAACCCTCCATGGAGTATTCCTTGCTAGCTTTCCTAGTGATGGTACCTATGTGAAAAGGATCAAATTAAATAGTTCCCGCTTAGTCTAGTATCAGATAAATAGTTTTATTGCCTATACCATGACTGCAGCAAACGGCGATGTGACTCATTGATGACCTAACATGTTTATAAGTAGGCGAGGTAACCACTAAAATGCAAGATGTACAGGTTCTGTTCACTCAGTAGCCATGCTTGCGACCAATAAGGCAAAAACTATTGATTACATAAAAAAGTTCAGTTCAGTGCCACATAATTCTTCAACAAACTACTTTCTAACAATTCCCAATTGATTTTCTCTGACTAATCTTAAACAGTTTGCATCACTTATCAGCTTGTCGTATCTTGAGTAACGCCGGGCGTAACCCCGTCAACCTGTCGCTGCGATCTTTATTACTTTACCTGGTAAAGTTCACGCGGTTCCCTGCGCAAGCGCATTCACTTGCGAAACACCTCTGATAGCAGAGAGTAGGTATGCCTTTGGTTTGCACTCATTTGATTTGCGAAACGAAACAATGGTTTTAAACATTGGCATTTGTTTTTGTTTCAAAGTACAATACTTTATTAAATAAACTTCCACGCCTGCAAAAAGCAATCGCTCTCTCTCTCTCTCATCATTATCATCACTCTTTTCCGAACAATATTGTGGTCAGCCACCAGTCTAACTAGATGTGCCTAAAAATCGGTATTTTACGAAGCCACTGCCTTCAGACCTTTCGGATACGAGACGGATACGCAAGATGCAAGAACTATTCTATACAATCATTGGATCATCAATAGAATTGACCAACGTCGGACGTAGGAATCCTAATCCTAATCTTTTATGTGTCGGCGCATCGTAATGTTCTTAAAACAAGGGCTTTTGTCAAAACGCTCCCATATATACTTACATAATCTGTCCACAGATAAATAAAATAAAATGTTCGATAAAAAACTAATTTTCTTGTTACGCACACATTATCTTGTCAATGATTGTGTAACAGATATGGACGTCACTGATTGTCAAATAACATACAGATGAAGACAGATCCAAACTCTATTGTAATATTTCATTACAAATGTTAATAAATGCCGAGCGCTAATAAAAAATGTAACATTATTCACGATAAAATATAGGTAGGTATATCGACTTATGTTGCCTTTTTCCTCAAGCAATATTAAACAAGGTAAACCATTAATTACCAAAACATTATATGACGAAGTCGTCAATTTGTCATCAATATCATAGCGTCACGTATTTTCTTTACGACTTTATAACGCGGTTTACATAAACGTCACTCTCCGCCGCCGGCCCTGTGAGAATACATAACAATTCAAATAAAATATTGAACATAAAACAACATACGTGGAAATAAAGCTATCGATAATGTCAATTTTGTCAGTGAAATCAATATTATTTTTGTCTGACAGTTTTATCGATAACCAGTTTCGAATTTTTGAACTTGGAAGACGAATGATTTTACTTTTTCCTGTCGTCTGTATCAAGCATAAACATTCTTATTGAAAGGAAACGTCGTTAATTTAGCTTTTAGCTTCCAGATGTTTCTTATATAATTTTGAAGCCAAATACAAAACTACTAAATTATAATATCAAACAAATAACATTCTTAGAATAATTGTTTCTAGACTATTAAATTTATTCTTTAAAATTAAACTTAAGCCTGCAAAAATTCAGCGCCACGCCATTTCAATGTAATTTTTCTTAATTACATTTTGTTAATTACAACAAATATAATTATTGTATTAAGTAATTTAATTTTTAGCAAAAAATATTTTAAAAAGATATATTAACGTGTCTATAGGAATCTACAGGCACTTAAAGAAACAACAATTTACTTGATACCAACAACTATTACGTTTCGTAATTATTAATTAAAATATGAAAATATGCGTTCATGTAACAAGTACCGATTCAATAAGTCATACAGTTGCAAAACTTGCTACTATTAATATAAAAACACACTTTCGCTGATAAACCAGCTTAATCTTATCAACTTTTATCACTAGTATTTCCCTTCAAGGAAAATCTGAGTGTTCTAGACGTAAAAGTAGACATGTTTAACAGTTACTTTCAGATTTAATGTCATTTTACTACAAAAAAGGTTTTATTGTGTCCACTGATTAAA
Source organism: Subacronicta megacephala (assembly GCA_958496365.1). Taxonomy (NCBI): domain Eukaryota; kingdom Metazoa; phylum Arthropoda; class Insecta; order Lepidoptera; family Noctuidae; genus Subacronicta; species Subacronicta megacephala. Next base: position 4,663,932 of record OY292533.1, read on the forward strand.
TGGACATTGACACGGAAATGACGGAGTCAAGTAATTGATTCATGAACTGTGAATCCAACCAAACTAATATTCGAAATGCAAAAAAGATTCTGTCTGTTTGTTATGTTTTCACGCTTATACCGCTGAACGTAATTTTTGGGTTGTCTTGAATGACAACTATTTCCCTAAACTAATGGTCGTATACGCGACACCTACGCTACAAGGTCCTTGTCCTAAACTATTGATTTGTATATCATAATTCATTCTTCGTCAACTAGCTGAGTGAACAAATTTTTTCATCCACTGCTGGGCACGGGTCTTCTTTCAGAGTGAAGAAACTGTGAGAGAAGACCCGTGCCCAGCAGTGGATGAAAAAATTTGTTGACGAAAATGAAAAAATTGTTGAATTTCTTTGTCAGAATTGTATAATACAAAAAAAAAACATATAGCAAGAGTAAGATCAAATTTTATATTCGATTACGTATTACACTACATTTACATCTGAATTACTTTCACTTGTGTAAAAATGTAACAACATATAATCCTGTAGAGTACTTATATTTTTATGCAGTTAAGAAAATGCAATGATATTTTCTTTTTTTATATGATTGCATAATATCTCATTTTCACCGGGAATAAGTCGACAACCAAATTTTGTGAGAAGTGGAAGTTTTTGTCCGTTTGACATTTTGAGAACTTGACAATATGAGCTGATCCAAACCAAAGGTGTCCAGGATGGAGTTTCTTGCCGGATTTTTCTCTATAGGATCAACTTTTAGAACCGTGCAACTGAGTCATAACGTTTCTTACGCACTTGTGAAAGCTTATTTGGAATAAACACATTTGAACTTGAACTTAACCAACCTCTCCCATATGACTTAAACACATATGTAGCATAAGACTACGTAACAATTATATTTTATTGTAATGTAGTCACTTACTCCTTAAACGTTCAATTAACAGGACTGATTTATTAAAGTTGTTTTGGTCTTAAAATAAATCCGGTTTAAAACTGTGATTTGTACCTGTTAACGACATGGGTAACATTGGTAAACAAATCATTTGTCAAAATGGGAAAACTATGTTCTAAATGGAATAGAATGTCCTTTTTGGACAGTTCTCCTTTCAAATACTCCAAGAGAGAATGGAGGGAAGTAATTAGGACTTGGAAGGATGTCCGCTTGACGCTTTCAAAATGCACCAAAGAGTTTGCCAGGCGTCATTATTCCATGTTAGGTCAGTCACCAACCGGATAGAATTGGACTACTTTGGACTTTGGTTTTCCGGCACCTGTTTATAAATATCCACTGTCTACTCGTGTAACGATATTATATAAAAAAATGAAAAGATTGCTTCTAATAATAAATATAAAAACATTATGTCAGTAACATTATTTTTAATTGTCCTCCTGAAGGGTAGGCTTCCATTCCGTCCTTCCTTCCTAAATACCTCATTATTTTATTTTAAAATCAATATTTAGGATTCATGGACAAACTGGAAAGCACTAATATTGAGGCGATAACCACATTTCAACTGAAAGTATAAGTTACAATAAAACGCGAGTGGCGCCAAACTATCGTTAACTTAAACAAAAGTTATAAACTTGATAGAACACTCTAAATTTTAACATTGCTTTGGTAAAAAGAACGACTGCACTCACCGTATTATGGTTCGATAACTATTATTTACTTATTGTTAATCTTGGTTTAACAGAAGACTAATAATTCTGGTATTGTTCTTTTTTTAAATAAGTTTAGGCCCGATCCAGTCTCTGTGTTGAGAATGCAGCTGTCAACTTCTAGTCGATTTTCTATCTCATTTTAAATGTAAATAATTGGTTCGCGTTTAACGTTGTGAGTGCATTTAAGAGTATGACATTTACGCCTTAAATCATTTCAATTCACTCAATAATTATATGACATCACTTAATGTTACACTCATTGTAATCAATTCTGATATTACTCAGAAAATACTGTTGTTTTTAAGTACACACGGCTACACATCAAGCTATAAACATCCAGTATAGGCTGACCTCACATTGTAAAGGCTTTTCGTGTAAAGCGAGGCCTGACTATACTAGATTTTGATGCCGTACGAAATGGAATTTCTTACATAATCTGTACGTCAATGTTTGTATTACCTACGCACGGTAAGGTTTTAATTACCTATGAAGCATTACACCATGATAAAACAAAGCGTATAATTTTAAAGCAAAAATATTGAACCAGGTGCTGACGTCATCTTAGGACGTAGATTGTGGAAGGGCGCTCTTACGACTAAGTACTAGATTAATGATAAGTTACCGTGGTGTATATCGGACATTTCTTAGAAAACCTGACAATAAGCTCCAAGGAAAGGAAACTCCTAGGTATAGTGGGATATTATGTACTTATAATATTCAAGTTAAAGTTAAGCAATCAAGTTATTGTGTTATGAATGCCCATTATTCTATTGGTCGTAGGTCAAATGACAGCGATTTAAAATTCGAAGAATTTGTATGGTGGTCAGCACATCAAGTTACCACAAAATGACAAATTTTCTCAGTTGATTTTGAAGTTAATAATCAACATTTTAACGTTTAAAATCATATGCTGGCAACTATACATCTTGTGCCTTCTTTATTACGAGTATACCAGATATAGTACAATGAGCCGATCTACTTTATCTTTCTAATTATTCAAGTGAAAGAAATAATTAATTCACAAGTCTTTTAAAAGTTACAACACAGTGAAGTATCACATTAAAGCTTCCAGCCAATCAACCTTTTAAGAGTAGTTAGAATATTAACGACTCTTCTATAAAACGTGTGAATAAAGTAGGAATTTAAATTGAAAAAGAATTGAAGTTAATTGAAATTAATAAAGGAATCTATGACAGGCAAGCGAGACACCAGAATAATAAAAAAAAATCAAAATAGCCGCTACTCTCCGGATAAATTTAGATATGGAACAGATTTTGCTTGAAATTAACTGACGCGTTTTTAACGGGAAGTTATTCCGAGTTGATGAAATGCACCCTTAATATAATAACCTGCTCAAAGAACAGTCAATACTCAATGCATTTTGATTTGCAACTAGGAGCTGCACAAGCTTCGGACAGGAATGTTCATAAGCCTTTAACTATCCTAGATAATCCCTCTCTCTCTATGGAAAGAGAGACTATCTTGATGATGGATGGATTTTCATACGGTTGTCTGTTGTAGTTTCTGAGATTAGCCCAAACAAGCACAAACTCAGCGCGACGAGATAAGATGATTTAAGTACTATATATCTATTCTATTACTTATTTTGAACAAAGATTCTTACTAATTACAACTAATCGCATGCCATGATCAAAAACACGTAGGTTCCTACTACAAAAATAGCCATATCAACGCAACGATTACTCAACTACGAGTGGACAAGTCAACACTGCCAAACTGGACACTCACAGCAAACAAAAACTATCCGTGACTAACTCAATCTACTTTGAAACCATTTAACAGAATCGATTCCACGGCCCCGTGAGAACATTCGAATAGAAATATTACGACATTATTGTGAGGCTTGATAAGGAATATGGGTTACAAACTACAATAGCTAAGCGGTTTTGCTAGTACTTTTTTATACATTACGGAAAATCTTCGTCGATAGTCCGTTATATGAAAGAGTTCTTCGAGTCAATTGTTTTTATCGAAAAATACACAATGGTTACAACACTTTGGGCAATTAAGGATGGAATTAATATTTAAATGTGATATTTAATACCAAACATCAAGGTATAGTACGAATGCCTCTATAACGTAGTTCCAAATCGAGGTCAATAAACCTACTGTAAGTATATAGAGATTAATAGGTACATTAAAACTCGATATCAATGTCTTGTTTGACAGAAACCTCATTAAGGCAATTCAAATTTAGAATAACGGGCTGATTTTTCAACATCGGAAGAGGTAAATTTATGGTTTGACAGACTCATAAACGTCAAATTTATCCGTCGGATAAAATTATCTGATCTGATATACAATTTCAATAAAAACGCGCCTAAAAACTTCCATCTGAAACGAATGAATCGATACAAAAGAATCAAGAATGAAATGTACACCATTGAACAATGGTTTACTTCGGTGTGCCACTTACGCCAATCTTCATAATTCTCGATTGTATTAGTCATTCTGTTTAGATTGCCTTAATTCTTATCTTTATTGCTAGAAAGTTGAATTGAGGTCGAAACATCTTAAGGATATAAGAGTATCATTAAAATACGTACAGCTATTATTGGTTGATTCTTCTGCAAATTACTAGCAATGAACATAATTTGTTATATGAATTGAATGGTGGAACAAAGATTAGCCTATCAATAATATTCCATGTGATTGTTTGTATATAGAGATAAATAAAGAAACATGTAATTTAAATACATTAACACACCTTAAGTCCGCCTCAGAATACTTTCTTCATAATATTTAATTTCTACATCTATTAACAATATGTAGGAGTACTCTAAGACAGAAATCAATCAATCTTTCCACAAATCTTCATCCTAAACAAAAATCATCCATTCCAAAAGATTTTCTCATTTCAACAACATTTACGGAATTAACCAATCCTTTTGAAACAACCAGTAATAATGTAGTTGCATTACGTTATCGATAGTGGTAGATACGGGTTAAGTGCCAACATTAACCCTACAATTTCTCATTATATTAGCTGTTGCTACAGTTGAGTAGTTACAGCTGCGCAAATAAATCTTAATGTAACTAAGTATAACAAGTTATATTGATACTTGTTTGGCATTCTTCAATGGAGATAAAGGATCATGTTACAAGGTTATAATTATAACGCATATTTACAAGTAATTAAGAGGCGACGAAGACGTCGGAAAAGATCAAGGAGGTTGTATGTTACCAAGTTTTTTTTTTATTGCGTAGTAAGATAGGTTTAGATGCGTAGGAAGAAAAATAAATGCGTTAAATGCGGCCTCGTTTCATCATGTCAGAATAGCTGAATAAATTAAAAAATGGAACAAAATTTGTATGAAATACACTACACAGTACCTAAAGGCGGGAAATTTTTTTTTTCTTTATCGTAAAAGTGCTGGTGTTTACAATTCTGCCATTTGACAAAGTGAGATAAAATGAAATGAAAGTAAAGGATGAAACCATGTAGTATGGAAAAGAAAATATGGAAAATTTTAAAGCAAAAAAATGAAAAACAGACTGCGCAAAGTTCCGTACTACACGTTTTCGTTAATACGGTAAATCACGCCTCAAACCAGCACCTTCACAGTAGCGGCACTGACGTATATGTAGTTTCAACTTTGTAATGAAGTTCTAACAAACCTTCCCAACTTGAGGCATTTAAACGCTCATTAACAAGTTCGCCCGTAAAGGCGGGGTCGGCCGAAATACTATTGCTAATTCACTTTCATACGAAGCCTAACGACCGGAATAGACCGAACTATGAGTGGTTTCATTCAATTCAACCGGTCTCATTATGACAGATAATTTGGTAGACACTTTCAATTCTCGTCACAATTATAATTACGTTACTTCGAAGTAAATACATAATTATAAAAATGCGTGGCACTCGTGCTCGGGGCGGCGGCACGATGTATGAATGTGGACTAAGCAATGATAATATGCAAGAGACATAATTATGAAGCTCTGTAGCTTTTGCTGTAGGAAGTTAGGTCTTATGTATGTTCTAAAACGAGTGTTAATCTCCTAGACTGCCTCATTGGTCTAGTGGTCCTAAGCGCGATTGCAATGCTCGAGGTCCTGGGTTCGATTACCAGGTCGAGCAGTATTATTAAGTTTTCCTATGAAATTCTTAGTAGCAGCTCGGAGTCTGGATTGGTACCCGGTTAATGGCAATAGGTTCGCCCCCTATTACATGACCAGGTCCATAAGGCTAAAAAGTGCAGCGGATTTGAAGTTAGACCTCCAGCAATACAACTAAGAAAACCTCATGCAATTTTGTGCAGAAGTTTCTGCGTGATGCGTGCACAAATAAAGAGACAAAAATTTTAAAAAAATTGTTTTGGCTTCTATTGCTCTTATAAAGACCCCCAAATTTGTTTTTCTTCAATATCTATAACTAGCTTTCCGCCCACGGCTTCGCCCGCGTGGTTTATTGGCTTTTCTATACTAAAATATGTATGTATTATACATATAAACCTTCCTCTTGAATCACTCTATCTATTAAAAAAAACCGCATCAAAATCCGTTGCGTAGTTTCAAAGATTTAAGCATACAAAGGGACATAGGGACAGAGAAAGCGACTTTGTTTTATACTATGTAGTGATGTTCAGATTTCGGCCTGTTACAATTTTATTATATGTTTGTATATAGACATAATGTTCGCTTCATTAACTTGTGGTTTACGTAGCAAAGAACCAATTACGGTCTGAGTGAGAATTTAATGAGAATAAAATGAACGTTTTTATAGTACGCAAGTTTTTTTTATTATATTGTATTACGTGTGATATTTAATGATGATGTGTGATCGTGTCTCAGCCACTAACTACAATATTTACTTTTAATTTATACTAAGCGTAAGCGCGGTTTCACTCGCATAGATGGAATCTATCTCCTTATGTAAAAGGGTAAATAACTGAAAATAAAATAATAATTTGGAGCAGCGGTAACCTAATGGCTAGGGCGTCGAACTTGCGATCATGTGGTTGCCGCTTCGAAACCCACCCATTACACTACCGACGTGAACCCACTCGTAACACAAGCATTTAGCTTAGCACGAGGGGTTTAATAGCAAAGTGCGTACGTACCTATTTACGCACTTTAGTAAGAATTTTTAAATATGAGTATGAAGGCGGTTTTTCGTGAAATATGATCTTTAACAAGAAAATAAAACCGCCTTCAAAGCAAAATATGATTATCAGCATCATCAGTCTATACACGTCCACTGCTAGACGTAGGCCTCGTAAGCAAAATATTTATTTTCCCAATTATTTTGCAATGACAGACAACACTTTCTTACTATACGTTCCTATGTACAATGAAATAATTAACATACTATATAGGTTTCTTTTGTAATCTATACTAATATGATAAAGCTGAAGAGTTTGTTTGTTTGTTTGTTTACTTGAACGCGCTAATCTCAGGAACTACGGGTCGGATTTGAAAAATTCTTTCAGAGTTAGATAGCCCATTTATCGAGGAAGGCTATAGGCTATATATCATCAAGCTTAGACCAATAGGAGCGGAGCAGAAATGAAAAATGCTACAAAATCGGGAAAATTTTAAATGCAAAAAAGCTGAGTAACCACGCGGGCGAAGCCGTGGGCGGAAAGCTAGTATATTATAAAAAAAGGTTTTAATTAACCTTCACGAAAAACAAAACGTATTTTTTACGCATTTAATGAATAAAATATTCTAAATAGTTTCCCACGATAACTGGAACTGTATAAAATATGTTTCATGGGAAACTACCTAATAACCTAACAGCATATGCAATGGTATGGAGTGATAACCTTGTGATATGACCATTGGACTGCCAAGTCAAAGATCTCGAGTTCAAATCCAAGGCAGTCACCTCGATCATGTGCGTATTATTAATTAACACACGCTTAAACGGTGACGGAAATCGTGAGGAAGCCTAAAAGATTTCCATTATGGCGTGTGGAGTCTGCCAACCCGCAGTAGGCTGGCGTGGTGGACTAGAGCCTAATCCCTCTCACTCTTGGCTCGTGCCCAGCAGTGGGAAAATGTAATGTTTGGTTGATGATGGTTATATGAAAAGGAAAGTTTGATAAGTCCCTACGGTAAGGAATTAACTCCCCTTCATAAAGAATAGTTGAAAGTAAGTTCGGATACTCGCACCGATACAATCACAGTTCATTATTCTGTTTTATATAATCTGTAGCATAGACCAAAAAAAAACACATTTTCTTTGCTCGCCCAAGTTTAAGGTCGAGAATCGAGAGTAACTTTTTTATTATGAGTAAATAATTTCGTTTGTACTACAAGAGATGACGCCAATATGGCCGCCATCTCATGCTGTGAACAATATCCTCGCGAAAATTATACAAAGCCGGATTCACTTTCGCTATCGTAATGTCGGCCGAAGATGGCCGCTGTAGATAACTATAGAATGTACCGAGAAATTGGTCGATGATGAGACTTTGATTAAATCTGTTTTCATTCCGGCATGCTATTAATCATAATCAAACAATTTGATTCACAATAAACTGCAATAAACAGTATTTTTGTTTTATTTGTTGAGTTATGTTCATCTGTTTTTACTTTTTAGTACACTGTCGGAAATCATCTTTCCATGTGAACGAGTTAGTGTAAATATCACGTTATGTTAGTGTACCTACTAGGAATGATTAATGGGCACTAATGAACACGTTTTGAGCGGCGCCGCTGCGGACACACACGCGATGCAACGCCACGGCTGGGGCCGGATCGCGCTCAACTTTCTTGGAAAATCTTTCTTTTTTATTAGAACTTCGAGGTAATGGCATAATACGGTGACAAATGCCTTGCACTTTGTTATTTAAAGATTTTGTTTTATAAATATTACTTTTTTTAGATGTTTTTGATTATACTACTTGATTGTTTATACTACAGTAAAAAAATATAGGCTAATTAGGCACGCACGGCTACACATCAAGCTATACAAAACCAGTATAGGCTGGCCCAAAATTGTATTGAAAATTAGAATGGGAGGTCAGTCTAAACTAGATTCGTATAGCTTGATGAGTAGCCGTATGTACAAGATTGACTGAATGTATCAATGAAGCTCACCATTTAACACCACCACCTTTTTATAAATATTACCTATTTAGAAATACTAAATATAGTTTCTTTTAAATGGTAGATAATTTAAGAGAATAGATAGTTATATAAAAAAAAAATACGTGATATACACACATTTAAAGTATTTCTATTATTACAGTTCTGACATGAAACTCGTAATAAATAACAGCCCGGTTTGTCTTAAAAATACTTACAACATATTATTAAAACGAAAAAAACTAAATTAAAAATCGATTCATCCGTTTAGGAGCTGATACCACGGACAAACACAACTACAAACTTATACCCTCTTTTTTCGTCGTGGATAAATAATCTATAATATCAAACAATAAACATTTCAATCAGTATGTACTTACGCGTATATTATATTTATATCCTTGAAATTATTTAACCAATATTCTATACATTTACCTCAACACCGAAGTAGGTCAAAGGAACTTACATAAGTTAATGGAGCCGGCGTCTAAAGTGATAAATCTAAGTGTTGCTTACCTGAAATGGAAAATACATCGTGTTATCAATCAAAGTTATTGAATAAGAACATTATGCATATTATTATTATATTTATATTGCTATAAAATTATGTACATAGTAAGCTTTATTGGATAATGCTCAGCTATTTAAATCGGATCGGATATCTGATGTAATTTATGAAAGCTATAATTATTTTGTAGTACAGTCACGCTAGTCTAGTGATACGACCATTGGACTGCCAAGTCAAAGGCCTCGAGTTCGAATCCAAGGCACGCACCTCTGACTTTTCGAAGTCATGTGCGTATTAATAATTAATTAATTATCACGCGCTTAAACGGTGACGGAAAACATCGTGAGGAAACCTGCATGCCTGAGAGATTTTCTTGACGGCATGTGAAGTCTGCCAACCCGCAGTACGCTAGCGTGGCGGACTATAGCCTTATCCCTCTCGTACTGAGAGGAGACCCGTGCCCAGCAGTGGGACAATGTAATGGGTTGGTGACAGTGACGCGCCGAATGTACACACGATTACACAACACGCTATACGAATCCAGTATATGTTGATTTCGTATAATAAAGCTTTTAGTATGATGCTAGGGCAACCTACACTGGATTTGTACGTCAAGTTACACATCAAGTTACCACAAAACGTCAAATTTTCGCAGTTGATTTTGAACTTAATCATCAGCACTTTAAAGTTTTAGCAAGGATTGAAATCATTTGGAGAAATTTGACAGTTTTGTATAACCTGATGTGCTGACGACTGTACCTTGTGAGTATGTAACTTGATGTTAAATAAATGACACTAGCTGTACAGTTTGCTGTTAGGACCACACGTATTTCGTAGCGAAATACATTTTTTTTTTAATGTTTAATTGTATCTTTTGTGTGTAACTGAATCGATCTATGTGTCGACATGACCAAAAAAGTTGCAATGAAATGAAATGATGAAATGATATTTATTTCTGTAAATAGATCTTTTCCGGACACTTTTACTAGTCAATTTTTTACATTTTTTTTTAACTAGATGGCGCCGACGTTTCCTATCTGACGACCTCTGAGAAGAAACTTCGAAACAAACTCAGAGAATCATGGTCTCTAAAGTAAGTTTAAAGTCCAGACAATAGTTGTTGTTAGATATGCGAGTTTAACAATGTAGGGCAAAATCTGAACAGGCCTTTTGAAGAAAGAGCCATAGCAGCTTTGAGTTGACCTGTCCTAACTGACGGCACGCATACATCAGTCATCGTGTAGCTCAACCATTTTAGAGGGAGCTCAACGACCCGTCGCACAACGATACCAGATCAGCAGGACATTTGTGTAGGTCATGTGAAATACTCAAAACTGTCAGAGAAGCTTATTATACATCGGATACGTGTTAAAGTAGAAAAAGTTGAAAACAATAGTTTCAATGGGCAAAGAAATGTCGAGCCATATGCGTACCTCAATGGCCTCCCTCCCCTTAAATCATCTTACGTTTTAAATAGCAATTTCGCCTTATATAGGATTTCTGTACAATGAAAGATCAGCTTATGCTGGACATACATTATAGCTTAATTTGTCTAACCGTTTTTACACCGCAAGAAAGAGATAAACGGAAGAATTTTTCCTACAAGAAAACGTTTGTTTGAAAGCTGCCTATGTTTTTTTTTGTCATTTTTTAGGTCAGGAACTTTAAACGTTACAATCATAGTATTTAACGGAATCTCTTTAATTTATGTGGGAACATCTGCCACTATTAAGTACCGTTCGGCGCATTGACATCACAGCAATGGACTATGCGTGGGAGTTGAATCGATGCGTTTGCGCACTGCACTTGTCAATCACCTACTACTGCTTTTACCGACCACACATGCCTACCTTAGATTGGACAAATCGCATTACGAAAACAATGAAAATGTAATATATCATCTCGTGTGATCCAATAGAGGGTTTGCCAATCCTATACTTTTTAGTAACTATGACAAATTCATGCTATAAAACTTGTCAAGGAGACTGAAAATTTGAATTTTGGAACGTTCTATACTTTTTCTTTTCATGTAAAACTGCACACCACATATATCAACCTACAAGAAATTGATGTTTTTATTTGACAAAATAATTTTGAAAAGCATTTTAAAGAGCCATAATTTAATAAAAATCGTAAGCTCAAGAAAATGTAACAATCTGTAATTTAGCCTCTCGGTCTCGTTCCAATCAATAAAAACAATGGCAATTGTTTTAGCCAAAGATTTGGCAACGGCTATCGAAAATGCTTTAATTACAGAATGAGTTAACAGAAACCTCATTGGTCACTTCGAGAAGCATCATTGGAGACGTAATATAGTGGCGACAGCTGTTCGAATTTTGAATGGAGAGCAAGTGAGCCACGATTTCAACGGCCTCGAAGTAAAAAAGTGGTGCTCAGTGATGCGTAACCAACTTAGATTTGGTGCCCGACTGTAGTGGTGCTCGATAGTTCAATATTTTTAGTGTATACCTATCAAAAACATGAGCAAGAATAAAATTTTGCCCTGGTGTTTTTAAAGAAAATTAAATAAATATATTTTACTATTTACATAATTTGGTGTACAATCTAACTATCAGTATCATTATTTTATCAGACATGAGCTTGACCAACATTTAAAATTCCGTACCGAAGGACCGATAGCTGAATTTCAATGATTTTCTGATGATGAACACAAAATAAATACGTTTACCTTTTCAAAATAAACAAAGGTATACAGTGTAGGGCACAGTAGGTTTTATGTCTTTAACTTTTGGATTACCGATCACGTCCAAATTTAACGTACGGGTCGTTATTAAGTTATATACAACCAAAATAGCCACAAAGTTAAAATATTACCAGGAAAGAGGAAGAAGAATTGAAAGGTCTTTGTCTGTAGAGAAATTGACTTCAAAAAATAATAATAACAGCATATTTAAAACAGGCAAAAAAGTATTGCATACCTGAGATCAATTAATATAATTTACTTACTGTTCATCACTATCGAATTTTGTTAATTAATAATTTTATTCAACCGTTTAATTTCGAAACAAACTATTTGCAATGCCGTTCCCAGAAAAAAGACAGCACAGTAAGTGTGGCCAAGGTTTTATATTTAATTAATAGTCAATTGTTTTATTAAATAACTTTGTAATAATACTTCTTGTTGCCAATAAAACCTAAGACTACGTGTATCTAATTAGAATGCAATCTAACCACGATTCACAACTCGTCACCCCATAAGGATTTCACTTTATAATGATCTATCAGACTATCATCAATCACATTCGTGACAAAATCATTACGAGCAGTTTCCCCAATTTCCCGCCGTATTTCCCAGGCTTTCCCGATCGAACCGGTTCAAATGATTTATTAGTATCGATCTCTATTGATACAGATATCGAGAAAAAATGCTAGCCAGTCACTATTTACGGTATGTTAAATGTAGGGCAGAAGCCATGTTAGTTTCTGTAATTTAATAGATATTTTCTACTGAGAAACGACAATCATAAGTAAACTTTTTATTGGAGTAAATTTATGAATCATGTCATAATACATTGGCCATTGGTAAGAATATTTGCGAGTTACGAGGAAGTCAAGTAGCAAATATACTTTACACATGAATCTATTCAGAATAAATAAGTGTTTCCTCACAATTTTCAAAAACTATTAACTTATAATTCTGCCTCGTTGGTCTAGTGGTCCGAATCGCGACTGCTACGCTAGAGGTCTTGGGTTCGATCCCCAGGTCGAGCAAAGTGTTATTGAGTTTTTCTATGAAATTCTCAGTAGCAGCTCGGAGTCTGGATTTGTGCCCGGTGAATGGCAATAGGCTCGCCCCCTATTACATGGGACACAAACATACTGGCGAACTGTGGGTGTACATTAAGTACACCTCTGCCTAACCCTTCGGGGAATACAGGCGTGATGGTATGTATGTATGTATGTATATAATTCTACCCTAAGACCAAAATTAATTTTGCACGTCCCTTTCAAAATCTTTTCTTTAGAGTTCTGACCTGAAGTTGTACACCGGGTTAATATTAATACTAGACATAAACCACATGAACAAACTATCGAGACATCGTACAATCAATCTCTACTTAGTAATGTATCAAAGAGCGGACCATTACCAGATAAGTGTGATTTAGCAACAGCCGCAGCACTAGGAACGCGGCGTCCAATTATATCTCAAGAACCGCTATAGCAGGCTCTAATGAAAGAAACACCTAGCATTAACGGCCCGCCAGTGCATCTGTTACACGCCTTAAATGGTCAACACATTCACAATCGAACTTAATTAGAGATTTCACGCGATCCAACACAAAATAGGGATGTGATTCGATTCGGTAATGCGAATTGGACGTGCGGCTGTTTGGTATCTTGATAAGTCCCGGTTTGTCTCCCAATCCCATTTCCATAGTGTTAAAATAACTTCGCCAAATCTCTCACAAAGGGACAATACTCCACAGTAATTAAACCCGGTCCGGAATGAATTATTTGAACTAAACTAAATCTCAATTCGCAAAGGACAATCCTTGCCTTGGCTGTTTGCCAAAATCCTTATGCTACTAAATCTGCATGCATTAGGAAGCGTAAACTATTTAATTTATATATGCCATAGCCCGCATTCCTTTGCCACCCTCATAAAATAAAACACTCGTAGGTAAGTACGAATGAGCAAATACTTATGATGGAATTCAAATTTCGAATTCGCGAACGCTATTAGTAGTTCGTTCGATGTCGCTCAATCAATCCCATCCCTACGCTCAACCGGTACAAATACCATGTTACGAGTTACGACTACCGAACGGGTTACCGTGACATCACTATTGACACATTTACCATTGCAACTCGTGGGTAATATACCGTTTAGTGTAAACGATCATTAATTAGACGCATTTGACAGAACATCAATGCCGCGGTATTACGACACACCGACACGGAATAGGCAAGACTTATTACCCATGAGAAATGTACTAATTATAAAGTTATGGGCACACTAAAGAGTTATCTGTGAGAATGAATGAATAATATTAGCGGTTCACTGTCACAAATAAATTAAAATAACGGAAAATCGTGGTTCGGGAATAGAAGTTACTTATGACATTCTTTGAATATTGAACGGAAAAGCTATTATCTATACTTAATATGGAATATTCAATAAATATAACGTATAAAATATACATATTTAATTAAAATTAAAAAAATTGACATTCTAGTTTGCCAAAATATAATAAATACAAGTATTTTTCTAGTAGGTAGTCTAGAGGTCGTGGGTTTGATTCCCAGGCCGAGCAGTATTTTTAAATTCTTTGAAATTCTCAATAGCAGCTCGGCTTGCCCTTTATTTACATGGGGCCTAAAAATATCGGCGAAATGTAGGTGTACGTTAGAACATCTCTGCTTAAGCCTTCGGGGAATGCAGGCGTGATTGCATGCAATCTAATAGGGCAATAAATTTGATAACGGAAACATAAATCTTTACGAATGCGCCCAACATCTAATAAAATAATCCGCTATTAGTATTACACAATAGCAATACGTTATTTTTTAATTATAGCAAGGCCAAGGGCAATCTTGTTATTAGTTGATAGTATTCATTATGTTCCTGAATAGGCAAGTAGTTGCGGCAGCTGAGTGTAACCCTGCAAACGTCTATCATACTCTATTTAACTCTCAAAGAGTGAGTGGGATAGGTAGCTGTTTGCAACATGTTTTGTCGTCATTGGAAACCCGGGGTAAGGACTTTAATTCGACAACCCGAGCAGTGATATTAGATGTTCTGTTTTCATGTTATTTTGATTTTCTTTACGTCTGTAAAATATGATTAATTAAAAACAATTAAGAACTCTTTTTTATTAACTGTCTCAATGACCTCATAGTGGTATATCCATCCCTTCATAAGTCTCCCTTCATACACCCATACATACATAGCTACTATTTCATTAATGTGTTCTTCACTTCTACGCATTTATTGTGCATATCACGACAATTGGTGCATAACTAATGCATAACTTATCAGTAACTGATACCATTTTCAAACTATCTCTTATTGCTTATCTTGTTGACAAAATCTTCATTTTAATTAATTTATTTATTTACATTCAAACTTTAAGCTTATCTGTTAAGCTCTTAACTCTTACGCATTGTGCCTATCAGAATATCAAAGTATGTACTATAAAAAAGTTGATATCACTTTCTTTAATAAATTTATGCCTTAAAGAATTAGGCAGCTTATCTTGCCTCGCATTCCATCTCATTGATTACAGCTTGACATTGAAAGATAATAATTATGGATGACATTGGAAACCGTGGTCTAGCATTTAAATTATTTAAGGAGATACCGCCGCTATCAACAATGTTTACGTAAAGATACATTATCACGTTGATTATAAATTCTGTTGATCTAAAACCTTTTCTGTGAAATATATTAAGCCCCTCATTTTCCTACAGTCTCTCTTCCCAGTAGGCAGAGCTCGTGTTTGCCACACGTGCACCTTCGGGCCTTAGAGGGGGATGCGAGGCCTCGTCCTCTGAAGAGGTCCAACGAACGCTGGGCCACAGCCTGTCATGATCGTTGTGAATGTCAGTGTCCCATGGCCGTGACTATAGTACAAACTGTGGCAGGCCATTCAGCAATAAGTAAAGTCAGGCTACAGATCATGTTCAGTCAGTCCATGATTAATCTTGCTAGCATAGTAGCTCAACTGAATTGTACTCTTACTATGCTTGGAAATCTCATGAGTTGTGTCAACTAACATTATTCTTCGAATAAGTATATCGAACCTATATCGAACTTTTTTTTTCCGACGCTAAATTAAGAACTAACGCACTATGATACAACATTTTGAAGATTTTATCACCCTTTTTAGACATTAATCTCTGTTTCGAATAGTATTCATGACACTTCAAACTTCCTTAAAGGTCCAAACTTTTGAAATAGCGTTCACGTTCTTGCAAAACCATAAGAAAAACATCTTCTAAAAAAACCCAAAACATGAACCTACCTCTTTAATTTGCCTAGTTAAAATGTATGCAGACCAATTTTCATAAATATGGACACAGCTCGGTTTAAAACCAATTCTACTGGACTTGATAAGTGTTTACATCCGTTTAAATCTTAATGCGGGATTGGAAATTAAGCTGTCCAACTATGTCAATACAATATCTAGTGTTAATTGTCAAAACAAATAGAAAAGACAGTATATTTGAATTTCAAAATGGCGTCTAATACTGTAAATCAATCTGTTGCACCATGCAATACCGTTTATTACTCGTTTATGATTGAGTCATTAAATAGTCATATTATTACGAACAATTTATAATAATCTAAATATCGACTACTAGAAATCGTATCCAGTGATGTATCGTTAGAATTAAACCTTTATTACACAAGTTGTTTGAACTTACAGCGAGTGAAATAGGTGCGCGTGCGACTATTATCTAGGGTTGGCACCCTGCATACATACAATAGACTCAATGTAGAGCTAATTTTGCTGCAGTTATTTGGTGAGTCTCCGATTTTTAACCTGGATTTGACAAGACCAAAGACAAGCTAATAAAGCTATTAACATTAACGGAATGATAGTGTAATGATACGTTCATTGGACTGCGATGTGTTAGGTCTCGAGATCAAATCCACGGCTTAAACCTCTGAATTTCCGCAATAATGCGCGTACTCTATGCAACAAGTCCATATAACATTCTTATGTCAAATAAAGAATTTTCTTTATTGTTATTTATTTATAACTAGTAATCGCTCGCTAATTAAACATCGTGAGGAAACATGACAGAGACAAATTTTCTCGATAGCGCTTGAAATCTGCCAAGTCTCATTAGACTATCGTGGTGGACTATAGCCTAACGTCTCTCACCCTGAGAAGGGACTTGGCACGCCAAGAAGTAGCACAGTAAGTGGGTTGATGGTGGTTAAGGCTCATATAAGGCACAAGAATCTCAAAAGTCGCGCGAGACAGCCCTCCGTGCCTCGAATTACAGGGAAACAAGTGGTAATTACTAGCCCAGTAGTGAACAACGTCACAGTGAATGCAGGCACATAAATCATTAAAGAAAGTGAGAAAGAAATGACCCCTAGGTACGGGTTATTAGATTGATTTAATCGCGGACATTAAACGCTAGCATACAACCAATATAATTTTATTAAGAAAGTGTGTTTAGTTTAAATAGATATAATCTGTAAGTGCGATAATAGTTTTTTTTATAAAGACGCTTTCATATATAGTTACAATGCCAATCGATCGTCTTCATAGTAATTTTTGTTCGTTGGGGTTTATTATTTAAATTTCCAGCTGTTCAGAGTGCATTTTATGGGACTTGAACATATATCAGTGAACTATGGATGTACCTACATCTATGTGCTAACCCTCCAGGGATATAAGCGGGTTTTGATTTTCATTATTACTTATGATAAAATAACTTTTAACAAAAAAGTTAAACCGCCTTCAAAAAATAATAAAATAATTTTGTTAAACTTTTTTACAGGTAAAATACAGGTCTTTTATAATATTATTGTAGCGACATCATTTTCTGCCATGTGTGGCGTGCAAATAGTTACAAAAAAAAATTAGAATAATAATAATCTTAAAAGTATAAAATAAAATTTGGTACATTTTTATAGAATTATAATAATTGGATACAGAATAAAAAAAATTTAAAAGGTATCATTCATAAAATCTGTCAAACCGGCGCCTTACAAATACTTTACTAACTCTCGTTTTGCGGGAAATTTAAGGGTTAAAGGTTTGCTACAACTTAAATGCCTAGTCGATTTAAATTACTTCTCCAGTAGCCTGAATAAGCCTTATTATGAACAAGTCAACTTGTCTATTGACAACATGTCTATCAAGGTTTCTACAGCAGCCAATCAGCGCTAATGATTCATACCTGATAATATGCAAAAGGGGTCGACCACAACCGCTAGAGCACCATTCGAAGCTTCACTTCTACCATTCGTCTAATGAACGGACGTCCGGCGCACGCGCATAAAGAAATCCAATGTGAATATCGGATGACTACTTAGCAATTTTCTGCAGTAAGTTTTCCATACAAATTAAAAAGATATTATGTGAAGTACGAGCAGTCGTAAAATACATCATAATATGTTTAATATTAGATACATATACTCAGAGTTAAAGGTACTAGGAAAAGGCGCAGTTCTGATTTCGCATTGCATACATACAACAGAACTAGTAAAATGCATCGTACGTCAAATTCAAAGATTATTTATTAGCTAAAAGATGCACATGTGAGAAAATTCACCCGTAAAATACCTCAAATATTCAATGAAATTAACGACTAACCAATTAGAAAGCTAAACTTGGTTTACAACAGATGGCATATTTAGTAGTATGGAAAATCGTTATGGGTGCTCTGCTACCTAGGGAACAAACTCTTGCTGACTCAAAACAGCACCTGCTGTCCCTTACCCACGGCTTCTGAGATTCTGAAGACAGAATACCCTACACATATTTTCTGCATTGCTCAAAACGCCATATTAAAAAAATATTTTAAGGAAAAAGGGTGCCGAAGCTAAGAAATGTATAATAATATATAGACAGGTTCATATCCATAATTATAATATATACCGCGTTCAGGTGCTGATGACGTAATAAAGTAACGAAAAAACGTGATTTCAATAGCACGCAGGCCAGCGCACACGCATGCACCGGAAAAGGGTGCGACGGTTGAACTTTCGGCCAATTGAGTGTCGCATTCGCGTAGCTGCATTCAATGCGAACGGACGCAGCGTGACTCAGGGGTCTGCTATGCTAGTATGATTGAATGCATTTTGCACACGAATAATGTACAGTGAGCGAGATAGAATGATAACGCGCACTTTCTTTTTATTCAGCTTGCAACACTTATTACACTACCGACTACCGAAGCATTTTAATTTGCAGCACAATGTTAGGAGTCATGACTAAATCACAATTGTACGGAACAATCGATTTGCGAGCTTTTTCTGAGCTCAACTCGGAGAATGCGATTCCCAAAGCCAGGCCAAAGATCGCAGAGGTATTGTACTTGAAAAGGGTTAATATGTCAGGTATTTCAAACTAATTCTGATCCATTATTGAATGTATGTGGCCAAGGAAGTCATCTAGGCCCCTCGATAGTAAATACATTTTATACAAAACCAATATTGGGGAAAAGGTCAAATACCACAGCATTTTGATTCGTGTCACTGTATGCACTTATAGGGATAACATGACATTTCCACTCTTCAATAACACTGGGACAATTAAAATTTCAATTTCCTTGTTCCTCTCATTCTGATTCAGAGGCCGCATACAAAAACACGCCCTTTATACAATACAGCAAGATTGGATTCATTGCACGATTTTAAACCCTACAAAACTTGAGTAAATTCACATTTGATAATATCACGGACAAAAACACTATTACTGAATAAATTAATTATTTATGGAAATTTGTGTGACGGTATAAAAATTAATGCTATTTACCAAATTCTAATTAATTGACATCTAGGTTGGTCTCTACAACATACTTAATTAAATTAATTTTATTCTGATCTGAGGAATCAAAAAACAAATTGGCTCAAGGAAATTAATTAATGACAACATCCGTGCAAAATGTTGCTACCACCAATTTGATTGAGTGTGGTGCTTCTAGCAATATCTTCTTATTTGTTCCCCATGTACTTATGTGCATACATATTTTTTTTTGTGGGATATGGGGCAAACGAGCAGACGAATCGCCTGATGGTAAATGATTACCGCCGCCCATGGACACCCAAAATAGCAGAGGCGTTGCCGGCCTTTTAAAAGGGAGTACGCTCTTTTCTTGAAGGTTTGAAGTTGGTATTGGTCCGGAAATACTGCAAGCGATAGTTCCAACAATTCACTACATTGAATTTCATAATAGGATATTATTATTATATCACCGCCAAATAACTTCCATAACCAACCAGTCTCAGTCTTGTTATAAAAATCAATGTCAGTTAACGAATATTTTTAAATATTTGACCATAGACTAACGATTTTGATTACGTTAGACACATCCTGTGTTACGCTACATAAAAATACAATAACTGTTATTATTTTCATGCATAATGCTCGTTACGCATTACATTAATTATAATTGTTCATTTGCAACAAAAAAATATTGAGAACTGACTAACTATACTTAAGTAATTTACTATAGCGTTAGACAAAAAACAGCGAAATAACATACATGTTATATTGTTGAAATGACTGCATTTTAGAGTTTAAATAATATTTTCTAAGATTAATAGATAACATTCACTGAGTAATTAATACCTGTTGAGTAATAATTAGCATACTTATCTAATCCATATTTTCTTACTTAGTTATCACTTGAGAGAAAGAACATAATGGAATCTGTGGTTTATGAGTACGAGAGAAATTCACAAATTATCACGATTTAATCAAGTTCGTCGTGGATAGGAAGGACGGCTAGTATTGTTAATACTTAGACACATTTACGACAGCGTCTGTGTTGCCATAATGCGTAATCTAATCACCAATGCGAAAGCCCATGTTGTTTAAGGCTAAAGCGTCGTGATTGGGCGTGAAATTCGTTTTTTTCTTGGTTTTTCGCAAATTTCTCGGCTATAACACATTCTGGGTACATGGCAGTAGAAATTGCGACATTAATAATAACTTATTCAGGATTGAACATTAAAACTTTTGCTAAAAAAATGCTATCGTAGGAGATTTAGGTGTAAATTGTAAAACCCCGACGCGTTAGGCAGATATGACATTAGTCTAGTGTACGAAGACCCCGCATTGGATACGTTCTATTCGTTCAACAAGAGGTCAGCTTATACTGGAAATACATATCACGATGATTAGTCGTGTGTCATTGAATAATATTGTAATGATCAAGTGTCCATTTAAATCAGTTGCGGACAACTTCAGACGCATACAGTTATTTCGAACGAAATTTAAAACTTTATCTACATTTATCGTAGCGGATTTCCAGTCCCAAAGGATATTTAATGTTTGTTCTAAATAAAGCAGGTCGCTAAAAGTTGCCCAGCTTAATACCTAGCAAAATAATTTATGATACATACTTTATTAGCATCGCTAAACGCTTGGGCTCGGTCAGACATTAATTTTCTATCTCAACAGCAAGCAAGGCTATAACAGGTTATTTAATTGGAAACCTATGATGACAGGCATTAAATAGAGTATTTATTAGGTTAAGCGATACGATATCGATCGAGAGCTTACGTTGTTGATTATATCTTCATTTTTGATGTACCATTTCTTACTGCTTGTACTATTCCTGGCTCGAGTAAAGTTTTATAGGGTTTTTTTAAATTCTGTAAACTTTCATCATCATCATCATCATCAGACATTCTCGTTCACTGCTGGACGTAGGACTATAAACTTTAAGTCTTTCGATTTGTACTTACATAATGGTAATAGATTTGCACCCTATAACGTAAAACCTAAAAACGTACCAGCGAACTGAGGGTATGTAGTCATTAGAAGGTACATTTCTGCCTGACCCCTATAGGGATGCAAGATACAAATACCACCAATACTAATCAAATATTGAGTAACAATTACAATTCCGAACAGGAAAAGTACTTAAAGGTTTAAGGTCTGAAAATAGTTATTAGATTACAATAACAATGTATGTATCCTGTAATTACACTGCGACTCACGCGCATTCGCGCAGGCGCAGGGGCGGACCAGGATACATCGCAGGCGTGACCCCGCGACAGGAATACGTATTGCCACATCCTAGCACAATATACCGTAGTGTTACCAATACAATTTATTTTGTGAAAGTACTGGTCAACATAACATAAGATTAGACATAGGTAACCATACCATAGCACCACGCCTGTATTTGTTGAAGGGTAATCTGTAGTAATGTAGGTACTGTCCACCCACAGTTCGCCAGTATTAAGAATGCTCAATATCGAATTGGATTTAGTCTGTAAGGATATTGTTGGGAATAATTAAAAAAAAATGTTTAGGTCCCATCCCATGTTATAGACGGCGACTCTATTGATTTTGCGTAAAAGTTACAACATTTATCTTTTGGAAGTGACAAAGTTCAGATACAAACCAAACTAGTAAACCAAAAAATCCATTGTCTAAAAGTTTCGAAATCTTATGATGAAACTGTAAGTTTGTACGTTTCATCCATTTTGTGCGTTATTGTTTAGAATTCAAACTACATTGCCAAACACGATCCTTTGACAGGTCACTGCTTCACGGGTCATAAAATTTTAAACAGTTCCCGACCTTTCAACCTCTTTTCAGTAAATCCAAAGCCATGACAGGTTGCCAGTCAAACAATAATAAAAATGTAAAGCAAAATCTTTAGTAAACCTACTGAACTAACGTTGTAAATAAACGACACTTTAAATAATAACGTATTCGAATAAATATATTTAAACCATGTATTATTTTATTCTCATTGTTTTTACTATGTTACTTTATATAGCAAGGTTTACGATTTCCGTATATTCAAATTAAAAAAGATATTATTCAAAACTTAAACTAAACTGAGCGTGAGTCTGAGTACGTTGAATTTAGAACATCTATATTCGAAATTTAAAATAAAAACGTTTCTTTCTTTCTTTCTTCTTCAATTTTTAAACTTGTGTAAATTTATAGCATTTGTAATTTTCTTGAAACCTATTCACAGGTTTCACCTATATTAAACAGTTTAAGGCTGTGTAGTTTACTTAGACGCAAAATTGTTTCATTCATACTACCTACATACATTTTGCTTTTCTCAGTACGTTCCATTGACAAAGTATGTAGAGCACCAAGAGGTAATAATATAAGAACCCATTAAAGTGTTTTAATACAGTATCCAAATTACCCTAATGCCGTAATAATGCCGTAAAAAGCACACAATTAATGTGTTTCGTAACATTAATTGCAGTATTCACTTTGTATTTGGTTTTAGTAGGCGTCTGCACATGCGCAATGAATATCTTTCGTGTGAAGTTAAACGCAAGCGAAGCACCGTGATGAAGTGTAATAACGCCATTCATAATTAAGTAAATGGATAAAAATAAGGAAGACAAGATCTTTGTAGACCATGTTTTAGGACGGTAGGACAAAGGATTTTGAATCATAAAATTATACATATAGGTATATAAAAAAAATGTGTAGATATATTTCCTATAAATAAAAAAAATAGATTTAAATAAGTAGGTATCAGATTGATTTACGAAACAAATGCATTTAGCAACAAATATTTAAATATTCATCGGTTATCCCAACCCAACTGAACCAACCAACCTCACAGCAATAAACCAACAAAAACATTCCTCGGTTAATAGCAAAGAACATTTCCAAATAGGTCACGAAGGTGCAGAAAGCTGAAATTTATTTAAGAACAATAACCATAAACAAGTTAGCGGCAACAGATAAGTTTGATTTACGAGCCCGAAAGATCACAGCACCATGTTTCTATTCGCACCTCAGTGATAGATGATTGGCTTCCATTGAATTATTTTCTATTATGTTGGTATCGATCCAAAGTTCCTTTGGATGCATGTGGTAGTGAATAGTTTTCTTTATAAATTAAATCGATTAAAATTGTGTATGAATGGGCAGCTTTAACTCTATGGTAGGTCTGGTCCGTGTAGAAAAAAGTATTGTATTTTAATCATTGATATTTTTTATAATGTTGGTTCACGTTTTCAATACCAATTTAATTTCTGCTCCTTAATCCTACATTAAGTTCGTTTTGTAGGAAAATAAAAGATAGGTACTATTAACGCTAGATGAATAGATTATTTTGTGAAAACCACAATTTAAAAAACGTTTGCTTAAATATAAACTCATACTCGTTTCTGATGTCAGTACAGCTAACTACTATTTTCAGTATTAATATTAAAACTAAGTATTTCATTTTGTATATTTATAAGGACGTTAAACTTCAGCATTATTATCTAACACCTCATTCTAACTACTGTTGGTATTTGTTGTAGCATTCAAGGTAAAACATCGTAATGACTCGTATTACTGCACCCACGCTTACTTCCTTTTAGGTAAGTGCAAAACTTCAAGCGACTGTCAAAGCTAGCGTACTGGAACGCCTACTACATATTCATAATATATTGATGCGCTCAAGACTACTTAGGCCGCAACTGCCAGTGTTGCCACCTCAGCAATTTTATCGCTAGATCTGGCAACTTGTGACCTTTCTTGGCGATCTAATTTTTTTTTACAAAGATGTACTAAATTAAAATCAGATCATTAAAGACACTGTCCGACACAGCTTAAACTATGACAGAGAAAGGAGAGGAAGGAGGGAGAAAGAACGAGCTAGTGGGTCTATTTCTGTTGTTTCGTTTTTTATTTAGCGATTTCTAGGTATATTTGAATTCAACCATCAATTTTAAGGTGGAGGCGAAATCCAAAGTTATATTTGGCGGGCAAAGTGCATTACATAACAGTATTTTCATTACGTGTTATGCATATGCATTTAGCACCGATCATTAGTTGAAGAATAGATCTTAGCCGCACCGCTGATTCTAATGTGTACGTTGCCTTATGTCACAATATGGTTGCGAGAACTACATCACGTAAAGAGTGACAGGCCAGTAGCCGTTACCTCTGTATAATGTGGTGCGCCTACGCACGCAGTAAGACAACTTAAGGACGTTTAACTTCATTTATTAGAATTAATTTAAAGCTTTTGCACAGTTTGCATTAAAAAAGGCAATTAATAAAGGAGTTCATGAAACTATTCATAACATTTCCACGTATTAGTTTAAAAATAATCTTTATATTAATACGTGAAGAAAAAACGCTGTACCCATTTTTAAGCACATTGCACGCATGGAAGAGTGTGAGTTTTAGCATGTTTAAAGTTCGTATAGAGAAGGAGAGCAGAAAAATATTTCAGTTGAATTTTGATTACCAAGCGACCACTAGTATATTTAATAAAATACGAGTTAAAATACACTAGTGAAAACAACATTAATATATAAATATTTTCACTTGAACGTAGGACACTAACAAATACAGCAAAGTACATTTGTATAACTAAACACTTTCTCTCATACTCATCTTTATAATAGAGCAAAACCCGTTCATTTAAATTTAACGATACCGAAGAAAATAAATTAATAATTTATGACCACAAAGACCATTGCATTACGTATAATAGATAAGAGCAACAGACTAAATAAATAGTTGTAAATTAAACAAGCTTAGCCAATACAACTGGCTTTTGTCACTTTCAAAACTAGAATTACGAAATGGAACGGTTGCTAGTTCAAATGAAGAACAACAAAAGGATTGATGACCGCGCTGCCGCTGTATCAAGGACACAAAGCAATTTTGCATCGATCAATCGAATGGAAATAAAATTATATCGTGACTAACGCAATTCCGGAATAATATAAATGTGTATCAGATGATTGATTGAGTCTTCTAATTCCATCCTGTCGACAAGAACTTTACAATAAAATAGTGCATGCCGTATAACCAAACCTAAGTCAAGTAAAAAATTAAGCCAGTTTAGCCAGTAATTAGAACAGGGATTTGATTTATTAAATGCTCCACCTTTGGGTTGGCATTTGGTCTGAACATAACTCTTGTTCTTAAACAAATCCCATGCCCAGATATTATGATGAGATTATGTTTAAGAAGACAAAAAGCAATACAATTATTATAAACAATGGTAGATATAATTTTGCTTTAATTATTAATTAGTTCTGGCGCTCTTGATAACGGTGCCTTAACGAGTTTTCTCATTTCCCGGATGTATACAATAATGATAATATTCTATTCTGTACTGCCTTGGTAAATCTCCAAGTAGGTACAATTAAAACGTAAATCTGTAAGGCATCAACACACAGATCAAGTCCAAACTATAAACAAAACATGATTTAAACCATGTCTAAGCTAAATCCGGGATTAAAATAAATACATCACTTACTAAAGAAATATTAAAGATAGAAAAAGAAACATTGCATGCTGTAATGACAGTGAATATAAAATATGCTCATTTTGGCAAAGATTACACTTATCGAAATTATCTAAAGCTCTAAGCTTTTGATCTATTAATTAGTTCTTATCAGACATTATTACTTGTACTTCTAATAACAAACCTCCCACACGTTAAACGAATCCAGGAGCTTCTGTCATCATTGTACTTGTTATTTTTACAAGCTTCGTCAGTACAGCTGGGATGTCATTAATATATGCTTACTCATCGACCTAATCCGCTTGACCATTCGTGCTTAACCAACATTTCTTCGTCATGAATTGGTTTACTAACAAAATTCTCAGGTTTTGGAGGTCATAGTAACAAAGAATCAAGATACATACCTGGTACTACAATTTTAACATAAAGACATTCCACCAATGTACTACAATCTCAAAGAAAACTTCATTCGGAATTCTCATTTTTCAAAACAATATCAATATTCCTAATGACGGGTGTAGCAATGAAGAAGTGCAATGTCAAGAAACCCGCATTAAAAAAGAAATCAGAAACTTCCATCATAAAAGGGAAATTGGACCCATCTATACTCCATTTGGTTAGGTACTTAACTAAAGGTAAACAAATCATAAAAAAGGTTCTTTTATAGGGCCATTTTTCATCTTGAAATAAAACGTAACCAAAATAAATTATTTAATCATTCAAAATAATTTTCCTTTACTATAGTAGCATATTTTACTACTTTGTTTATTATTAAATGGTAATTATAAATTCTTAAGCTTGCGACCAATAAATAAATCAAATCTGATAATTATGTCATAAAGTATTGCAATGTGCCTACTAGAAAGAATCTAAAAAGACAGGAAATCAAAACCTTTTTCTACATAATAGACTTTTGATAACTCGAAAAAATTAAGAAGTAGTACCGCGAGGAAGCGCGGCAAAATAATTAACCGATATTATACTTAGTCGGGTAACCAGACGCCATTCGTAACAGTTTGTACTTTCGTTCGTTTTTGTGTTTCTTTTGCCGTAAATTGTATTATTTAGTTATAGTTTTGTTTGTTCGTTGTTTTTATTGATTGTTAGATGTGTTGTTATTAATTTCACTCCCAATTCATAAGATACCATTGTAATAAAGGTTGAAGAGCCCTGAACGCCGCCATTTTTATTGTTTACCTTTAGTTAAGTACCTAACCAAATGGAGTATAGTGGATTATCATCAAAACAATTATGAATGGCGTATAATGGGGAGGGTTTACGCTCAACAGTGGATTGATAGAAGCTGTGAAAGACACAGTAGAAATAAAGACTGGGAGTGCTGGAATAGCTACTAATATTACAAACATTAAAGTACAAATTATAATCATAATAATATACACGCATATTTGTTTACCGAATGAAAAGCTTGATTAAACACATGGGTGGATATCACGACTAACACTATTTGTAGTGATCGTGACGCTAGGGTCACGGTGTGAGTCTATGAATTCTATGAATCCGCAATCCGTGCCTAGGTCAAACTCTCTACAGTCTAAGACGTTTAACTTATCATCGTACTTAACATTACACTATAAAAAAGACGCTCGTATTTTCACCAGTATCGGTGTTTACGCATATAAATTCGCACATAAACAAACACCCCGATTCTAGAACAGTTACTTGAAGGCCATACAAATATTTGTTTCGTGGGAATTGAAAACGCTATCGTAGTGAAACACAGTTTTTAGTAGTAGTAGTGCCTGCTGGCGTGTCTACATGCCAGCATGAATGGGTCGCACGACCGGGGAAGTACTACCCTCCCGCAGAATATCGAGTT
Source organism: Subacronicta megacephala (assembly GCA_958496365.1). Taxonomy (NCBI): domain Eukaryota; kingdom Metazoa; phylum Arthropoda; class Insecta; order Lepidoptera; family Noctuidae; genus Subacronicta; species Subacronicta megacephala. The sequence continues at coordinate 4,691,889 of OY292533.1, forward strand.
CAAGTAGCAGAATGCATACTGTTGCGTTTCGTACGGTGAGTGTGGAGCGCCGGAGGCCCAATTTCTCCCTCAGTCCATTTCCTTCTCCTTTTCTCCTTCCCTCCTTCCCCTCCCGTTTCCTTAAATAGGCTCAGCAACGCATCTGCAACTCCTTTGGTTTTGCAGATGTCCATGGGCGGCGATGACTACTTACCATCAGGTAGCTCGCCTGCTCGTTTGCCGAGTTATACAATAAAAATAAAAAAAAGCCAAAGACGATCGTTTGACCAATCACTCTACACGATTGTTGTATCTTCTGATTAGAGTATAAAATCAATAAAATCTTATACACTTAATTGGAAAAGCACCACCAGGCAAACAAAACAGAGAGTAAATAAACTATCCATTATTGAAATAAACTGTTTCAAGGGTGTATACCATAATAGAGAAGATAAAAAATATGGATAATCTGATAAATCGTCAAGTTAAAGTAAAGTAGGTGAATTAAACTGGAGTATCGACCTTTGGTAATAACCTTTTTATATGTCAAGACATGAGAAGCCTTTGTGTAGAAAATTGTACAGTGCAAATTGTCTACTACAATCTACTATTCAATTCAATGTTAGCATTGAAGGAATGTAGTATTTCGTAGACGTACAATGATATCTAAACTTTCTAGGAATTTAACGGTTTATACTACCTAGACTGTAAGTATTATATTTGTGAACTCAAGTTTAGCATCTTTGGATACGCTTCTTTAAACACTTTTAATTTCATTTTAGCAATGAAGTTTAAGCACCCAACTAAAATGACACATTTTATCGTTTTGAAATGTCTATTTTTTTAAGTATTTGCAAGTGTAACTTCTAAATTGGTCAATTTGTTCTCTATATCGACTCCTATCAGTAATTTCTTCATGAGAACAATATATATTATTAGTGTAACATTAAAAGTGAACGGATTTCTCAAGTTCCAGTTTATTTCGCGCACAATGCCGGTCCCACTTGTTCGCACTGATTCGCAATTAATAAACAGCATGACCCACTATCGAAGTTTCAAATTGTCGAATCATTCTCTTATTAATTAATATCAAATCTTCGGTAAGTTTTTACGGTGGCAGCGTTTCGTCGTGATGAATATGCGTGCCAGTTCGGTAATAAACTTATTAATGTCGCTTTCTTCTTAACGGCTTCAATGTCACAGTCGAAATTTTGAGTTCCCGTTTGGCAGTGTCGAGAACGATTGAAACTTTGAACGCGCGACGCCTTGTCCACCCTTTTACGGAAGTCCACACATATTGTCATTGAATTAATCACATTTTTATGTCCTCACGTGTTTCGACCTTCGCTTTGGAACCGGTGTTGTAAAATGAATAAATCTTCGACTTATCTACACTAAATCTTAGTCAAGAAAAGAAGGCCAAATAACTAAGAAGTGATTGATATCTGACAACTATAAATCCTAACACTAAAACAAGTGAACCAACTTACCATAAATCAAGCTCTGGACACGGGGAAAGCACGGCGTATAAATACTCCGTTAGTCACATTAACTCGATAACAAAAACCACTTTTTGTACCGCGTTCCGTGAAACGTATGGTCTCAACCGAACAAAATTATCACTTTCCACAAAACACCATTCCACAACACTGATAAAGCACAATTCTGCCGATCTGCCGACTCCGTAACACAGAGCTTGCACACGTTTCTTCACAGTTATCTGTTAAGACGGTAGCGTAACAGAGTGAAGCAATCGCAATGCCAATCGCAATGCGAAATTTAGGCGGTCACAAAATTGTTCGCCTAAAAGCGACAGTTAAACCGACTTTACCGGTCGGAAACGTTCCAAATTCGTATCGGAAAGTCAGTTTACGTTTGTAAATGCGAGAATTTTTGAACACACGAGTGAGCTGCGCGGGCAGCGCGAGCAAACTGAGGTGCCGTCGTGCGCAACCACGCGACGCATCTAACCGAACCGAATGGACTTCAAACTTTTACCCGACCGAATCGAAGCCGCACGCCATATAATACAACAACCTCAACTTCACATCAATTTTGAAATCGGAAGGCCTGCTAAGTTGCAAATAAACTTGCAAGTTACATACATGGACAAGTTACCCGGACAAGGCTCTCAAGATATGACATTCGTGAACGCACGCAACGATTACGCAGCGGACGTTTAATCGTGCTGATACGATCCATCAATGCGAGCTCTTGACGTTGATACTAAAAGATAACCAAATTAGTGGATACCAATTATGGGCTTGATAATAAAGGTATCGATTTAAATGATAATAACTTGGTCGGAAATGAAAATGCGATTGCATTGTATTTTTAACGGTATCATACATAAATTAAGCTGAATTCTTTTGAACCAAATGCGGATACAGTTACTGTTCAAACAACCGAGAACGTTGCATTCCTTAAGAGGAGCACGAAATTTGATCTAAAAGATCTATCTATAAAAGGTTATTTTTAGTATATACAAAAACTGAAAGTAGTTTGTTCAGGATCATCAAGAGATACTATTATAGCAATATATATTATAGCTGGTAAATTATTGCTATGATACACAGTATACTTATTTTCTCTTAAAATAAAGATATAAATTATGGCAATAGAATGTGTAGGAGTCTACACGATGTCGCTTAGATCAAGTATATGTAAAGCATGTTAGCAGTAGAGAAAGTTAAGATATGAGGAAGATCATACAAAGCTTGCATGGAAGAAATCGCAGATTGCGATAAGGCAGGCCGCCTATTGTATGTCTTGAAATGCAAAAACTTTTAATGTTTATAAAGTATAATGTTAATAAGATAATACATAAAACGATTATATATTAGGATAACATAACGATAAATTGTAATAAATACTAAATTATTAAGGGATCAAACATAAGAAAACAGCCTTAGTGAAGAGAACCATATTACCATATTCCCATCAAATATCAGAATATGATGATCATCTAATAGAAATATATAAGATCATCTATATAATAGGTAAGGCTTATGTCATAAATTTCATTAAAATGAAGACTTTTTAAATTCGTAGGGCAGAAAATATGAAAGAGATAAGTAACCTTTTCCTAACTTTCTAAATTACATTCGAAGGATAAGGTAACATTAAAAACTTTATGTATAAACACTTCTATAAAGGCTTGGTTCATTAAAGTTAGTATGTGAGAAGTAAAAATATACCAGTTATAACTAGTAATCGTAATCGAAAGCAGTAAAGTGTATCCGTTACAGGTCTTCGGTTAAATTTGCATGTCTTCTGTTTAATAGTTTAAAAAATATCTGTCTCAAATGAACGGCGATTGGAGTTCTATCGTTATCGAAACAGGTTTCAAATTAGTGATGAAATGTTGCCCTAAAAGTCTAAGCTGAATTTGGGACGACGCAATTAGGAGATTCAATTTGGATCAATTTAGGAGGTATTAAAAAATGTTGAAAGTTTCTGATTATACGCGGTGTCTTACAATTAAGGATCCAATTATATAAAAAATAAAAAAATAAAACTGGTATTGTGCGATTCAATTTAATCAAAATGGTGTGAAATTTTAAAAATACTTACAAAAGCGTACGGGAGTCGGGAAATATGGGTATAAACATTGTAAGCCATTAAAACGAATAGAGATATTGCTATAACCGATATTTATAATGCCATTATTCCAATTTTACGCTAGTGTTTCTCCCTTAAGCCAAGTACTCCAGCACTTGCATGTCGCAGCATTAAATAACAACTCTAATTAAAGCGTATGCAGATAAAGCCGGCGGCACTGCACCAACTGGATTCTTGGCTCATAACCATGGGAATCGTTTCATAAATAAGTGCAAGTCGATTCCTAGAAAATTTCTAATACACTATACTCTAACGTAAACAGGCAATAAAATTATTTTCACGCAAAACTGTGAACAATTAAGAAGCTAGTTTAATCAAGTACGCCTTTAATTCCAGTGAAATTGGACCTTACATACAATTGATTCAGTCTAAAAGTCAACTCGTGTTTCTCATTTTTTACACGAAGTATTTAACATGGTGGAATATTTTAAGTTGTTAAGTTTGAAACAAAAACAACTCGTTTGAATTAAAAGAAAACCAATGAAGTGATAAGTAAAGACAAGTTATGCAAAACTGCAGACTTGTCTTTACTAAACAGTGATAAAATATCGTAAAATGACTGCCTTATGTGTTGACGACCTCTATATATTCTTGTCTCCTTAGTCTATTCTTTAGTAATCGCAAATTATGACATATTACTCGTAAAAAGTCACTCCTATTATACCTGTAAACATTTGGCTTTAAACATCAGTTACATGTTACTTACATTTAACATTACATTATTACATTGCAACTTATTTAACGTTATTTAGGAATTTTGTAATAGATATAAAAAGCCTCCAAATGTTACACAATTGGAACCCAGAAACCCAAACAAGAGCGACTGATAAAAACCTTAAACATCCAAGGCACTGGAGCAGAACGATAAAGCGATGGTGCATTTAAAAAATATACTATTCCAATGAATTTAGTTGTTTGAACAGTGATATTCGTATTCGAAGAAACGAGTTGAGATATTTGATGATTGAAACCTGTTAACTTGATATTTTAAAAGGTATACAAACCTTTATATGGTATGCAAATGATAGCAGATGAGCTTGACACCTTATTACAAATATGGCTTAAGATTAGCGGTTGCAATTAAAATACGAGACTAATCATTCGTTATGTAGAATTAATTCACCATTGTGTTTACGTTAAGTATAGAAATGTACTATTTTTTGTATACTGGTTTCAAGAATTTGCTGAGATTCGTTCTTAATAATTCATATGAAAAAATATATTTTTTACAATACATTTACGGCATGAGTTTGATTCCTATTCTGAATTTGGTCAAATGTATGAAGGACAAGAATTCTTCATACTTATATAATCAAGGCCTCAGTTTTAATAGATGCACCAACTGACTGACATGAGAACAACACTTATTACAAATGCCGACCACGTCAACCATATAATCTTGAAAGATAAACATCAACAACTATTGCTGTCTGTTTGTAAGGTCTCACTTATCAAAATTACTATGAAAGAGTAAAATTCTTCGTTTCTTTTGTTGTTATTTACTCCTTATTATAATTCTTCTCCGTTTCAAGGCGATATATAAATCCTAGTTGTTATGTTTCTCACGGTACCTAAAATAACACATCACAGGCCTTCGACAAAATGAGCTTTACAATATTAAATCGATTACAATTAAACTTAATATACTTGCTCATTATATTTTCGTTATGCAATTCCCGAAACTAATGATATTTCTTCACCAATATTACTTCACACACGAAACAAAGACTAATTGATAAGCATAGGGCGATAACAATCTGTTAATTAACACCAAGTTTACTCCATCGCTTGTTGTGTGAACATTGCTCAAAGCACGGCGTCCGCTGCGCCCGCGCACCTAGGGGTCAAGGTTAAGATAGGTGGCCAGTTTACTATTATTTTACCGGATATAAATTTAAATCAGTAAAATATTATCTGATTTGATTTTGTTTTAAGAGGAGTGTCCCTCGCGAACGCAACAATGTTGCACAGTTGTCGCTGTCTCTATCCCTCGCGATGCGAACGCGTGCCCGAGAGGAGAAACAACAACATTTTCACGCGTATTTCGTATGTTCCGAATTTTGGAGATTACTCCTATAATATTACTAATATGTAAAAAAAAATCTTGTAAAAAAATATTCACTATATTATCTGGGTTTCCTTCGAATCAGAACTTTTCTGTATTGATACATTGTCGAGAAATACTAGCATAAAGTTGGGCCGTTTTTCAACGAAAATTGCCAATCTTTGAGCTCGTGTAACTTTTTAACCGTATATTGAAATGAAATTTTATATTACAGGAACACGTATATTAATGATAAGATTGTTACTGCAAAATTTCAATGACTTTCATTGTTTAAAATTCAAGCAAGGGCCAAACTGCGTTTGTATGGGGCGCGAAGCGGATACTATCCTCTTAAGTATATAAGAATTGCCTTTATCGTCTTAGCCTTCCCAAATATGACGAAGTAGGATTGCAGTTTACATAAAAATGATTAAATCAGTATTCTAAAAGTCGTCTGACGAATAAAGAACTTTAACATTATACATTAAAGTGCCTGTCTTGCTCACGAGTTTGTAATGATTAGTCATCTAGAAATGGACCGGGGTGAGTACAGATTAACTTCCTGGATCGATGGATCTACACAGGCGTAGGAAATCAAGTATGTTTGTCCAGTCTTTGTCCAGCAATGGGACACATAATCCAACTAATACAACCTAGAGGTAAACTGATGTTGACTCATACAACATACATTCACGTATGAAACGTGACAATGTTTAAATAAAAACAATAAAACCGTTAAATGGATTGAACAAAACCAAATATTGATTTAAAAGAAATCAAACATTCAAAAACTGGTTCAATTTCATTCTTAGAATGATCCTACGCGTCAACAAATTGTGTTTGCACTAATTTACACGCGTTTCTTTTTTAAATTGATAGTTTAACGGATTTTATTAGCTTTCTTTGGTTCGATTGAGTTAGACATAATTTATTGCAAAGATCTTCAATTCAAATCAAAATAGTGATAGCCTAGTGATATGACCGTTGGACTGCGAAGTCAAAGATCTCGAGTTCTGTCGAGTCTTTTCGTAATCATATGGGTATTAATAAATTAATGGAGGAAACCTTCATGCCTGAGAGATTCTCTCAACAATGTGTGTAGTCTGCCAACAGTAGGTTAGCCTGGTGGACTGTAGCCCCTCTCATTCTTCAGTAATGGGTCTGTAAATGGGTTGATGATGAGAGCTTCAATTACCAAGTAAATATTTCAAAGTGGGAGTACATCTGGAAAGATCGGGACTAAAACAAACCCAACCGGAAAACTGGGCCACTTTAGATGTGTTCTATATATTTTTGACCATACGTTAAGATATTTTTAATGAACTGTACCACCAAATCGGTATACAAAAAACTCAGAACCCTCGACGTAACAGGTAGAAATACAATAGGATCACATGCGTAGCTTACTGTTACGTCGAACAATACAACAACAGCATCATAATCTGGAAACGCCGTTAAATTCACACGACATTGCTTCCTGAACTATACTGTTGCATTTGAAGTAGAAATATATTCTCTAATCGATAAAAATATTGTTAGTCCATAAGCCCTCATGGAGTTTACATTCGACAAAAGTTTTGCTTGTGATAACATTGTAAAGCAATCGAGTATTTTGTAGCAGGCCAATTATATTTTACGGAAACAGTCGGTGGGACAAGTTGTTATCATGTAAATAGAAAAGAGTTTGTAGGAGTGATTTGGGCCCTCATTGATGATAGACTAACGGTGGCCATTAGAAGCAGGTCGAATCGGTCGTAATAATGACAAGGAATATACACATACAGATAAGTATTAGAATCGTAAAACTTTCTTTTAAATAAAATTGCCAATCTCAAAACACAGATTCTAACTTAACTCAAACACTGATCATCACAATGATCTATACAATCCCAAGCATCATTCGCAGCCTCCACTGCCGTGGGAAACACCGGCCTGTATTATTATCACGCCGGCAGCTGATCAGATTGACTGGCTGACTTTAAATAACAGTCTTGATTCACATTTACTTCAGCCTGATCCTTCCTAGTGACCCGGTAGTTCCTATTTATGCTCCTTCCTAGTGACCCGGTAGTTCCTATTTATGCTAAGTAGTTCGGTTTAGTTTAAATTACTATAGCCAACGATATATTATAATATCGCTCATCATCTATAGTCATAAAAGGCACAATTGTTGATGCATGCAGAATATTACACATATGTGTATGTCCTCGATAAGCTACGGAAGCACCAATGGACAAGACAGAACAGAACTGGTAACTAGTTTTTATACCCATTATTTAGATGATTCTCGTGCTGAAACGAAATAAAAAGTCTTCATACTCAAAAACGCACAAGCAAATTGTTATTAAATTATCTGGAAGCTTTGATTGAAAATCCGTCTTCGGCTTTATATATGATGAACTACAAATCGGTTTTAATATTCCATTGTCTGGGAAATTATCCCGTCCCGGTGGTCTTGATTTATTATTTACTAATAACAAAGTAGATTAAATCGCATTCTTTAATATATTATAACAATAAACTGCTACTTATTGTCCATAGGCTTTGTAAATTGGATCTCTTCATTGTCTCGTCAACTTTCATTGGCTGCTCTCGTAAGTAACGTTTGATTGCTGAAGCAATCATAACTTTCCTTTTATTAATGACTTTTAATGAACGTTTTGGCTAATGACTGCCGAAATTATAAGTTATACATTTCAGAAATTCGCACGATCGCCCCAGTTTGAAAGTTATAAGTTTCACTAACTCTAACTAAATTGGTAACATCTTGAATCTTGATTCAATTCAAATTCCCAACAATTACAGTTTTGCGCAAATTTTTAGTGTAGCCTTAAGTTACGGTTCAATTGTAGTGATCTTTATCGTTATAAAATATCTTTTTATATTTGACTTTCACGATTTATTTAGTTCTATGATGCAATATTCAATATTCTACCATGTTTTTAAATAATTATGTTTTTATATAAAGCGTAATCATCATCATCAACCCATTACATTGTCCCACTGCTGGGCACGGGTCTCCTCTCAGTAGGAGAGGGATTAGGCTATAGTCCGCCACGCTAGCCTACTGCGGGTTGGCAGACTTCACACGCCATCATAAAAATCTCTCAGGCATGCAGGTTTCCTCACGATGTTTTCCTTCACCGTTATGCGTTAAAGCGTAATAAATATGTTTAATTATGTAAATAATAATTATGTTTTTATATAATTTAAATAATTATGTTTTTATATAAAGCGGCGGTAGCCTAGGGCGTCGGACTTGCGATCTTGTGGTTGCCGGTTCGAACCCCACCCATTGCACTACCGACGTGAACCCACTCGTAACACAAGCATTTAGCTTAGTACGAAGGGTAAACAAGAATACTAGTAATGTGTGCCCCACATAGTAAGCTTTTTAAAAAAAACATTTTCCGGAGTTTATGATGTTCCGATTCGATTTTCCGGAGCTATTTCCAGTAGCAGCTCGGAGTCTGGATTTGTGTCCGGTTAATGGCAATAGGATCGCCCCCTTTTACATGGGACCTAAACATACCGGCGAAATGTGTGTGTACATTAGTACCCCTCTGCCTAACCCTTCGGGGAATACAGGCGTGATGGTATGTTATATTATTTTCTCAGGGATAAGAAAACATACCATCCCTCAGTTGACATTTCGCAAAAATTCGTAATTACAGCTTAAAATATACTCCAATGTGCACATGTCTGACATTTAACGTCATTGTATTATGTGCGAAATAAAAAACTAGGTGGACAGGTGCTATTATCCCCGAAGGAGCTAATGATTCTCCAGGTGCATCTGTTCATAGTATATGCAGGTACCTACTATGTGACAGAAGGTCCTGCGCAAGAGTTTTTATTGGATAATTATGTAGAATCAATTTTAGGGCTTCGGGCAAATGAACAAAGGTGGCATTGCTGAATAATGACGTCAGGTTCCCCAAAAAGTACCATAACAATTATTTTTAGACCAATGTAAACAAAAAATATCAAATTAATTTCAATGAATTTATTAACTGTGTAATTTTTTCTGAAACCTTTTTTGCACTTGATAAAAGGACGACATTGAAATAAAACAATTATAATATTCATTAATTCAGTGTAATATTACGAATACTTGATTAGAACTAGTTGGTACATTACTTTTAACAAAAAAGTTAAACCGCCTTCAAAAAATAATAAAATAATTTTGTCTAAAACAGTTTGGGAAGTCGGTGACTTCTATTTGAGTGGGTCTTTTATTTTCGCCACCGACTTCCCAAACTGTTTTAGACAAAATTATTTTATTATTTTTTGAAGGCGGTTTAACTTTTTTGTTAAAAGTAATTTTATTTTGTAATTTTTAGTGGAAAGTTTGTTTAGAAGTACTTGTTAGCCAACTAAACGCACTGCTCCAATAAGACAGCGATGTTTCGGAGTAAACGATAATATCATCGATGTAAACAAATTTTAGATTTTTGTTGATATTTTCAAAACTGCTTAACCGATTTCGATAAAATTTGAACGGGACCACCTCTGAAGTATGAACTACCAAACAAAAAAACAATCACTAAAATCGGTCCATAACTGGCGGAGAAATCGCGTAACAAACATACAAAAAAAAAAAAAAAAACATACAGACGAATTGAGAACCTCCTCCTTTTTGAAGTCGGTTGAAAACCATAGTATTAAGAAGATGTTTTAAGTAAATATGTCTACGTATTATAAGATTGAATTGTGCGCAAGACCGCAAACCAGCAAGGTTATCCACTTGCTCAACGCCTGCGCAGGCCTACGTTTTTTACTTGCATTGCCATCTGTTCTGTTCTATTACTTAGCGATAATAAAGTGAATTATAGATGGAATGCTTCTGTCGCTTTATGGCTATTCTTGTTTTTTACAAAATAAATAGTACTTACCTTATTCAATATCAACCCTTGCGTGCGGTGTGTTCAAAATGCCGAATTTCAAACAGAAGAACACAGCTCTAGGGTTCCAAATAAGAAAAAGATTGTCACTAATCAGATGAAGAATAACTTAATAAAATATGCAATTTCTGCAAGATGTTTTAAGGATCATCAACCGGCAATAAATCAGCGTACCTATCGCCTAATGCACCTGATCCTGAAAAAGTTAAGTATCAAGCACTGGTAAAATAAAGGGTTGAATTATTGCTAGAAGTTTATGTTATGTGAAATGATACTTTGAAACAAGAGCCACCATACACAATGATGCAATGCAAAAAAAATATACGCGAAAGCAAATACCTGCTTCCCAAATAAAGACACAAACATTAGGAAATAGATGCGTTTGTAACATTATCTGCTGACCTTATTTTTACAGATCAAACACATGAAACCTGACTAACATTTGTATCTTGTATTGCACAATGGTGTTTGTGTCACAAACCGCGACAAATCTTGTACATTGTTTGTATGACATTATGAACACCATACATTCACGTGTCAGAACTACTACAATGCTATTTTTGCCGGCGAAAATGTCATACATGCGCGTGTCACTTCATACATTTCACGCATTGTTATGACCTGCGTGAAATACAATACTGTGAAGTTTTATTGAAAATGGAAATTCACTTTCCAATGTTGACTGACGCCTACATTTTAATACGTGTTGAAAATCGCACGACCGTCATATCGGATATACCTTTGGCGCGAAATCTCTTTTACACAATAGTGCGATTTTAATAACTATGTAGTACCTAACGTTGCCTTCTAGAGTAATAACTGAAACTTGTGAAGAATTATTTTCTAATTTCTAGCGATACGCCATCAGAATCAATACACAATTCTGTAAAACTCCTTCTTTCGCTAAATTACGTGAATGTCTAATGTGTTCAGTTAAATAATTGTCAGACTGCTGCAGGAAAAACAGAAAAAAACTCAGAGTAGAATTTAACTTTGATAATATAATGTATAAAAAAATTAGGTACTTCTAACAACCAGAGATTAAGCGGCGGTAGCCTAATGGCTAGGGCGTCGGACTTGCGATCATGTGGTTGCCGGTTCGAACCCCACCCATTGCACTACCGACGTGAACCCTCTCGTAACACAAGCATTTAGCTTAGCACGAGGGGTTAACAAGAATACTAGTAATGTGGGACCCACATTGCTAGTAAGCTTTTTTTAAAAAAAAAAAAAAAAAAAAAAAAAGAGAGATCCCCATGCACCAAACGAAGCCATTCCAAATTAATAAGTCTTCATAAGCAATAAACTCTACACCTCCAAAGAAATAAAAATAAAATGATAAAAGTAACAAATTGATTATTGTTGAGCTTCATTGATCCTACGACTTGTTATGTTAATTTGTAGTACACAATCTATTGAGGACAAGTCACCATGACTTGAATGGTAGTAACCGAGGCTAGACATGACATAAGTGACAAGTAAGTATTGATAAATCATAATGAGAATATTAGGAAATATGATGACGGGAGTGACAAAATGACATTACTCTTAAATGTCACTGTAGAAGGAGAAATACAGAAAGATATGTGTTAAGTGAACGTATTTATTTCTATATTGTTATTGTTGAGAAATAAATAAGTTGTTCTGTCTAAAGAAACTAAGTTAGATACACAATTTTGCTAGTATGATACAATAAGACACATATAAACCAATTACCAAGTAACTGCTAGGCTAGCGAATCTTAAGGATCATAAAATTCTTGTATGAATCCTTCAATAAAATAATAACGGTAAAGTTTATATCTAGCGTCTCTAGTGTCTCTACACAATATTCCTTGCATGCAAGCTAAATTTAACTTGAGCGTAGCTATCGAAATTGTCCCACATAGACTGACAGATGTGGTTAAGAATTGTGTTCATAATGCAACTATTTCAGTGACAAATTTCGTTGAATTGTGTAAAAAGAAATTGGATATCATACACGGCGCATTCATCATACTAATGAGGACCATAATTGGTCGATTCCGAGCGCAACCGTTAAAAAAAACTTCAAAAGGAGTTTCGTTTTCATCTAGCAATCTTATTTCAAAATAAATAAAAATGGCGGAACGGCTGATACTGCGAATCATTTGCTAAAAAGAAAGTTACAAAGTGGACAAAGGGGCTATTTATTGTTACCTTAAAATACACATACGTAACAGCGTAGTAAATAATATGGATCACTTCCTTATATAACGTTCCGTCTAAAATGTTTTATCGCATAATAGCTAGAAATAAATCAGCTTCAATCTAGTCTATTGTTGAATGGAGAGCTTGTTCCAATATTTGAAAGCAGCTAACTTTCCTGTTAACAACAGGCGGGGTACGGCAAATAATTACAGAAAAGTTATTTAGTGCATCTACACTAATAAATACGAAAGAAACTCTGTCTGTTACCAATTCAAATTTTTATGAATTTTGTTATAGAGATAGATACCTTAAAGCTTTCTTTTTGGATGAGTGTGCGTACTCTGGAACTACACTAAGACTGTACTGGTACTGTATGCCATACATACAAACATATTAATAAAAAGACGAAAATATATATCTACTTATATTATTTCAAATGTAGTAGCCCATAACAATATATCTAATGGTGGTAACGGTCAACTGTAAGTAGTGAACAACCCTATAAAGAAAGGCTTTGATAAGGACCAAATGGTCCTTCGAACACTACATCAATAACCCGTATGACTACAAAGGAAAACATTACAGTAATCGATAAAGACCCAAATTTAGAACAATGGAAGATAGTGGTAGCAGCTCTGTCTTATAACCCCAAGCTAACATTAAGCCAGATTTCCCGAGAACTTGAGAATTATCTAAAATCGAAGAAGATTAATGGTCAATGCGCAGTCGAGCGTACCGAACGCGTTGTACCAAGATCTTGTCTCGACCATGTCTGAATATATCGATTATGACTGTACCACTTTACGTTGAAGAGAGATTCGTAACAGCCGATATGTCCGCTTTATACTACCCATCGTTATCTGTTTTAGAAATCAGCAGGAAATTTCAAATATGGTTAGTGGCATCAATAGAAATATTTTACGGGTCACCCATAGATACTAGTGTGGTGACATTACATTGTATAGCTGACGCAGCTACTTCCGAGCCCGCTCGCCATCCCACTCATACTTTTGATGATAGTCGTTATCCATAGGGCACAGGGTAGGTTCGCGTCAATAATTATTGTACGTGTATTAATTATTAATTAAAATCCGTTATCTAATAACTTTGGCGTTATTATTTCATTCCTTTTGACATATCAATACAGACCTTAGTAGTTAAACCTAACCCACAGTGATCTCAAATAATAATCTAACAGTGGTGACCGCGACGTGATTTTAATTAATAATCAATAATAATACACGTACAATAATTATTGAAGCGAGCCTACCCTTTGCCCTATGGATAACGACTAACGTCAAAAGTATGAGCGGAATGGCGAGCGGGCTCGGAGGGAGCTGCGTCAGCTATACAATGTAATGTCGCCACACTAGTAAGGAAGCAATGAAACTAGAATACGACGACAGAATATTGAAATATCAATTTTGGTAATTAATGTCATCAAAGATTATTAAAAACACTAAAAATATTTGATGGAGCTATTTCGTAAATTGTAGCGTCTGAAGTGGATTGTATCGTTTAATAAATCAGTTATCTAATCTAAATTGTTTTGAAAGGCAAAATGGATGAAATATATTGATAGCATGATGCAATCGATAACGCTTTTGCCGGCAAAGTTCGGGCGGAAGATGGTAAAATCACCTATTTATTCACTAACCAAAATACAATGTTTCAGGCACTATTCATAGTATTTATCAATTGATACCTGGGTAAAGAATAGACGAATGATTTACACCTACTTCATATATTCTTTTGATGTTTTAGAGAATTACTCAAGAGCCATTGAAGTGTCAACACAAACACTCAACAACCATAAAACTTTTATTGCGAACACTACAAAGATGTTTACTATACTTATACTTCTGTTTATCATAAATCTCATCTCGTAGCATCTCCAAATTTTTGGTACAATTTTAGCTCTTTACGATTGTCTTAAAATATTGAGATTTCGCAAATTGAAAATTATAGTTGATAGTGTTTAGTCATAATTTCGCAACCGCATTCGAATTTCAGGAATAACGTCATGAAACTGCTGATAAATAGTACAAATTCTTTACTTTAAAACGAAGATACCATCACATTATCAATGAATTTAAACACATAGGGAACTTAAATGAAGTGCAGTTATGAAGTAAAGTCCCATAAAATTGAAAATCGAAAGCTTTGTAACGAAACGTTAAGTAATTATTAACAAACGCCGAACATAAATTGTGACCCTTTTATTCCCTCTTATAAACAATATCATATAAAGAATCATAAAACACGTAATTCTCATCAAACTTAATGAGGTTAACGTGTAAAAATGATGGTTATACTTGCAGGAAGCAGTAAACCTAGTGTTTATTAAAACATCTAATCAAAATTTACCATTAAAGAGAGTTATACAGAAATAGAATCAATTAAAGAATGCGGAAGATATAAAACAGACTACCAAATATGTTCCTACTGTAACACAAGTTAACACATCGCAGACCGTGTGCACAGCAATGGCGCCTATAAATCCAACTTGTAAATTTCTCTAACAGCTTCTACTATAAATCTTTTCGATCTTTTTGAAGAAATTAATCCAAAATGTGCATAATTTTGTAATGACGAGACAGGAAACCTGCTTCCGCGACTATACGACCAAATATCTAATTCTGGAGACATAGAAAATAGTGTTACATAATCCAGCTATAGCATTAAAATAAATCTGCTTCCAGAGATATAAGTTTGGTCAATAAATAAACACGGAACTTTTGCTCCGACGCTACAAATGTATCCGATAAAATGTTTCCCCGGTGAAACGTGATCTGACGTCCATCCAAATTTCCTTGTGAGTTGATTGACGTTAACATTCACTGGAATAAATAGCGTTCCATCTCCTGATGGGGTCAAACTATGAAATTCGATTAACCTATTCATGATGAAACAAACATTCCTTTATTAGTTCGAATAATTTATGAATGTTATAGCTTGAATGTGATTTTATGTTGCGAAGGCAATCGCACCGGACATGTAGTGGATATTAATCATAACAGCATTAACTTACATAATGTCATTGAAGACAAATGCTATTTTGATATTGCCTAACATATTATAAGCCGCATAAACGATCATAACTTCCAAAGTAATGGTGTTGGAATTAACCATTAAGAAAAAAATCTTGTTTAATCAATTACAAGTGAATTGCGGCAGACATCTGAATGGCAACAGTCCCTATCATCTAAAATTGTTTTTCTAGTCAATTAATCATTGACTGCACTGTTTTTGGTGACGAAACCTGCACAGAATTTATCATCGCCAATTAGCACGAACTTCCGCGTCTAAAACAGTATTCGTCTTGTCAAATTATAGCCGAAACCAAAAAGCGACGCACACATCCCGTTTCCTTGATATTAACAAAGAAAACAACGTTAAAAATGGTGTTATTTTTTTGTATCCAAATACAGACTGAATATTTGCTTTGATAACATCTCACTCATTTAAATTCTACAACAATTCTTATGATTAATGTGACGCCACATAGCTTAATTTTTTTATAGTTTTGAATAGTTATTTTAACGTTTTGGTTAACTTATGATATGCAAATTTTTGGCTACGTACAATTTAATTTAAATAGCTAATTACATAATAAGTACGAGCAACTTGTGAACTACATCTTTTATTTCCAACAGGCTTAGGTTCAATAGTAATCTACAGCAATTGCGAAGAGGTGAACATAAATTAGGTATAAAAGACAGAAAATTTTTAACTTCATTAATTTTTTTGAACAACGACGATAGAAATCACAGGAGAGCAAACCTTTATTCAGCAGACTTCAAAAGACGCAACAGTGCTGATGCATTCCAAACCGAAGTCAAAACAAATCCTTGACATAGCCGAGACCACGCTAACTTTGACATTCCAATCTCAAAATAACGACACACTGACAGAAAGAGCGGTAATGACCTGCTAAGTTAGTACTTGAGCTTTTGACACGTGTTGAAAATGCAGTGACATTATGCAGGAATTTATGGGAATTAGTAAATACTCACAAGAAGTGTGAATTTTCTGGAAAGAATCACTTTTCTTGTGACAGTTCTAAGACTATCTGACAATACTAATGTGTTGAGTTAGCTACATAGTAATTTTAAGAGTTTTTTTTTTGTTTATATAAGTCATTAACCCTTCAAGTAACAAATTACAGACACAGTGCAAAATGTATGATCTCTTGTCCTGTGGCCGATACGCGGTTTGCTATATTAAGGAAATTAACCTTATAGATTTCTTAGTTTTTTTAGTAGATATATTTGGCAGTAAGGAATGCTAAATGGCATACGTCATCTTAGACCTTGTTTACATGCTTTCCACCAGATAAGACCAGGGTTATATTACGCTATTATATTAACTAATTCCCAATACATTTGATGGAACAGAATGGTCTATAATGTTATAGTTGAAAGCAGGTTCTCTTTCATTGATTATCTTGTCAAGTGCCAATTAGGGACATTGGCACTTGACAAGATGATCTATGAGGACCCTCTAATTCCTACTCATTTTGTTTAGAAAATATTCCTCTGTCATATATGCCACATGATGCTTTACTGCCCCAGGCCTTCAATAGGTTAAGGACGGCCTTGTTTATAAGATTATATTTTCGTTCCAAAAGAAACATCTCTATTTACAAAATCATATCTATCGACTTGCGTGACATCCGTGTTCTGATATCGCTGCTCTACTCCAAATAATCATGTTAGCACGTTTTCTCTATAACATCGAGAGCTATAAACATAAATCGTTTGTGTGCTAATAAATGTCTGCACAAAGATCACTTATAAATTTTGCATTAACGTTCCCCTGGCGTCAACGACCTCCATTAGTATAATTAGCATTATAAATTCCTCATTGCGACACTATTCGTGATAGGAATAAAGAAATGGCGGATGTATCTTATAGTATTGCAAATCCGTTTGGAAACTAGCGTTAACTAGTAATAGAATATATTTTAATAACTTCCACAAGATTACCTTAATAAGAAACAAATTTAGAAAATCAGGAAGAGCTAACATTAAGAAATTAAGTTATTGCACGCTCAGTCCCTTCTCTCAATGTAAAATAATCATGGTGTACTTTTCTTAGTTGATGAAGGAAATGAACTGTTATACAATAATAACCCTGAAATTAATACCACAGCCACATCCTATTGTGACAATGTTACGCAAGACAAAATGTTTCACAATCCGATGACAGCGTGAATCTATTAATTTTCTGGTACCTTGTAATGCAAAATTTAAAAGGGAAGCTCTGTTTATCGTTAATATTTTAAATAACGAAGCCTTCGCCTTAAAACCTAACCTAGCGAAAAAAAATTGCTTTATGAAGTACCAATGAATAATTATATGAAATCTATACTCCTTGGTTAGTAAGATTTACTTTGTTGTATCTATGACATGTCACTGTTATTTTTTTATTTTTTGAAGATACGTACCTACTCACACATGTCATATCATCTGTGCTCACTCAATTTACATAAACAAATGAAATCAAACATTACAAAATGTGACAGTAATTACTTTCTATGATCATGTTGTGGTCATGTTCATTTTTGACAGCAACGTTTGAAAGTGACAATATAAACCGCCTAATTTGACAGCTAAACGCCGAAAATTTTTTTTTACGGTTCTTATCAAGATGACGTTTAGTGAATTCGAACAAGATTCTGTTTGACGGCTGCATTTATAATTTTGTGATGTAGATAAATCAAGTTGAGATGATATGTGATACGGTAGTTAAAGAAAGTAAATACAGTCATGTATGTAACGCTACGTAGGCTTTTACTTATCTCATAAGATGGTTCCGATTATCTATTAATATTTACTTACTAGTTGTTTCTTGCGGTTTTACTCGCGTAGCAAAAAGTAAACTTTGGTTCTAAGCGACTTATCAAGATATCACATGCACCAGATTCTAAGGAAGAGCCTACAGCAATACAACTGTGAAAACGGCATCATATTTCATGCAGTCGTTTTTGCGTGATGCGCATACAAACGTGCAGACAGACAATAAACCTAAAGATAATTGTTTTGGCTACTACTGCTCTCACATACTATCTATCTATGTCACATCTATCACTTTTTATGTGATCAAGACATTTTTATTTATCAATAATTAAATTACTTTTATTATTAAATGTGGTCCCACTGCAAAGCAAAGGCCTCTCTTCCTTGGCCTCGCTTCCACAATAGGAAGTACCCAAGTGTAATATTTTATATTCTGTGTCCAAAACAATATGACAAGAACAATTCGAACAACCATTAAGCATGATACACACATAACTGACCGACCGCCCCGGTCAATTTGTCCAAACCATTCATTGTAAGAGCACGCACATTATCAATAACTATGATAAATCTATCGGATAGATCGTAGTATCTCACTTACATAACGCGGCAATAATAGTAGATTCTCTCGATAACTAGCGTTAGCGAAAGTTTAAAGTTTTTATTTCGTGGCAGCCCTAAGGGGTTATCATATATCATGTTTTACTACGATAATTTAGAATTGAATGAAGAAGTTCCTTCAAATATTATTCAGATATTCGCGCATAAAAGTTCGTACCGTGATATTTCACTTAGAAAAAAATGCAAATGGAGAATTTAGTCACAATAGCCAACAGATTGTAATGACTTGTTTTCAGATTTAGTGTTATTTCATAACAATAGCGCAAAGGCATTGATTGGCAACCACATTCTCAACTTGTCGTGGTCACACGATGCATATTAATGTTATTAATACAAACCATTTAAAAGCGATTTTAGTACGAAGATAGATTGAACCTTGGCGACGGAGACTTCCCATAGTCTTCCACAAAGACCGACATTGTAATATATACTAACAAAACTTAAAAAGTAAAGAACTTATGTTTAATTTCGAAGTATATAATTAGCCTGAACGAACTAAAAGAGTTTCGAACACTGCTCTAAAAGAAACCTCGAACGGGTATCAATCACTCGGTATTGTAACCGTACGATTGGTAATTATTCAAAATCATTATGTGTAGAAGAAATAAATATGTACATGAACAACAACCTTCACAAACATAGTTTTCTCTACTTGGCTAAAAGTAACTAGGATGCAATATATCAACTCGTCATTAATCACGGTGATTATATTTTTTACCCTGCAATGCTGCTCTTTATCGACGTCTGGACGGCTCTAACTTTCATCGACATCTGTCATATATGACATTTGAGTGCAGGTGCCCACAAGTTGAAATGTCACGATCCTGCGCGCGCCGGCGCAACTCCATGCCATTAATATTTATACGCAGCACCAATTATTCATTGCAATATGGCCTTTTCTCCGCATTATAATGTTCTTCTGCTATCTAATGGCACGAAAGTTAACCATTCAATATGACAACTTGCTTTTAAAAAGATTTGAGAGACTTCATTCGTGAAATGCAACGTCGTGCATTGGCCTTTCATCATTTAGCATTTATTTGACCGAAAATAGTATAACTCTTTGAAATAAAATTCATGTTCGTAATCGATAAGATTTATTTTTTGAATAGATTTATGAGTAACCGCCGTAAACCGATAGTCATCTTCAATGAAAACTTTAGACAACGTCATGCAACAAATGGAGATCATGATCTTAGATCTTGGAAATTCAGCAAATGAAAGGTCATGTAACCTAAAATAGTTAACGTTTATCCCTTAAACGTTTAGATAACTATCACATCTGTCTACAAATCGCAATTTAGCGAGAAAGGCACACATCGACTCAGTCGTGATGCACCTAAGGCGGCAAACACATTTGTCGATTAGACGGTTCTATCGGCCGCAATATAAACCTGTCTACTAATAAATTAATCGTTCTGGATAAATTACTGCGGCTAAACAATGGTTATGTACGCAACTATTTAGAATAAGCACGTGCTCTTTTATGATATAGAACTGAACATGAGTAACGATTAACGCAGTTTATTATCGTTACATAACTATCATAGAATCAATCGATATGACGTCACATACATGTATGCAGTAAACCACACATTAAACATTGATATAATCATATTAAAGTTATGTCACGCCTCTTACGACTGCATAGATTCTTTGGAGAAATGCTCTGTTAGCAAAAACAAGTGATTTGTATTAAAAATCCTCCCATTTCTTGTTATCAAATACAACAGACGCATAAACGAAAGTAACATTTCGCACATTGTTATGTCAGTGTCAAACTTACAACAATACAAACCTGTATTATGCCATATCATAGCGGAACCGCGATATGTGTTGACAGCGACAAAATGGCATGACAGGCTAAAAGCGACATATGTGCTCACGCCCTAACACAATCGCTTTCTCGTAAGTTTAGATTGTACTAAAGGACGAGTTATTTGTACGGAATAATCAGTGCCTATAAACATGATGACAGAGATTAGATAAATAATATTAAGACATTTCAGATCTTTTATGGCAGTAGTATTCACTACGGCTGTGAGGCAGTAGCGAAGGGACAATTTTAGAGGAGGGAAGCTAGAGGCAGATTTTTTTATCTAATAAGAACCGATGAAATGAAAATCCAGTAGAAGTCGAGTTATATTGAGCCTTCATCACTGCTGCCAGAGTTGCCTGTCATAAAAACCGCTTATGACTGGGCCACAGAAGTAAACTGGACATACCGTACCATCACGCCTGTGGGTATACAGGCGTGATGGTACGGTACGTAAGGTTAGAGAAGTTAGGTAAGTTACGAAGCGTAAGGCAGAGGTGTACCATATATTTATGTCCCATGTAATAGGGGGCGAGTCTATTGCCATTTAACCGGGTACAAATCCAGACTCCGAGCTGCTACTGGGAATTTCATAGAAAAACCCAATAACACTTTGCTCGACCTGGGAATCGAACCCAGGACCTCTTGCGTAGCAGTCGCGCTTGGGACCACTAGACTATCGAGGCAATAGACTAACGAGTAAATTGGAACAGACTAGAAATTGCTTGAAGGCAGGACAAACAAACATTTCATTATGGTCTCCACAATTTACACCAACGCTTACACAAATGCTCTTAATTCTGACCAAGCTATCATTAAACCGTTTACTGCCAATAACTGTCATCTAAACAATAGTGGTGACGGCGCGAGTTTCAGATCGCTATGAAATCGAAAGCGGTATTTATGGAACTACCCTTCATATATTGACTGGAACGCGTTCAATTGATTCTGATCAACTCCCACGCACAAAGTAATTAATGTAGCAACGAAGGAGCTATTGTTATTAGAAAGCATTCTTATTTATCCTATAGGACTTATTTCTACCAAAATAAATATACCTTATATCTACAATTTCTTAATCGCCAGTTAAACAACGCTGTTAGAGAGTAAATAACCAAAGGGCAGTGCTGTTTACTCATATCGCATAACCATTGAACTAGCTCAAATATTGCAGTATTTTGTAGTAGCTAAAATATACACTTCAGGGACCTTGAAAGCTAGTTTCAATTCAAAACCAAGACTCAACAAAACCATCCATAATTCTTCAAAGAAACCTCGTCAGTCAAGCTTACAAAGCAGAAAGCCCTACTTCAATCTATTATTCATTTCTTCAATATTTGTCATGTCTCCTTGACCTACATGTATGAAGTTGTATTGAGAAAGTACAAAAATAATGGTAGTAATATTGACGATACTTTGTGGCGCTATTCATACTCCTACTGGTTCGTTATTTGAAGTTCTGCCATCAATCTCTGTTGCGAAACGTAGGAGGCTGAACAGATGGCACTTGTGCTCAAAGTATTATAAAGATTGAATCAGCTGCAATGTCGTTTTATGCCTTTCTTATCTTACTTGTGTTATGTTAGGATTCCTTACAGTAGGTTATTAAATATATTTAACTTTTAGAGCAGAAACCTGAAAAACCTGGGGGGGCAATAAAAGTGAAAATTATTATTTGCACAAATACCGTTGAAGTTATTAGTTTTATCAACATATTCTGATCATGTTACTAATAGAATAACAGGTCAATGCTTTTCTCAACGTAGGAACCGAATTCAGGATCTCACACTCAATAGATTGTGTGATCTTTTGACTAATGAGGTAGTTTGTTAAGAAATATCAGCAACATGTTTGATTAGATTGCCTTTAAAGATATTGATTATGGTAACTCTGAATTCATGAAAAGCTTCTTATAGCTAAGTGATTTATTACTTAGACGGTAAGTAGTACTACCAATCAGATGTAAAACTCCGGTATACAAAGCTCGTCTATAAATAAACTACCTAGAAACATAAAATATATGTCCATAACTCATTTTTAGAATGATTGCAAGCCTTCCAAACTGCACTTTCTGCAGCTTTTACTGCACACACAATAAAACCGTTATAATATTATCTAGTTAATCACAACAAAGTTAAACGTTTTACAAAATATTGGCTAATAATTTGGCTTTCCCAGTAGCTGAATTGTTTATTTGCTAGAGTTGGCAAACGTGAAAGTGTTTATGCGACAAATGATCAGGGCGATAGCTAGGTAATGAGTCTCCGAAGACAATACGCGTGGGTGAACTAAAGCGAATACTTGATTATACAGTACCTGTTCTAGTATTCGACTTCCTCCGTCTTATCTTCGAAATCGATATTTGTGTCAGTGTACTTTATGTCCGTCAATTGTATGTTCCCCGCAGCAGATAGGTTGCTCTCTAGTGCCGAAAGTTTATATAAAAAAAAAAATACGCCTAACTGGCGTGAATTTTCTTAATTTTCAACTTATTCTTCTTCTTCGCTTACCCTATTCCTGTAAAGTAGGGTAAGGTTTCCTAATCCTTAGGTGCCAGTTACAGCATTGATAAGCACACAGCCACACCCAAAATCCGGATGTCTTTTCCAAAAATTGTCAATCCGTCTTCGATCTTTGACGAAGATTGACGGATTGATTTATACGTACATACATACATATTGTCACGCCTGTCTCCCATGGGGGTAGGCAGAGACTATAGATTTCCACTTGCTACGATCCTGGCACACTACTTTCGCTTCGTCTACATTCATTAATCTCTTCATGCATGACCGTCCGTTTAGGGTGCTCGGAACCTGGCCTTTTATAATAACATCCGCAATTTGGTTTATACGTTCATGTATAATTATAAACTGACAGTCTATAAATGCCCAAATTGGACAATATTTTTATTTTCATTAAGTGTAGTCTTATTAATATGACATAAAAAAGTACATTGTTAAATCACAACAATTCAACACGCTCAGTTCTCTAAAATCAGGAAGCTTAGATATAAGATGCAACTTACATAGCTTCCTTACTATTGCGTACCAATGCAATTTGACAACGTGACTCTTCATCAGCCATCTATAACTCAAAGACTTCTATTCTAACGACATCCGTTCTATTCAATTCTTGATAGTATCCCTCGTTAATAATCTCACTCACAACAACATTATTCATCTGACTGCGCTCACAAATTCTATAAGCATTTCCCTGTCCATTTTGTTTGTAGTAGCGCATGTACGGCGGAAAATATTTGCGATTCAATGCAAGCGTACAAATCTTGTAATAGATTCTGCCACTGTTGAATAAATGCAGGCATCAATTGGTGCTTCTGGAAAGTCTACAGAATAAAACGAAGGTTGTGATGTTTGGACAATTTTTATTTTGCACCAATAAATTAAATTTTAAATCTTCGACGGATCTACAATATAAAGCAGACACAGGCTGTCAGGCAACGTAAACTTGAATCGATGACAATAGAACAGTAGCCAACCTTCTGTGACCAATGACCACTTTGTTGTTCTTGTTTTATTTCATTGTACTCGTATAAATGTTAGCAGGGACCACATAGTTGATTAAAATAAACTGTGGCATTCTGAAAGAAAAGTTTTAACATACCTATGTAAGTAAAAGATTTGGAAAAAACTTTAAAAAATATCTGGCAAAGATTTAATAAAGAAAAGATAAGGAAAAGTATTTTTAGTTCTATAAGGTTTTGTGTCTATTTTGTTTCATTTTTAGCAAATCTAGAACAACGTGTGTAAAAGAGATAAACTCGTGACTAATTTAGTCGATCACACACCTTAAAATAACTACCGAAACTGTAACGAAAGCTCAGAATCGTGTCTTGTGTAACCTTCGAAGGCTTGATCGAATTATAGCGTATCCAGCAACAGTTGTGCTAAACCTTAACGAGTACATGTGAACGATTTCCGACAACCATTCAATACTGCTTTCTCTTCGAAATTTAGTTTGTTTGGATGTATACGGCCAGATATTATGTAAACATTTATATTCCATTAAAACAATAACGATCTTAAATCGTAACCTTTCTATAATAAATGTATTTTGCCTTCCAATTTAATAGCTATGCCAATTTTATTGTTGTTTATTGTATGTCTCAATAACAACCTATTCAGTCCCTGCGAAAACTGAAATTTCTTGGTAGTTTCTGTTGCTTAAGTTATGAATATAAAAACAATGATGCCCAGCAACTATAAATGCATGACTACGCGCAACTGAAAAAACAGCGCGCGCATTCGAAGCGAGTTCTA
Organism: Subacronicta megacephala; assembly: GCA_958496365.1. Taxonomy (NCBI): domain Eukaryota; kingdom Metazoa; phylum Arthropoda; class Insecta; order Lepidoptera; family Noctuidae; genus Subacronicta; species Subacronicta megacephala. The sequence continues at coordinate 4,717,120 of OY292533.1, forward strand.
AAAATAAATCTGCAATATTAATTTTTATCAGCAGTTGGTGCACTTAGCACCAACGCAGTGGTGGACACAATATGTTTCAGAAGGCATAAACGCATTAAATAAAATATCTACTTGGATAGTTTCGGTAAGTTTGCGCTTACGCGGCTCCAACGCTTTTCCAAACAACAATTTTTTACTCTTTTTTAATAATTTCTGGTAGCTAATTTATTCTGTTTTTTTTTTCAGTAATTTTTATATGATTATTTATCTGCTTTGTTCAATATTCTTCAATCATACACTGTGACTTTTATGTAGAATAAAATAACGATTTATCAATCGAAAGAATCATATTAAAAACCACTCCAAGAATTTATAAAGTCAGAGACATCGCAATCATCTGCAATTTCTATCGATTCTTCATTTTTAAACAGAGTAAGTAAGCAAATGACGTCCAAGAATTGAGGAAAACAAATGGGAAATGGACTATGGTATGTACCAACTAAAATTGTCCTTCTGTTAATAATTATTTGTTGACACAAAGCCAGACCAACTGCGATGGTGTATTTATCCAGTCCTGCCTGGAATGCAGCTGAACTAGGCTGCATTAGCATAATGTACCATTCATTAATCAGACGATGCCGGTTCCAGCGAGCAACCGTTTCAACGCACTTTATGCTGAGTTTGCAGTAATGGCCGATAATTTTCAAGTATTCATTTGTGGCAGTGACATTCATTTGTGCAATTATAGATGCCATTTTGTTTTTACGTGGTCTATCATGGGGACATATAGGTCCAAAGCCAAATGTATTGTGTAGTTTTAAAAGTTTTCAAAGTTCTAATTATTGATTTATCTGTCGATTAAAGGAGAGGGTTAAGCAAAAGGTATATAATCTACAATATGATCGATTGCGAATCTAGTCTATGTTTTTAAGACATCGACCGGATGTAACGACCGTAAAGAAAAGAAATAAAGTGTAGACTCACGGGTGTGACACGTCTATTTATTTTTAATTTCATATCAATCAGATATAAAAACCAAAGATTAATGTGACTTTTTACATCACCTCCGATCATATCTAGATAATTTCCCGTCTACCCTTTTTGTCTTGCATATGAAGCTGGTATAACTTGAATGACGACACACGATGAAATTCTATAGGTTTTTATTGGGTCTGCGAAATAAGTGGTTTCATTGAAGCGAGCTTACGTACAAGAGAAAATAAAAGTTAGGATACATTAACATAGTAATGGGTTTTTGTCAACATGTTACAGGGAATATAGATTTTATTTTAAGATTAAGAAGCTATTAAGTGTTTTCATATGCATCTTTCTGCATCAGTTTCTTATTCTTAGTTTTTTATTTCATGAATAAGAAACTACAGTTTTATTTAAATTTAAAGTGCAGTGATAGCCATGTGATACGACCATTGGACTGCCAAGTCAAAGGTCTCGAGTTCGAATCTAGGGCACGCACCTCTGTCTTTTCGAAGTCATGTGCGTATTAATAATTAATTATCACGCACTTAAACGGTGAAGGAAAACATCGTGAGGAAACCTGCATGCCTGAGAGATTTTCTTGACGGCATGTGAAGTCTGCCAACCCGCAGCAGGCTAGCGTGGTGGACTATAGCCTAATCCCTCTCGTTCTGAGAGGAGACCCGTACCCAGCAGTGGGACAATGTAATGGGTTGATGATGAAGAAACTATTGATTTAATGGACAGACGACCTGATAAAGGTCGTGGGAGTCGATACAGGACCTTGATATATCTGGACCTTGGAAGTCTATGGGGGAGCATAGACTTCCAAGTTCCGTTTATATGCCACCTACATCCAAATACACCTTTGTTCAACAGTGAAGACTTTTGGTTGAAATTATGATGATGATGACTTCATCATCATAATCATAAAAGTAGACTGTTGAATAAAGGTCTCTCCCATATTTATCGGTTTAGTGGGTATCTTTTCTGGTAACAGCGGTTTTGGTAAAGCTGATTGTTGGTAATTATACAAATTACTACGACTGACGACATTTGACTTTGGGAAATCAACTATGCTATTAACCTGCTGACTGGCTGATAAAAGTATTGCGTAAGTCATGCAAGACGAGAATATATTTATACCAAAGCGTTCTAAGCTGTTCTTTGGTAAATAGATTCATTTCAAAGAAAGATTGATTTTCCTTGACTTAAAATGGTTATAGAGCGGCATTGCGGCACCGCGGTAGATACCGTCATTTTCATTAAATTTAGATTCTTTTGAAGTAAGAATTAAGTCTACGTCAGTCTGACAATAATATCAAGTCACCTTAGGCACAGTATACTATAGCTTTGCCAAATAACAACTGACAGAACTGTATGCTTAACGAAAGTAGCAGATAAAGTTTAATTAGTTTCGAGAACAGTTCCATTAAAATTCACATCCAAGAACGTAAATTCTTTGCGCCTCAAACATGAAACCATTGCCAAGTTCTAATAAGTTAGACGACTCCAGTTTTCCAAGGTGTTTCTCTCCGTAGCTATTAGCCATTCGACAAGATAAAACGGACTAACGAACCACACTTACAAAGTTACAAACGACAAGCCCATCGTTCAGAAGTCCATTAAATGGATAGTGCGATGTAGTGATTGTAAGGTTTAAATTTCTAAAGTGACAGGTGATTTTAAGATCCAGGGTCAGACCCTTAAACAATTTGCAAACGGAATCCATCATGCTAACAGAAGATGCTAATGACGACCGCTTGCAATGTATCTTGGCTTATCAATGCAAATATTAAGCAACGGTACGCACGGCTAACATCTATACATTTCTAGAATAACAATGACTTCAAGTTACGAAAGGTTTATACAATACGAGGTTTACTTATACTTGGAATGTAGCTTCATATACACCCGTGTGTACGTCCCAAAACGAACGACTAACGTTCATCATTACTATAGTGCTTCAATGTAAAGAATGATCCAATACCGTCCATAATCTTATAGAGTGAGAACGCTAGCTAATGTTGTTCGAATAGATGCAAGCCTGTAACTCCGAAATATTGGTCCCTGTCAAAATCGCTAGAACAGAAAACGTTCAGGAAAGTTATAACGAACAATGCGACCACCAATAACGGATGTTACTTGTCATATCCATTACCTTTTACAAAACCAGCGAGTGGAGAGAGGGGATGGTAAAATTGGCAATAGGAGCCATAGACACGTATCTGTCTAACCTATCAGGATTCCAGCCATGACGCTTGCGCAGTGCAATCTAAGAGTGGAATGCGGACCAAACACGAGCATTAAATACGCATTAGTTACGATCCAGGAAGCAAATAGAAGCCTCAAATGAGCCGTAATATCACCATAACTTGCTATTAGACGGAGAAATTCAATATTAAGCGTTCTTAAGAAAATGGGGCTGTCAATTGCATTTTGGATTAATAATGTGAAATGTGGCACAAAGATTTAATACGATGAGGCAGGTTTTCAGAGAACTTTCCTAAATGTTGTATTATATTATATTATGGTCGATAGCTTAACGTTACATGGAATGCACTTATGGAAATATATTAGAGACACAAAGGAAAATCAATTTTTATAACATCATACCATCACGCCTGTATTCCCCGAAGGGTTAGGCAGAGGTGCACTTTATGTACACCCACAGTTCGCCGGTATGTTTGGGTCCCATGTAATAGGGGGCGAGCCTATTGCCATTCACCGGGCACAAATCCAGACTCCGAGCTGCTAAGAATTTCATAGAAAAACTCAATAACACTTTGCTCGACCTGGGGATCGAACCCAAGACCTCTAGCGTAGCAGTCGCGATTGGGACCACTAGACCAACGAGGCAATTTTTATAACATTTTAGAAAATAAAAGATTTCGATAATTAGTTTCAAGATCTTATGCTATGCACACTCTCCCTGCCTCTCTTTGTTATGATCGAGACAAGGAGAAAATTGTACAGGGGCATAGGTATCGAAGAGAAGATCCTTGGAGAATCAGAGAGAATCCGTTTAAATCCATGTTCATATAGAAACAAGAGTAGACTATAAGATTCTTGTATTTAACGTAGTAAGCGAATTCTTGTTATTATTTAGCTGGTGTCTCCATAGAACGGATAATGAGGTAGAATAATTTTTCTACCTCTACCAAGTAATTACTCCCTTTCTACCAACTTACTCTACGGCACCGCAGGCAGAGAACATCAGCGTTCTAACTGGCTAAAGCATCTGGTATACCTAGTAGACGCGGATACGAGTAGAAGCTTTCCCAAAAATCATAACTCATTAATTGAAGCTTTCAAAAAGTTCGTTTAATACGAAACATAAAACATGTTTATTGTTACAAGATGCGTCCGCTTGGCATCAACTCCAGCGCATTTAATATCTTTTCACGGAACGTTTACATAACACCTTCCCAAGTTCTTCACAATATGCCATTGACGTCAATCTTCAAAATTATCGATAACTGAAACGTAACAGTCAACCCAATACATCTTGATAGTTCAGACAGAATTGCGCACATAATTACCTTAACGGTTTCCTACTGTTCTGTTTGCTGGAAGTCAGATGCCTTCTCTGACAGATCTTGGTGGAGCTTAACAAGCTATCAAGGAATAATTAGCAGGCAATAGGCATAATAGAAACCCAATTGTTACGAGCTTCTTGAGAGTCGGTCGTTTTTGACGCTTACACTATTCACAACAAAATTGTAAATTGAAAATAATTTCTCATGTCTGTTTAATGCAAGTTCTATAGTTTCTTCTCCATCCGACCCAGTTTTTGGAACTGTGCAATCAGTTTTGGACTATCAAGAAATCGGCGACGGTTTTAGTGGTCTCATTGAAATAAAACATTTGACTATGACAGTTTGGGGATATCTTACGTCTTCACATGTGGTTCTAAAATAGACGGTGGTTTCCTCTGTATAATTTAGTCAACTCTTAGAGCTGTCATAATACACCGGTACGCATTACTCATCAACATGGCTTTTCAAGGGTTTATTCGGCATGCAGCTCGCCTTGATTTAATTCTACGACCCATCAGAATGTTAAGGATGGTCGTAATATCTAGCCAATAATAGTGGTCAAATTACGTACCTACAGTATAATACATATAAGTTTCCCTATTCTACGTTTCGTAAAAATCCCTTAATCTTATCATTTTTTTAGATACGATAGTTTTAAGTATAACGCCAAAGAAAATTTATAGATAATGGCGGTAATGTATGTAATATACATTACCGCCCACAACGGACGTAATTTGTGTAAAGTAATAAATTTGTATTACTATGACGAAAAATTACGCATTTAACAGTATTTTTTTAACGATGCTACCTGCGTAAGAAACTAAAATGAACACGGTACATAAGTATATTTAAAATGGCGGCAGCAGAAGTGTGATTAATAAACCAAAGGTTTGACGTGATCGTAAGCCAGAATATGCATAACAGATTTGTCAAACTGTACTTCTACGCAAAGCCGCAGGCTAAAATATTGTTAATCTGTCACGTATCCATTAAATAAACAGTTAAGTATAAACATCGGCCTATACATCAGCATCAAAAAACAATTTATTATATACTTTCTCATCTTTTAAACTCCACAAACACTTCAAATCTTGATAATAGTGAGGTCAATATAATAACAATAAATCGAATACGAACTAAAGACTCTTTTAAGATCTTTTCTGGCGGAAGAACGATAATCACAGTCATCGCCTACAGTGGATGACAGTTACATTGCCTTTGCCGGTTGCAGCCGAATGCAGCCTCACCCACACACGTTTATGTTCTACATACACTGTCGACGCATAGAGCTGTCAAACGGAAAAAATATAGATGCGACACAAATATAAAAAAGGCACACATACATACACAATTATACATCGGACAGTCCTTTAATGATTAACCACTATGTAGGATACTACATAGTGGTCAATCATTCAGTCACTGGTAGAGGATACTCTATTTCATCCATATGACACACATTAAAGGACAGTGTCTTCATATAATGACGATTGATACCCACAGGTAAGTTCGTTTAATCACTCATTTTACAGTACGATTTTGTTGGTTGGTAATATTATTGAAAAAAAAAAACAACTGTCGCAATAAAAGTTCTAATTATAAATGAACCACAAGTTCATTTAAATTATGTTGAAGTAACGTTTGGTTTATTATAAGTCACCGTGTAACAAAAACCAGGAAAAATAAATAACTTATAACATCTGATAATGTACAATGGGCGGTTTTATCTCACTTGAATTGCTCATAAAACAGAAACGGAACTCATCAGCTGCTCGCCATCTTGTAGTTGTAAATGTCAACAGCCAGAAATGGGTTATTTTAGTGCCAGTAGCTAGAAGGTGACAGGTGACGGCCAAACGACCTGTCACTCTCCACACCTTGTGTCAAAGATCTTATCTCGTAAAGAAACTGAGAGAACCCTCCAGAAGTGAACGCATACAATTATTTCGGTAACGACTTCTAATTTTAACTTACTTAACTTGCCCTAATGAACGTGTAAACGGGCCTTTTCGGCAGAGATAATAAAATAGATATAAAATTCTAACTTTGAAGTGTAATTTTATATCGAAGAATAGGTATTCGAACCGTTTCATGCGGCAATTTTTATTTTACTTGTGTGAGTGTGTCAGTCAAATTTGGTTTACGGCACAATTACTAATATAGATTTCTATTTAATATAGATTTAGCCCTACCATATAAGTATTTAATAAGGTACAGCTTGTCTGAAATAACTAAACTTGTCTGAAGTTGTCCGCAAGTGGTTTAAGAGGATAGTATCCGCTTCGCGCCCCATACAAACGCAGTTTGGCCCTTGCTTGAATTTTAAACAATGAAAGTCATTGAAATTTTGCAGTAACAATCTTATCATTAATATACGTGTTTCTGTAATATAAAATTTCATTTCAATATACGGTTAAAAAGTTACACGAGCTCAAAGATTGGCAATTTTCGTTGAAAAACGGCCCAACTTTATGCTAGTATTTCTCGACAATGTATCAATACAGAAACATTCTGATTCGAAGGAAACCCAGATAATATAGTGAATATTTTTTTACAAGTTTTTTTTTTACATATTAGCAATATTATAGGAGTAATCTCCAAAATTCGGAACATACGAAATACGCGTGAAAATGTTGTTGTTTCTCCTCTCGGGCACGCGTTCGCATCGCGAGGGATAGAGACAGCGACAACTGTGCAACATTGTTGCGTTCGCGAGGGACACTCCTCTTAACAGGGGTAAATTTTAATAGAAAGAGTAGGCGTAAAGACAATTGGGGTCATTTAACATACATAACATACCATAACGCCTGTATTCCCCGAAGGGTTAGGCAGAGTTAGTTAGTTACATCCACAGTTCGCCGGTATGTTCAGGTCCCATGTAATAGGGGGCGAGGCTATTGTCATTCACCGGGCACAAATCCTGACTCCGAGCTGCTACTGAGAATTTCATAGAAAAACCCAAAACACTTTGCTCGACCTGGGGATCGAACCCAATAACTCTAGCGTACCAGTCGCAAATGGGACCACTAGACTAACGAGGCAGTCATTGGGGTCATTTATGTTTCGCATTTGTCATTACTTATTTCGATATTTATAAAGAAAAACACTTATTCCGGCTGTCCGTAACGGCTAAGTTCAGACGAGAAGAGTTATTCGAACAAACTATACCCACAATCTGCTGCCGACTAAAAACAATTATTTCAAGAACGGCCAATTCTGGCATCAAAAGGCATGGCATATCTGTATCATAATCATCACCGTGGTCTCCACGGTATCTTGCGCACAGTTACATCATAATCGGACACCTACGGCTCGGGAACGGCCAATCCATATTCATCGCTTGGTTTGGATAACCGGTAGGAGCATAATTGCCTTTTGTATGCTTGAATAAGCGATATGGAGTGACTACACTACTAGAATGCCTACCTATGACAGCCGTTAATGGGATTTTGGAGATCTGATTTCTGTTGACTAAGATTTATACACTTTTGGGTAGCTATAAGTTCTGAACCTTAAAGACGATCTGATTATACAGTAGGTACCTATTATAAGAGATTGGAGCAATAAGTCTTTATTGTTCACGTCTTGGGCCATTAGCATCGAATAAAGAAGTAAGTAAAATTATTTTAATTTAAAGTAAGAATATCTAGAGAAAAAAGAATGATATGACTATTAGACAATTACAGATGACAGACGTCTTGTCATAAGACGAAAATGTGTTAGGGCTCCCCCTATGATAAAATACCTAACAAGTTAAATATAAAACTATAGTTCGGTACAATTAATATTAATAATACGATCCCGACAGTACCTACTGAGCAATAATGTTCGTCAACGCCAAGAAACCTTGCAATAAACATCTTTTAAATACAACTTTATTTATAACAATAGACTACGTAAATTATCTACTTAGTATGTAGTAGATACATAAAATAAAAAATAAAAAACTAATTAAAACTCCAATTAAAAATACAATAGTTACTCAAGTGAAATAAAACCTGTACGGTTTTTTTTTAATTAAGAACTTAAAAAAGTACAAGTAAGCGAGTAACTCGTTTGTTATTCTACGCTTTATCCATCTTTACGCGAAGCGGTTGGAATTTTATCTTTATTTGGAACACGGGTCGGTGAACCGCTTCAAATAGTCCTACAAGGCCATCGGTATTGTCTTCGTAGAAACCAGTGGCCTGCCTATATTAATTCTACACCTTAATAATAATACATGAAAATAATAATCCCATAATTAGTGCACGTTCGACTTTGGAAAAAAAAATGGCGGGCTCATGAGTCCATTGTAACAAATAAAAAGATGGCTGTCGATATTTAAAAAATGAGTTCAACTATCTATAACTTAACTATTCTAGATCTATAATATGTTTTTTTTTTTATTTCGTAACAAGCCTAAGTTTCAAGCTTAGCTTCCTGCATGTGAATATATATCACTAATACGTAGTGTTAGCACATAGATAAAGTATGAATTTAAGTATGTAAAAACGTCGCTAAATATGTCGCTTAATATATTTAGGTTACGAGTTTAATTTTTTCGACCACATTTCAAGGCAAACTTGGCTTGACGAATTTGTCTGTGTTTTGTTAATAAAACAAAAACAAATGTTGAAATTTCTATCGAGATTTTCTTCCGAAAATTTTATTTTTTAAATGGCGTGCCCATTAAGAAATAGTCATGTTACGGACAGTTTACCCACCAGCCCACATAAATAAAAACTTTTAAAAGCTTTTCTATGCCGTTAGCAATCTTTAACGAGAAGTTCGGCTGGATCTTGTGAAGTTTAGTAAAATGATAGAAAAGTGTTGTATATTTAAGTAAAAAAGTGTCATATTGCATATTATGCATGTAGCTGTCCGTCTCGCATTAAACGCTTATTGGGACTATGTCTTTTATTTATCAGTAACATTAATATACCCAGATAGGTGTTTATATTTAGTATATTAGGTTAAGAAAAAATATAGAAAGAGGTTTTTCAGAAAAGTTTTTAACTAAGTACTTAGACTTTAGTAAAAACTTTTCTGAAGAACCTCTTTCTCCTCCAATGTGTTTTAATATCAATGGCATTTTCTAAACACACAAAGACTGAACCCAAATTGCTTCATCCAAACCACGGAGTAAATTATACTATTCAAATAAGGTTCCCACTGTAGCTAGCCATTTAACACTACAATTGTGATACGAAAGTGTATCTGGAAGCCCATTCTACTAATTTACATTGTCTTCAATCTATTCCGTTTGAGTAATAGATTGATAGACAGACATTATCTTCAACCTAGGCACGACCTGATTCTACTTTAACGATAATGTATTGGGCAGCAGGCGTAGCATGACGACGTAAACGTGGTAAACGAGGCCCTCTTTTAAATCATAAAAAATGCACATTAAATGCAAATTAAATGAACGACAAAAGTGTAAAACTCAAATAGTTTTACTGTGTTCCGTCGTGTGTGTTATAGCGTGGTTTTTCGCTTATTGTACATCTATAAAATATTTTAGAAATTGCAACATCAACTGGGTTAGTACTAAAACTTATGCTTAAAAATTATTATTCTAGCAGATATTAATGTAAATTAACAATACCGTCAAAATTGACAGTTCTACTGTCTTCTACGGTAACAATTGTCTTTGGTTATCTGGTTTCTTGTCTTTGATTTTATCAAATCTCCAGTAAGGGCATTTAGCTGCGTTTCGTTCGATAGCGTTTGTCGATCAATTTTGTGCGCAGAGTCTGCCTACTGAGGTAATGGTGACCCGTACCGAGCCATGCGTAAAATGAGGCCTGATCGGACCCCGACCACGGGCCCGGTGAACCATGGCCTAAGATAACTCCATTGTTTCACTGCAGGGCTTAGATTTCAAGGGTAAAGATGACATTGTAATCGGAAAGTCAGAAATAACTATTGATGTCTTTATACTATTTTAACGTGAAACACAAGTCTACTTGTCTAATAAATAGTGATGTGATGTTTAATATTAAAAAAAAACTGTTGACTGAGCTAACAAAGCTCATACTCACATACCTAAGCAGAACAGTCCATTTTACGTATTCAAAGACTGCCTTTACCTGTAAACAAAACAAACATTTATTATTACGTTATAAAGAGAAAAATAGTATCTCGAAATAAAAGCAGTTATGATCAAATTTATACCAAACAATGTGTTGTAGCATTACGAAATTGTTCAAATAAAAAAAAATAACGCGGCATTAAAATGTTCTGTAGCAACTGTAAAAGAACAGGGTTTTCTTTTTAACGTTCTTACGTAATTTTCAAAAAAAGAACTCTCACTGCAGTCCAAATGGAAACTGCATAAAACATACCATAAGGTGTTAAATTTACCGCCGTTTTCACTCGAATATAAGAGATGACCGAAGCTCTGGCGACTTGCCAGATGCTAGGGTATTTCAGGACATCCCTTTTAAGTGTTTTATTAATTTGCCTTAAGGTTATTCTAAGCTGAACCGTACTACGAGAATGCCGACACTAAAAACGGAGACACTAATCAAAATAAACGACTTGTTTTATCTCCACTGCTCAACTATTATGACTCAAGATGATCTTCCTCAATTGAAAACAAGCGATGTATCAGAAATAATATCTCGGATCGTTAACTATGAAGTACTGTCTATAGTTAGTTGAGATGACGCGTGGTTAGCTGTGTCGTCAGTCGTCGAATATAGCGCGTAGTAAATAAACTTTTAATGGAATTCCTCTATAACTGTACCAATAACTTACGATGTTATAACAATAAAAAAATAATTATAGAAATAACTGACTGTCATAACATTAGACTGACAAGGGTTCATCGACCTCCTTATCTTAACCTGTTACCCCTGAACAACCAACCTGAAGCACCATTTCAAGCCAATTAATCTTTGAGCAAGTGATTAGACATTATAATAAAATCCCTCTTATTACCATAAATAATAATAATATACACAAGGGCTTGGTAAAGAGAGCCGTAGTTTTAGACAAGGCCCGTATTGTTAGGTTTCTTTCTCTGAGGCCCTGACCACCGGTTGCTTGGATCCTGATCCTGCAGCGAAATAATATACACCCACGCATAGAATATGTATACCCATTTATTTAGAACATTTACATTAAGTAGGTACATAAACGCCAATCAACATTTTTTGTAATATTACAGTTATCTGAAATGTACAAGAACATTCGAATTACAAGCTGACATAAATTTAATTGCTTAAACTCGTTAACACCAGCAAAGATCGTGATATGTCTCCCTATGCCTCTGAGAACTGCTCTAATTACGGCTCAATAGATAGCTGTTAACGGTTGGGCTTTGCAGTTAGCGGAGAAATAACAAACGCTACGCTACCGAAACATGATAATGTTGGCACTACTCCTTAGATTAAAGGACTTTGTATCCAAGCCAAAACCAATAATAATAAAAATATGGCACTACTTCATAAAAAGCGTCCATGTACACCAAAAGGTATTTCATAGCATACCTTTTTTATGACAATGATGACATTAGAAATTTGAATTTGGAAGTTTTCATAATAGAGAACACTGACCAACCTCTTTTATGTGGAATCCTCGATGGTCTTTCCGTCTGTACAGGTTACAGCGGCCATCCAGAGCTTACGTTCACCTCATAATGAACACCAGGGTCTAAACGACCAAGGCATTAGAATTTCAGCTGTCCTTCTCAAAAAAGAGAATCCCAAGACTAATATAATTAGACTGGATAATTTGAAATTCAATACATGGAATTTTATATGAAGAGATCAAGTATGCAAGAATCGACTCGTGCCCAGCAGTGGGATAATGTAATGGTTTGATGATGATGCAAGAAACGTAGCAAGTGGCGGTTTTAGCACGATCGTTGTTTCCGCTTACCTTGAAAATGCCCTTATCTACATTATTTTCGGGTCGCCTACTCATTTATGAATATTGCTCTCGTTTATGTCTAAAGGGTATCATTTTATCACGTTTGTAGCAAATAAGCGATTAGCTTTTTATATATTTATTTTGTCTAATTCCATTTGAATTCCAGCTATCAAATTTTATGAACCCCCCATGTTCTATGATCGCTCGTCTTATGGCCACAATGTGGTCCGGCTCTGGGTTGGGTTTGGTTGCACAACCTGTGACATTTACCGCCACATTTACAATTACCGTCAGTTCTCAGCTACATCTCACTCACTTCCGTTACTAAATCAACACAATACGTATTAGGAAACAGGCTTTTCATCTTCAATTGGATATGCGTATTTAACTTATTATGTACCGTTAGTATCGTCAATGGCATGAAACATCCAGGAAACCAGTTTAAATCCCAGCTCGGATGTAATAGGTTTAATATTTTATTAAATAAGTCAAAAAGCGAATTATGCGGAACTAGTTATTTTTCAATTAGGATTACTTTTTTAAATAGAGATTCTTACTGATAAAGAATAACAACGATGAGAGAGCGGATACAACGAAAATAGTTAATAGACACGTGTAAACGGACTGTCTCTATGATGACAGAAGTATAATAAAAATTATTAATATAATATTAGCAGTAATCACGAATCGCGTTCTTACGATGACTGAAAACAGAATAAAACATTCCTATCTACATATATTTCGTGTTACAGAGCTTAATTTTTCTGTGCATACATCTTTCTGTTATAATTTTGCAGTTGACTTAAAATTGCATTTGCAAAGCAGACCCGACTTGTGGTGTTAATAAATATATGTATACGACTACAATTATCTGAAGTATGTTCCTTTAATTTAGAGAAATTTGTCAACATAAAATCTGAACATGCCCTAATAATTACTAATACCGCAATATTGATCTGCACTCCTCTCATATATATATGTATGAACTGCAATATACCTATCAAATCTCTAGCTCCTCCGTGCACGCAAGGTGCTCAAAAAAGAGTAGGTCTGTACCTTTTTTTTTTCACGTATTAATAATTATATATAGATATCATCATCAACCCATATATTGTCCCACTGCTGGGCACGGGTCTCCTCTCAGAACGAGAGGGATTAGGCTATAGTCCACCACGCTAGCCTACTGCGGGTTGGCAGACTTCACATGCCGTCAAGAAAGTCTCTCAGGCATGCAGGTTTCCTCACGATGTTTTCCTTCACCGTTTAAGCGCGTGATAATTAATTATTAATACGCACATGACTTCGAAAAGACAGAGGTGCGTGCCCTGGATTCGAACTCGAGACCTTTGACATAGCAGTCCAATGGTCATATCACAAGGCTATCACTGCACTTTGCAATTATATATATATAAAACACTACAATTAACCCACTGCTTCTCGTTATTCTATACAAGTACCTACATATTTAACGTAGTTTTATTTATCACTTGTAATTGTCGAAGCACTCTCTAATAGGCTAGTTGTAAAGCAACACAACTGCACTAATTAATGCAAGCAATTAACACGCTAAGTACGAATTAATTAAAGTTCATATAAATAGAAATATTGTAGAGCTCTTGTAGCCGTCCGCGTGCGTCGTTGGATCGCGATAGCGGAGACACATAGCAAAAATTCAGTAATTTTAAGACCACAGATTAAGAAAAAAATGCAATGATAACCTCGAGTTCGAATGCTAGACTCGCATCTCTGAATTACCGTAAACACACGCTTAAAACGGTGAAGGAATAAATACATCATGAGGAAACGTATGCCTGAGGGATTTTCTCGAGGGCGTGTAAATTCTGGCAACTTGCAGGTTAGCGTGGTGGATTATAGCCAAACCCCTCTCATTTTGAGAGAAGACCCTTGCCCAAAAGTGGGACTGTAAACAGATTGATGATTATGGTGAGATTTATACTCATTTGGCGAACAGTCGAAAAATTCTTCCCACATAAATCGATTATGAGAAAATCTCTTCGCTAAATACCTTTCAGCGTTCCAACAAATGCGGCCTACTACCCTCATTTCTCGCACAAGATACTCGGCCAATTATAAGCACATGTTTGCTGAACTCTCCACCGCATTATTCACAAGTCACTATGAGGTTATTATCTGAAGTTTAACAACAATAGTATCTAAGTGAACCATCGTCTGAATATAACTTATCGCGAAATTCCTTACCAAGATGGATTCCTATCAAGATTTGAAAATAGAAGGCGCATATATTTATAAGGAATCATTCTAACAGAAAAATACGATCATTGGCAAATCTCACATCTGATCAATGCTAATACTTGTAACACAGCGCTTCACACTGCACACTGCGCACTGCACTGCACACTGCGCTTCGTTCGGTGAGCGAGAGGGCCGGAGGCCCAATTCCTCCCCCAATCCCCTTCCTTCTCCTTTTCTCCTTCCCCTCCCTTTCCCTAAATAGGCTCGGCAACGCATCTGCAACTCCTTTGGTTTTGCAGATGTCCATGGGCGGCGATGACTACTTACCATTAGGTAGCTCGCCTGCTAGTTTGCGAGTTATCCCATAAAAAAAAAACACAGTAGTTACACGCAATTTCGATTAGCCATAATACAGACGATTCCATTAATTCATTAAGCCTTAACAAAATTCGAATTCATATACATATTTTCATACTTACTAAGGTTACATAGAAAACTAAAAGGATAATTTGATGAAATTAGGAACATTATGAGCTTAAAAGCGTTATTTGCGGTATCTCACAGTATTACTTCCAAGAAGTTACTAAAAAAGCAATAGTTTAAGGCTTAGCTCTACCTCAAACTTATTAGAAGCAATCGATTTTTCAAATATAATATCTATGATATAACTATTGTCTGGACTTTAAAAGAGACCATGATTCTCTGAGTTTGTTTCGACATTTCTTCTCAGAATAAATAGGTCGTCAGATAGGAAATGTCGGCGCCATCTAGTTTAAAAAAAATATATGTAATAAAAAACAACTTGTAAAATTGTCTTTAACCTTTTGAACGCCATTGTCACATATATGTGACAAACGAAATCTTACCCTGAACGCCAACGTCACAAATATATGACAAATATACGTCGCACCATATTATGAAATAAACAATTTAATCATTATTTTAGTGTGTTTTCACTACCTTGTGGAATTAGACAGAAAAAGTGACCTGGCGTCAGGGGTACGGCGATACGTTTATACTCTGGCGTTCAAAAGGTTAAAAGATCAATTTACAGAAATAAATACCATTTAAGTAGGGCATTACCGTTCCTTACCTTATAACAAAAAATAACAGTTCAGTAAAAGTTAAAAGAGGTTCTATTGTTCTTCAATGTTTACATTACATCGCACGTAACAATTGAAGAAAATGAATGAATATTTAGGTTACTATTGTACAATCATACTAGCGTCCTTGACAGACAACTGTTTCCACAACTATCTATTATCTAGGCCGTACCTTCAGTATGTAAACGAAACATAAAAAGGGTGATTAAATAACACAGGACGGTAGATTTCTAAATATTATAATGTAACAAGTACTTTCACGTTTTTAGTAAAGCTGTATACAATTCGATTCCTATTGGCTTCCTTTGTGACAGTCACTATTAGGTAATATCTTTTTCAATAGAAAATATGTTATGCTGTCGTTTTTTTTGAAACACGCTTCATGCAAGCAATTCTTGCTTCGGCTTCCCTCCTACTGAAATTGATCCTTTGAACATCGTCACTAGTATTCGAAAGTAATAAGGGCCTATCTAATAAAAAAAATATATGCTTATTTATTGTCCTTATTAAAAGCTGCATCTAAAAGAATTCTGCTAAAGCGTCGAAAGAAACAGTTTGCTGTCAAAAATCGAAAAGTGCAAAGTGGTATTCATTTAATGCTATATGAGTCATCCTTTGTGCAGTATTAGGGAAAACATGTATAGACTATTTTCTATTTAATAGTCTACCAGTCTCCGACAAGAGCCCCATGTTTAATAAGGAAAACACTTTACAGACCCCACTTGAGCATTCTCCGCACAAATTTCATTTAGCACGTAATTGGTGCATGGGATTATTATTGAATGGTTGCAGCAATTATCATTACCTGGGATGATTAGCTCATCTACGAGAAGATTACTTAAGGTTATTATTGTCTTACTTATATTATCTACTGTAATATTGTCGTGTGCGTTACCCAGGCCAGATGTTGTCGAAAATGGTCATTTGAATCTTATAGATAATTAGTTTTGCGGCTTCTGTAATTGTTGCGCACATTTTTAAATTTGTTGCGCTTATAGTTTTTTAATTATTTCACAAAAACATTTCCTGCTGGGGTAACGTCACCCCAGCCAGACCTTTTTCTTTCTAATGGGAATATTTAAATAATTACTAGCTATAAAATTAGTTGTCTAGATGAAGTAAATGTTGTGCCTTATTTTGTATTTGTTCTTTCATCGGTTGCGAAGTTATTCAAGATTTTGCTGGGGTAACGTTTTTGGTTTTCCTAGATCTTTGAAATGGTTAAGCGGATTCTTATCATATTTTGTACATGGCTTCTTAGGAATTAGTTTAAATTTGTTCTGCAATAAAAAAACCAAAATAATACATAGCTTAAAGGTTATTTCATTAAATAGAAAAACACTTCAATTGGTCCCAGCACTCTCAATAAGAGCTCTAAAGACTTACTTTAAACGTTATTTTAAAGCTTGTAACTGCCTTCAAATGTACGTGAAGTTTCATTAGTATCCTGTAAGTATTTAACAAGTTATGATGATATTGAGTTCTTCACGAGCACGGTCTTGATGCGCGCGGTGTTATTTGGCCACTGGATTGGATATATGAACTGAATGTTATGTCAATTATTAGTTTTTTAGTTCAGTTGTATATCAGTAAAATTTCAGCTCAGTACATTGGATAATTAATGAGATAATACAATTAAAGTCATTAGGAAGTGAATGACCGTGGTAACCCGACCAAGTTTAGGTGGTTACGAAAAAGCGAAAACGCAAAACATTATGGTACCTTCTAAAATATTTAGGATAGTGTTACAAATTTTGTACAGACATGTACACAAGTTTAAAAAAAAACTACGTGATTATTAAATAATTTTTATTGACAGGTAATATAATCATTTCAATTGAACTTTTAAAGTATTATTAAACTTATACTTAAAAACAATCACTAGTTAATCAATCATTAGTTAGTTAGTTTTAGATAAGTACCTAACAACATGTACATATTAATAATAATTTTGCTACTATTTCTGTAGTTACATTATACAAGCTTACCTTGTTCGTGAATTCATCAAGCAGCCTGCACCATAACTATGATCATCAATAGAAGCACTCCACATTAGCAGTAATTCGCCACACTTATTAATTTACATTAGCTCTCACGCACTCTATAAATATTTGCAAAAACAGGAAACGGAACTGCCGAAACGCATGCGCACTCTACAAGATGAATTATGTGATTACGGAGCATATTTAGTGCAATATGCAAACAATGCGCCCCTTCACCCCACCCCTTCCGCGTCGCCACACCGAAAGACATGTTATATCAGTGATTTTTGATAAGTTTGTGCAACTGGAAGAGAATAATAATGTTTGCATAGTACAGATATTATTATATTATTAATGTATTTAACAATGTACGCGTCTGTACCGAAATTGTGAGGTGTATTATACTAAACATTTCAAAAGATAGTATAATGTTCTGCGTTTTCGCTTTTTCGTAACCACCTAAACTTGGTCGGGTTACCACGGTCATTCACTTCCTGATGACTTTAATTGTATTATCTCATTAATTATCCAATGTACTGAGCTGAAATTTTACTGATATACAACTGAACTAAAAAACTAATAATTGACATAACATTCAGTTCATATATCCAATCCAGTGGCCAAATAACACCGCGCGCATCAAGACCGTGCTCGTGAAGAACTCAATATCATCATAACTTGTTAAATACTTACATGATACTAATGAAACTTCACATACATTTGAAAGCAGTTACAAGCTTTAAAATAACGTTTAAAGTAAGTCTTTAGAGCTCTTATTGAGAGTGCTGGGACCAATTGAAGTGTTTTTCTATTTAATGAAATAACCTTTAAGCTATGTATTATTTTGGTTTTTTTATTGCAGAACAAATTTAAACTAATTCCCAAGAAGCCATGTACAAAATATGATAAGAATCCGCTTAACCATTTCAAAGATCTAGCAAAACCAAAAACGTTACCCCAGCAAAATCTTGAATAACTTCGCAACCGATGAAAGAACAAATACAAAATAAGGCACAACATTTACTTCATCTAGACAACTAATTTTATAGCTAGTAATTATTTAAATATTCCCATTAGAAAGAAAAAGGTCTGGCTGGGGTAACGTTACCCCAGCAGGAAATGTTTTTGTGAAATAATTAAAAAACTATAAGCGCAACAAATTTAAAAATGTGCGCAACAATTACAGAAGCCGCAAAACTAATTATCTATAAGATTCAAATGACCATTTTCGACAACATCTGGCCTGGGTAACGGACACAATATTGTCCTACCAGGAGATAGGCCTCTTTCCAGACTAGACCCGAGTGTTCACTACCATGCGTGGGCAGTTAAGAACCAATAGAACCAGTTTTTTCATATCATTTCACCTTAATAAATCAGTGGTATCTAATTAATTGAGTACACATTACATTGGATAACTTACATTGCCAGGATCTTAACCCGAAACTTGTTTTTAGAACGGCTGGTCCGGGCATCAGTGTAACTTAATAGGGTAAGTGCTCCAGTGAATGAACACTTAAGGAATTCTCGAACTTCAAAAAATAATTACGATATGTTGCCTTTAAAGGATTCGAACCAAAGCTATATTTTAGTATTAAGATTTTATTCAAAAATCGTTTTTATGTTCGTTTTATGACATAAGCTGTATACTTTCATACATATTTAGCAATAAAGTACAAAATACCCTAAAACCCCAGTGAATGAACGGAAATTTCTAGTAAATGAACACAATAAAACCAGTAAATGAACACCATTTTTCTTTATTTAAAATTCTAAAAAAGTGCGTGTTTTTGTAAAAATTGCAGTCCAATAAATAACTAAATTAACGAAAATAAATCCTTGAAACCTTTAAATCTGATACAAATAATATAATATGATATTATAATATTATTTCCCGTATAAATCCTTCGGTGCCGCTGTAGGTGCCGTTACAGTTTCTTCGATTTCAATTTCATCATTTAGCTTAGCCTTTTTAACTGAACTTTTTATATTTCGATTATTATCAGAGTTCTCTTCGTGGTATTTAATATTATGCTTTGTTCTCTTTTCCTTCTTTTTTCTTTTGCCTCGAATTTTCGCTTTTTCCATGTTTTTTTCTTCTCTTTTCCTGTGCTATCATTTTGATATGTTCTTTATACTATTGACCGGTTAATCCAAATGGCATGGGATTTGATTTCTTTGTACATACTGGTTTCTGACACTTACGCGAATATGAGACATTGAAATAAAATTATTATTTACGGATTTTATCGTGTTATATCGATATTCTTTGATTCCCGACGTTTCAGATCCTTTACAACATCCATGGTCACGAATGAACTGAGGCATTACTCGTCCTTATGTCAAAATTACTAACAGCTACCCTACATTGCTTGGCGGTCATAGCGTCTGGTGTACTTAACCAGAAGACGCAGGTTTGAATCCTGCCCGCGGTCGTATTTTTCCTTCACTAAAATAACTTAGCTACCCTACATTTTGGAAATATTTTTTATTTAATCCGGTCCCGCAAAAACGAGCTCACCGTATCCTTCGGGCTCGGAGTATTGTGCTTAGATTCAGATTATACCAATATACCAAGAATTCGGAAATTATATATTATAAATGAAGGAGCATCTTTTCCATCAGCAGCAAAAATACAAAGAATTATTATCGATCCTTATTCTTTCCACTGACGATTTCGCACGTATTTTTATAATTCTTAAGTCCTAATATGATTCCGGTTTTGGGGCAGGTCATGGCACCTGTTTTGGCAGCATTAAATATACGACTAGGGTTGTTTCTAACATCTTCAGCATGTTCTTTGGGCAAAAAATCATTTAGCTCCTTAAACACGACCTAATAGCTGTTTCGGTAACAGCAGCTCTACCCTTGGAAATGACTGCCACATATCTTTAAATTTTATCGGGATGCCTATTTAAAAACAACAATAACCACTTTTTTACTTACTCTATTGTTAGTTGTCAAACATTTTTTAACAGTATCAAATACTTCCTAAGGATGCATAGGAAAATGAAATTTTGCTCTATTTATTATCCAATTCGGCAATCTAAGCTTCTTCATGCGTAGCTAGTTCTGATGGTGGACGCATTTTTCGTTTCAAGGGAACTTTATTATCTATAGGGACAATTTTATACATAAATTATTATTAATAGTAAAAAGGGATGGTTTTAAAACGATTAAATCCAGTTGAAAAGGATCCAGTTAGTAAAATGGGGTTATCTCAACAAAACGGCTACTGGGTGCGGATGTGGAGCTGTGTCGCAAACTATGGCTCACCTCTTATCCTGTCCTCTATGCCCTGAAACCTGTAATATAGACGACCTCTGCGCTGCCACTGATAATGCTTTAGAGGTGGCTAAGTTTAAGGCAAAGAGTATTTAACGTACCCTCGACACGAAGAAGAAGTTGAAAAGGATGTGTTCATTTATTGGACACATTTACATGACGAAAACTAATATTTGAACATGACGAAAATGTTAGTTCATTCACTAGATTTTATGAGCCAGTAAATGAACACACCTGTTCCAATACTAGCCATAAGATAAGAAATCATTTTTTAAATCTACTCCCAAAACATGAATCTTATGGTGTAATAATAAGTAACATTTTTTAATAAAAATATGAAATCGAAGGTTTTCCAGTGAATGAACGACCGTTCATTCACTGGATTTTAATCAATTTTTGGTTTCAATCCTGGAACACCTAATAATTTCCTTAAAACTGACTAAAACGACAACGGAATTAATTTGAGACGTATAGTATAACTATCTTTTAATCAAATTAATAAGCAACTTATCACAATTACTTCAATTTCGGCTACAATGCCCAATCAAAAAAGTTGCATCCTACCCGAGTCCTAAACTCTGGCCCGAACAAATATAACAATACACCACACCGACAACTTTAAACGCTCACCCTTGTGAAACGAATAGTGATATAAAAAATGACTGTTGTCACTAAAATAGAAAATTATGTTTCAATCACGAAAAAAAATACTGTGTTGGGTAGAAATATCCTTATTTCTTACTTTTTGGAAAAAACTGAGATTTGTTCATTCACTGGGGGGTGTTCATTCACTGGAGCACTTACCCTACATACTTTATTTGAAATCCGTCTTCAACTTGCTTCATAGAACATACATACAACTTTAGTTTTTGTTTACCAAAAAGCCGAAAGTAGTTTGTTCAGAATCGTTAACAATTGCAATGGTTTTTAGCCTATGTTATATTTTTACATTTAAAAATTATTTAAGTTGGGCACCCATTTTATTGCGAAAATCGGCGCAAGAAACACTCGCCTGTGCGGCCCTGCTTAGCTCTTCTTAACCACACGCGCAAATTAGGGAAATTAGGAAAAACTTTGGAGCTCGTCACTGCGTGAGTTTTAATATTTTCTTTATTTTGTACTTTTTTTCTCATTTTTCAAATTAAAGTTGGGTAGTTTCGGCTTTAGGGTAAACAAAAATTATCGTTGTATATGTCGACATCGAAATCAGTCCAGAAACTCGTACCTACGTTATGAGTGGAAGAAACATCAAATTGAAAATAACATAAATAACCCTTTTTAACTTATCTGCAGTCCGGTCAAAAAAACGCTGCAGACAACTTCATTGCAGAAAGTACAAACATTTTTAAGTAGGTACCCATAAAACATAATCTACACCCGTGAGATTTTTTATGGTTGTACCAGATACTTCAACTGAATATATCAGACAGTATAATCTCGAGAACTATCAACAGTTCAACACACCTCTTGACTTCGTGGCCATGTGTTCAGCAAAACTCGCCAAGATTACTGATAAAACAGCTTGTTATTAGTGTCGTTTAGCTTCAATATTCGTCAAGATGCAGCCCTTTTCAGGTAAATAAGTCCCTACCAGTACCTATAAATGATGGTGGTATTGCGAAATAGAATATATTTGTAAGGTTTAAGAATCTCGACCATGGGTTGCTGTTTATGACCAAAACCTGAAGTCTGAAATATTGACGACCTGAAGAAGACAGTGGGGCAGTTAAGAAAATGTGACCCTTTCGAGGGGCGACACAATCGTTTTTCTTTTGTCTGCTAATTGATCCTTGATAAAATAAGACGAGGATTGTCAATTAGTATGACGTAATCAGCTACAGTACCTACTATGTCTACCAATGTTCTGCAAGGTACCTACTTACAAGTCAAAGCTTGAATCTCTATATATATTATGTAGAATATTGTAAGGGCTTCTAAAAAACACCTATATTATTCATAAACCTCTACAGAAGGGGCCCATGCGTCCAATCGAGGTC
Source organism: Subacronicta megacephala (assembly GCA_958496365.1). Taxonomy (NCBI): domain Eukaryota; kingdom Metazoa; phylum Arthropoda; class Insecta; order Lepidoptera; family Noctuidae; genus Subacronicta; species Subacronicta megacephala. Next base: position 4,740,054 of record OY292533.1, read on the forward strand.
ACACGGCCAGATGATATATGGCAAGCTGCAGGTAACAGGAAATGTTTCACTAAGCACATTGCAAAGGTTATTGGAGGAAACGCGTAACAAATCGCTGATAAGAGCTTGTGAGATGGAGATCGGAGGTCAAATCGAGACAAATTACGTGTCGATAATTCTAATGAGGATAGAAGACATGACAGCCTTACTGTTCAAGGAAGGCTGATAGGCGAATCAGAAGAACCAAATTTAAATTCAGTGGAAACAGTATTTTAAATCGTTGTTTTGTTTTTAATCTCAAAAATACAGTAAATCGCGATCAGAACACGCAATACAAAACTAGGATTTATGATTACATAGTATCATATTAAAACAAGGTTAGCAAAGAATTTTCTTTCATTCCCGTTGTAATGTCTTATCACTGGGTCATTATTTCCTTCAGGCTTGCTGTTATAACCTTACATTACATCAATGATACACAATTTAGAAATATTTTCAATTGCCGCTCCATTTCCGTAGTGTTGACGTAACCTGCAATCTGTTAGCGTTCATTGCCAGGGTCTTATTTACCGATACTGGATTACAGTTGACACAGAATTTACTTCCCTTCGGCTATCGGTCAGTGTGAAAACTCACGCGAATCGCAATAGTCACGATGCAATCTCACTCTTACATACAAAGAAATCGAAATATTTCACGACGCATACCAGAAATGAACGATATTGCTTAATTCCAATTTCTTACATGTTCCAATTTCTTTCGTGCAGAAAATTAAGTACATACAAAACGGCTGTCATATTTCTTTGGAACTGACTGGAATGGCAACATAATTATGACAATAAAAAAGCTTCCACTGGCCATACTACTAGTACTTAATGTGACAGGTAACAACTTCCTATAAATATTTGAGCTGATGTAATAATAACAAAATAATACTCAACAGATCTAAATTCATTATTGCCAATCATGATCATCCTAATGATAGGTCAGTTAGTTAGTTGAATTAACCATATAATCATCACAAAGAAGGTATTTTTAGGTTAATATAGATAAGGGTCCGTATCCAACACAACGTAAAAGTTGTTTAAAATTTCCAACCAAAAAGAAACGATGTTCACTAACCGCGTTTAATTTCCCAACATGGCCGCTGCGCGAAGGGCTTTTACGTCGACAACGGAACACAGCAGATAACTGTACAGCATATTGACCATAACCTTTAATAAGCCCCCAATACCCGCGAACCGTGTAGTTTCCACACTTAATTCGAGTTAAGAAATAACTACTACTAAAGGTTTGCGGTCAGAACATTGTTCCTAGATCGATAAGGTTGTTTTGTATTCTTATAGGTGACACGGATTTCAATGGCTTTGGATAGCTTGGACGCATGTCGTTTCTTCTTTATATAGATGCTAGAAATCCAGTTAAAGGTGGCTGGGTTTCCGGCTGAAATGAATTTGTGCTGAAAGTACACGACAAAACAGTTCACGGCTATGTCTGGGAAGTGCAGATTACAGCCCGTTAAACTACACCACACCATACCAAATGTCTCTTCACTCATTTGAGTACACTGCCCAACCCTTGGGCGGTTGAAGGCTTGATCATAGTGTAATGAAATCTAATAGTGGGGCAACTCGCCGTCTAGACAGGTCAACGATGAGGTGGGTTGTGGGGCAGAGCGGCGTCCCCCCGACCCTTAGTCGCAGGCGTCCCGTCCGCCCGACATGTACTGCGCGTCGGTACTGCGCTGCAAGTGTAACTCGCGCTAGCGCTAATTATAATTTATTTTACAATGCGTTCTACATGTGCAGTTTACGGTTGTTTGTTGGCATCGTACAGAAGTAATAATTAAATCTTGAGATTTCATCGATTTCCAATGGATGAGAATCGGTAAGTGCCTACTAACCTATTATACCTAAACAAATATTATCTTTACTTAGTAAACAAAGTCGCTATCCGCGACGCTGTGCGTTTACTTCTAAATTATTTTAACCTTCTAATGGATTTTGATACGGTTTTAACTACCATTTAGAGAATTTCTAATAATAATATAGGTACTTACACAGTTTACAGGATAATAAATAAATACCTACCTGAGTAAGATTTGGCGAATCTAAACGTAACAGGCGTGAAAGCGTAACAGACAGACAGACAGACAGACAGACAGACAGACAGAGTTACTTTCGCATTTATAATATTAGTACGGATTATTTACCTATTTTTTATAATAATATTATAAGGCTGAAGATTTTGTTTGTTTGTTTGATCGCACTAAAGTACTGGTTGGAATTTATTTTATTCTGTTGTATAGTCCATTTATCGAGGAAGGCTTAAGGCTATATAACATCACGCCATGACCAAAACAAGTGGAGCATAAGTGAGAAATGTTGCAAAAACGGGAAAAAATAGTTCCTTTTGAGCGCTTCCGTTGTGTGCGCTGCGTAAACGGTTAAAGTTATGCAAATTATTGTATGACGGAAATGTTCCGCTTTAAAAGTTCTGAAAAAAGTCCGCGACAGCATAGGTCTATCTTTTAAGGTTGATTTAATAAAAACCCTTTTCTGGTAATCGAATTAGTTCCAAAATAATGCATTGTTTAGAAAATGAATGAGAATTAAAATAGACTTAACGATTCATTTCCCACGTTCGTAGGGGACATCATTGGAGAAAGCTTATATAATCGCCTAACTCAAATTAAATTTTCACCACCGTGTGATTGCTTCCCATTGCAATTTTTACTTCGTTTGTATGTGAGGATGAGAATCAATAAATTATATTGTGAAATTTAACAACGGAAAATTAAAATCATCAAAAATAAATGTCGCAAATATTTGTCAGTTCAACATCTGTAAAGAGATAAATAAACTGGAGATTTTAACCCCCGTTTTATTTAATCACTTGGGCCTGTCGCGAAGAATAAACAATACATCGTGAAGGTAATATCTTGCTAGAAATTAATACTACTTCTAACACATAGATTAATTTGAACTTACAATAATTACCACCTGTAAATCACCTTTCAAACAAAAAAAACTAAATCAAAATCTGTTCGGGAGCTACGATGGCAAAGACAGACACACACACACAGACAACGTCACACGTCAAACTTATAACACCCCGTCGTTTTTACGTCGAGGGTTAAAAAGTAAAAGTAAGTCCTTGAAAAATATTTTTTGTGACAACCCTGAGCTCGATTTGACAACGCTGAACGATTGTCGGCATTTCGACCCCGACAAAGGAGTGCGCCCACTATAGATTTTATTACACTATGGCTTGATGGAAACTTATGAATTGCAATACGTAATGACTATGTTAAAACTGTTAACCTTAAAACTTTACCTTCACTGTGCACTTCGACGCTTGATTGTCTCAAGCGTCAAAGATTTTGTATATTGTAGCAAGGTGGTGATTTACGAAAATGTAGAAGATTCGTAAGGCTTCGCAAGGATGACTCATATGTTCAACAATTTAGATAATCTAAGTAAGTATTACTTCCTTCTAATAACAAAGAAATCACCTAATCTTGTTTAAATTAACGTAACATACCATCACGCCTGTATTTCCCTAAGGGTTAGGTTAGAGGTGTACCCACCTTTCGCCGGTATGTTTAGATCCCATGTAATTGGGGCAAGCATATTACCATTAACCTCATTAACACTGCTCAACCCGGGAATCGAACCCAGTACCTCTAGCGTAGCAGTCGCCCTTGGGACTATTAGATTAACTAGGCAGTCGTTTGTTTAAATTAAAATCTACTATTGGAATGTTTCCACAGACTGTTTGAGGTCACTAGTGCATCATAAATGTAGAAAAGGGATCACTGTGCCACGTATTTGAATTTCATATCATATGGAAAACGGCATCCAATAAAACCATAACTGTACAATATGAAAATAGAATTCATTAATCTCCCATCATAAAAATCCCGTATAATTTTCTAATATAAAACATAGTATTGGTTCCATGGTACAACATAAATTGAAAGTAAGTAAATACTGGCAATTAGCATGAGAATCGAGGAATAACTGTTGGGCCAAATACATAATTCAGTACAATGAAGTTTTAAAGTTATTGCATGGAACAGGCCGGACAAATTCTGTTCATATGAATACCGTTAAATATTGTGGTTTTAAGTGTCCAAGTTATTAATATTTTAATTTAAAATTCCCCTAAAATAAACTTTAGTACTAACATTCAGTATTTCAGGTTTTATGTAACCAGGACTAACGGTTTACCATATTTTCCAAGATACAATATCGGCCGTATTATGCAGTATATCTTTATCTACCAGCAGGTCCAATGCTTTTTGAATGTTATTTCGAGAAGGGCTCACAACCAGTACTTTCAAATTCTTACCCTAATCCACCTACCCAATAAAAAACCCATATTGCTTATTTACGTCACCCAAGAGACGAGAGGGTAGCCTATTTTGTTACCCCGGCACATGCAGTTACTTATTCTTACCTAATTGGGTAACCAATATTGTCAATTGACGTTTACTGCTGTCCCAGTGAGATAGGCAGTAAATTTTATGCGTCTTTGGTCCCGATAGCTAGACAGTAAAATACGTATGAATAAATAATTGATGGCTTGAATCTAGAGTAAAAGGGACAAGGACCTACTAAAGTACCTTCTACGTAATCCAATATAGGAACTACAGCGTCCCATTTTCAGGATTAAAATTAGGTGAATCTAATTTAAGTCCTAGATTTTAATTAATAAATATCAGTAGGTTTACACAAATTGTAAAGTCAAAATAACGCAAACATTATCCTTTAAGAACCGTTTCATAGTCTCGTATTGAGATTTTAGGTTTAGAAGTTTTTAAATAAAGATATCAGTAAATCATAAAATAAGATAAAAAAAAATCTCTGACCGGAACTTCAGGATAAAGAATGGTGATGTATCCGCCAAGACCGCTACGTGACAGTTATTTTTGAACGAAGACCAACATATAAACCAAAACATCCTTAGAGGGTTTATCGCAGTCTTTTCGAATTACGTGCTTGGCTCCTTTTTCCCATTGCCTTAACTAGGTCGATCTAAAAAAATGAGTCATTAGGATACCATCCACTATGGACGTAACAAAAGGCGACCCTTTCAGTTCAATTGTGAAACATTCCTTCACAAGAAATGATGTTTGAACACCTGTTTTCTTCTAACGCATATTCAGCAATAGCTTTACGATCCTAAAGAGGGCAACATCAAACAAAACGAATTGTTTTTCAGTTCTGAAATTAAAAACCTAAGCAACTGAACAAACAACTATCGAGCACGACTACCTTTAGGACATTTTTAAAGAATTTTTTTTTGTTGTTTTTGTGGATAAGTAACGCTTAGAATGTGCCAAATGTAGGGATTTGTGTAAAATTAGGTATTTTATATAATGACTAGCTTTCCGCCCACAGCCTCAACGACAGCGTGGTTTCTCGGCTTTTCTCTACTATAATATATACCTACATGTACACATATACATGCAAGTATTACATTAAAAACTCTCTTCTTGTATCCCTAAATTTTTTGCCTAAAACTGCAATAAAATTTGTTGCGTAGTGTAAAAGATCTAAGCGTACAAACAGCGAGTGACTTTTTTTAAAAAAGCTTACTAGCCATTTTGTTTTATCCTATGTAAAGAAGCTGTTTTTACAAAGCGTTTTTCAGTTATTTCAATATAATTATTAGGGACCAATTACTAGGGATATTAGGATAATGGCACAGACAGCCACAGATAATCATTAGGGCGCAGTAAACCATGTCATAAAAATGTATTCTTGTTAGTTTTTAACTTCACATCACCCAAAGACAATTGACCCCACATAGAAAACCGAGAAAACAACACACATACCACACTAACGCGTGTCTCAATTCCGAAAAATGTTATTGCAGCCACAAATTACGCCTTAGGGACAGCCAGCACAAAAAATAACCCCCTGAGATCCGTTGGGCGATAATCTAGTAAAGTTTTAACTGTGTATTGAATAATATTGTGGGAGCATGCGGGCGTAGACTCCCCGACAATTAACAAATCAGTAATTAGTCAATGTTGTAATAATAATTACATAGAAAACGATTTTGATGAAATACTGCAACAGTCTAATATATAGATTCATTCCTATTAGAATTCAAACCGAATTAAAACTAGCTGATAAATCATTTTCGTTAATGTGAAAACCCTAATTTAAATTATCTTTGAGTCGAGGTATGTCTTATGTACTTTTTACCTACTAACCACACTGAACTCCAAACCAACCTTTACATAAACTTAATCAACTTAAAACTCAGACTTATACTTATTAAGAACTTAAAAAATGAAGAACTCAACAAAATTCTTTGAAGAGCGTTACATTCTTATATTTCAACAATTTTTTATCTAGTCACGATTCGTTGGTGGGAACCATTCTTTTTTTCGGCCCATCATAATGACATGTAATGATTACCTGTCCCTTTATTCGAATTCCTGCTGTAATATCTTTTGATGTTGGATCTAATGAACTTTATTTCTTATGACACTCATCTATTTAATAGTAACTAATGCCGAATAACTCACAGGCTTGTACCCGAACTGAAAGTAAAAAGCCACGATGTTTCCTTACCCTAAATTATATCCAATTTTGATCCTATATCACAATATAATTAAATGATTCAATTATATATTATAAAATACCTACTAAGAAGTTTCTAATAATTAATTATATTTATAATTTGACGCACTCCTCCTCTCTTCTACAAAATTACTGAAGTTTTGCTGTGCCCGACAGGGTCCATAATTGTTACACTTCTCTTAAACTATAATACCTGTTAATATTTACATTATGGAATGCAATAAAGTATTGAGTATTGAGTATTGTTTAAATTAAAAGTGTATTTAGCAACTTTTGGAAAAAGATCTTAACATCATTTTGATCTAGTCTTTTTATGTTACTTCTAACATTGTCATTTCTTAACTTTATTTTGGCATTGTTAGATAGTCTTACGTTTAACCAATATAAAAGCAATGCCACACATTTTTTTATAAATCTGAATATCTACTTATCACAAATGCCAAACCATCAGCCAAACGGCCTAGATTAAAAAACCGTTTACTCCAACAAAGAAAAAAATAAAAATTATCCCACAATCCTCTTGACCAAAACGAAGACGTTAAAAAAACTACACTATAAATGCGTGCCAGTACCGGTAATGGTTCATTTAAATGTATTAAGACCCCATTTGACCATCGAATCGTTAGCGCAGTTAATAGCAGGTTGCCGTGAGCCTACGGTTACGGTTTGATTAAAAATTAAGCCATTATTGGTCATTAGGTAACACACGCCTTCCCGAATGCTTGACTTTCTTTTGAAAGCACGTTATTATATCGTTTTATAGTCACGCGCTTTTCCCGTAAAAGGATACTAGAAATCTATTTAACGTATTTATTGAATCTACCATTGTGTTGTAAGGAGTTTGAATTCAATTAATCTCAGATATAAATGCTGCTTTATGTAAGTATTGATAATTTAGAAACCTTTGTAAGTTATACTCCACAGTGGAGATAATGCAAATGTTGAAGGTATACCAGAATTCAATACCTCTCTATTTGAGCCATGGTAGGCTGCACAAATGAAAGACTATACAAATACAAACCAAGACTTTTACGTAGCATAAAGCACTTTTTAATGTCCTCTCTATTCATTGTTGTCAATGTCAACAAAATCGAAACCCAACTGTGAACAGGCAGCCTAAAGACTAATAGCCATCAGTTAGCTGGAAATCAACATTTTACGATAAACTAAACATCAAAGTACACGATCGAACAAATTGCTGTTTCAAATAGATATTATTACGGTAACACAAATTGACATTTGGGCGTTTGTATGGCAAGTAATGGCCATTATTCCAATATTGTATACAGACGGAACGAGCCAGCATTCCACTTTCGCCGTCATTCCCTGCACCCTGTTGCTTTCTTCTGTCAATCTCCATGGTTACACTTAATTGGTACAATATCTAAACACACGGTAATGATGTTTACGCTTGGCGCTATTGGATTTCGAAATCAATATGTAGATAAGCACCTTTTTTATCTCAAGGTGGTTTATGGTAATCTCGTATTTGTTTTGTGAACGCTTCATTTGAAGAACAAATAATACTTATTTCTCAAACTCTTTATGGTCAATGCAATCTAATAGTGATGAAAAATACGGGTATTTATTCTGCATTTATCATTTGAATGATTAGCTTGGCATAGTTGCTATTATTTGACCTAGGTAAGAAAAACACTTTAATAGACATTTATTTCTTCGTAATGGTAAGCCCCCATTGATGAGTACAGACAGTGTTTCCATCATTCGATAGTTTGATCGAGCTTTTGATTAGCATTGGTGAATGCGTTCACGAATCGATCGATAATAAAGTTTAGTCGAATTGGACTAAACTATTGTATCATATTCATCTGTAGTCTACGGTTTAACAGCTGTGAACATTTACGATACTTTTTTTTTATTTCCTAAGCAATTCAAAAGGCAAGGCTTAACGTAAATTTATAAAAAAAAAGTAAGAGTACACACGGCTACAGGTCAACCTATACAATTCCAGTTTAAGCTGATCTCATTGTACAAGCTTCCCATACGATAAGAGGCAGCGTAAACTGGTTTACGTACGTTTAAGTACGTGAACGTACTTTAAAGTAGGTAGGTATTTATTTTTCGTCATCGTTTAGAAATTCAATCACCATTACTCATTTTACCTCCTTGCCCCACTCATGACAGTTTACAGCAAGTATTATTTTTAAACACGAGTACCTTGATCTGTAAGCAACGACACAGCTGGGCGGACTCCCGCGGAGTCATGTAATCACACATAAAACCTACATGCTAGTTGATGCGACTAATCACACTAAGATCTTTATCTTATCTAGCAACTTTACGGACTATTTGGAAGGTATTAGGTTGGTTTTTGAATATTCATGAATTTTGTTCGAAATAACTATGCTTGTGCGGTCAACTCATAAATTTTAATTTAAAGACTCCGTGTAAAGATAAGTTTGTAATTATTTTCTTTACTAATTTCGTTATTTATGTAGAAAAAATGTAATAAAGTGATTTTGCCGCTTTTTTACGGCTAACGTCTAACGTGCAGAGTTATTTCGAACAAACTTTAGTATATCTAAATAGTATCTTATCTTGAGATTTGAAGTTCTTTCACTTGAATTACCAAGAATGTTCTTCTATTTTTTGGTTTTTGATTGATGTCGGGGTCTCGTAGTCTATAATTTCGTTGACTACGCCTTAAGTTCCCGATTTCTCACATCACATAGTTTTGTATCCATTTTGAATCATCGGGTTTGTTTTGAGAGCATAATCTATATTCATGATAATCTTTTTATAGCATGATAAGAGTACATATTTGTTTCATGCAGTAAGTTACTAAAAAGGTGACAAACTAGTGGATAAAATTGTATTGTAGATTTTCATCCAAGGGTATCAAATAAAAAAAAATATCGCTTTTACAACTATACAATTGTTGTACATTGAAAATTTCTTAAACCGTTTTGGTATAAGACTAGCACATGTAATACGTAGAAGTCTGCTTATGTCATTCAAATTATGTATGTTAATTAATACCAGATAAGTAGGTATATCTTCGTATGTCGCTCACTGTTGAATATTGATAAATAAAGAACTAAATGAAGAGCGACTTCAATAAATATATGGAACACGTGTTTTATTTCTCAGCACCATTATCAGTATTGATTTTTCACTATGCCCTTGACTTGAAGCACTTTGCCTTATGCATAAAGAATGAAGTTCACTGCAGTAAAACCGACCTTCATAGGACAAGGATACGGTTCCACATTCTTTATTCATAAGGACATGCAAGACACACTGGACGGAAATAAAGATAGATTTGAGACAGGCTGCAGTTCAGCATTATTGCTTTACTTATTCTAGGGCAGTGATTTTCATAATTTACTCTATTTTTTTTTTAATTTGATTACTAAACCTAGCCTAGCACGTTATGAAGTGTCGATTGCGACAAAGTCGTGATAACATTTTTGTATGTCTCCCGTCTATAAGAACGCACGGATACACATCAAGCTATACAAAACCCGTTTACGCTGGCCTCATATTGTATAAGAAGCCTATACAATGCGCGATCAGCTTAAACTGGTTTCTTATAGGTTCACCTGTAGCCGTGTGTACCTTAGGTAATAAGCGCACAAATTAGACCATATTAGATGTAGCAATGTACTTACATAAATATGGAGAGTTTAAGAGCAATATCAGGCTTTATAACACACGACAACATATCTGGAAATAAATTCGCGAATAGCAATGAGGACATCATAATTTGAATACCATAGACACAACAGGGCGGACCTTTAGCGCTCTCGTACGTAGAAAGGCGGAAAGTCGTGAGAGATGGCGGATACGACATCAAAACGGAATGTATGCAAACATCGCGGACAAGTGGTGGGAAATGGCCCGCGATTTATATGCACAAATGTTCTCATCTTAAGCATTAATCGGATTAAATTGTTATACCAAATCTGGATTTGTAGAATTAGTAAGTATATTCAAGAAATTCAATTTTGAACCGTGAGACATTTTAAGATTAAGTACCTACAGGTACAGGATAAGGTTGCAAGTTTTCAGAAATTACATTGGTTTGAGTAGTTTGAGATGCAATCCGTTAATAATGCATGTTACCTGTATCCGGTACTTTTTCATACTTCCATGAAGTATTCATGCCAACACAATGTCACTTGTCTAAGGGAGCTGATCCACTGCGTGTCACATATTGTTGGTGGTGCCCAGATGTGTGGTAGGTATGCATGCGCACATATTAAGTATAATGCAGAATACAGCCTTTGACATCAGTCAACAGTCCGGGATCTTTAACATCAAATTACTTAATGCTTTAATATTTACGTGATACTATTCCATTCCATTGAAGCTTCTATTATATAACGCCAAATAACTCAAAAGGCACTTATTATACAAAGTGCGTTCTCCGTAATTTAGTGCACGATTCCACCAAGCACTTTACATGATTTCCTTCAACAACAAAGCCTAAATTTCGCAACACGCCCATCCCATAGATCACCGACGCAAAATATCAAAATCATGTTTGAACTTAATAACAATGGTCTTACGAAACAATTGGGGCACATAATCCGATTACGTTCGCATAACTTAAAAGAAAACAGAGTAACATGAACTGTTGCAGATACAGATATGGTCAATGCCCAATATGGGTATTAAATTGATAAAAGATCTACCCAAAATGCTCGTTATCAAAATTCAGAACGTCGAGACACGATTTGGACATACTTTCACCTAATGCAGCCAGTGTTGACATTTTCTCAAAAGCTATTATAAGTTGTCATAGATGGACAATATAAATAAACCGTTACACATTTAAAAAGAAGAAAGAAAAATTATATTTGATAAAACAAAGACAATTTATGAATCTAATAACGCAACGACAAAGAACTTTAAACGATCACTTTAAATTCCTTAAAAAATAACGGTAATGCTAATGGATCTATAACAAGGAAGTAAATGCTCCTAAAAAGGTCAATGATACCGAGAACACCCCTTACAAAATTTTGCCCCACGCAAAGATTATGAACCCCCACGTCACGACATATTTACGGCTTATAAACATGCAATAGTTTACACGTGCACGCAATGATAACAAAACTGAAATCAAAACAACAACAGCATTTCCTAATTAATTACGAAAGCTTACAGAGACGTTCCCTTTTTTCAGGAGTTGTTGGCAAGCTATTAGACAATTTCGATGACGAAATGTATGAAAATTCGTGACGATCCATAATTCAGTTTCGAGGACAACAAATATAATTGCAGAATACCTTTCCTCGAATGTCAGACATTTTCGCATAGTGTTACCGAGCGAAAGATCCCGATCGTTACCGAACTTTAAAAGTGGAACGTTATTCGAATGAGATTGTCTACGAAGGAGTTTCTTGCCTAAGTTAAACTCTCCTGAGTACTTAATTAATAGTTAATTATCTAGCGCTTAGACGCTGAAGGAAAAAATGATGAGTAAACCAGCATGCCTGAGATATACTCGACGGGCGTGTGAAACCTGCTAACCCACAATAGGCCAGTATCGTGGACTGTAGCTTGATCTCTATGTCATGTATCATGTGTCTAGCGATGGGACATTAGTTGAACTCTTCTGCAAAATGTGCAGAATTTTGGTTTTTTTATTGATTCCAACGTGATACTTAATACCGGTTACGGTTATAGATGGCCAAGTACCCATCGTATGATTGATTAAATTAAACTAATACCTATATCAAACAAATTCCACTAACATTGTTGTAACGTAATAACAAACACCGTGAAGTGTACACTGCGGGCTTGTTTATTTTGAATATCAAATGTAAACCACTCCTAGTATTGTATTCATAGCAGGAGATATCTCCATGCTTGGACGCAGAATGTTAAGCAGACTTATCAAACAATAACTAAAACCCAGTCTCACGTTTTCTAATTCGGTGAGACCGAATATTATTACAATTATAATAGCCTACCTAAAGCTATAGCTTGTCCTGCCCACTCATGAAATGATACTGAGATATGCAGAATTGTTACTTTATCTGAGCTTAGATTTACGCTCAGATAAAGTTGCTGAGCAAGGGGATTATAGGTAATCAAACAACATGACAATCGGAAGTTCAGCAATCATATGGTAATACCTTCCGAAATTGCCAATTTATCATCCGGGAGCTTTGTGGCAAAAATGAGTCAATGTAATGTTTACAGATTCATTAGGTCTCTCGCTATTAGACTCTACTATCGATTCCCTCAGAGACAATAAAACAATTTTAACCGTAAAGACACAAATCAAAAGAACCAAAATCAAGTCACCAGTTTCTATTTCTTTTAATGAAAATTAATTAGTCTTTTATGGAATTCGTATGTACCAATTATTATAGAAAAATTATATTCATCGCTCATTATAAGAACATTGGCCTTGGCGTTGCTATGTGCAGTGTCTGCAATGTGCACATAATTACTACATGGCTTGTCGGCGCTTGCGCAAGTATTATCGGATCAGCCGTCATTATCTGACCACTATACAATTCAATTATAATGCCTTTGACAAGGCCTTATAATATGGGCACACTTTAGTAATAAATTGTCTATGCGTACAGAGTTATTACGAAGAAGTTCCGAACAAACAGTCAATGTGGCAAACATTTGGGCATTGGGTAGCCTGTATAATAAAATGGATAATTATACACTATGACGTTTATCAATTGCTGCTTGTATATGACGAAAGCCAAGCCGAAGGGATTTGCCATTAATCACTTAATTATACCATGCTGCCATTTTGTTACCCGCCTGCCAACTGAAATTACCCTGCAGAAACAAAACTAAACTGCAAAAGTCCTAGAAACTCGAAAGCTCTAAAAACTTTTAAATGTAAGAAGTGTGTAATTATTTTTTTTTAATATTTTTATTATTTATAACTAAGCCATAAGCTTATAATAGTAACTATAAGGTCAGTATAATACATTTTCAAGAATGTTTTCAACATGGCACGGCCGTGCCGACTTGCACTAGATCCGTGTTGACATTTGGAAAACCCAGCCTAAAACAGCTTACAAAGATTTTGGATTTTATGAAAGATATAGTTATTAATAGCGGAAATATTAAATTATACTCGTAATTGTAAGGGTAGTTATTACACACGTCAAATCGCTTTGTAAGACAGATTAATACCATACAAACTTCTGTTAATCAAAACTAAACATTAATCAAATTACATAACCGGAAGCCTTAAGTAGGCAATGGAAAACGAATTTTATAAAATTACTTTAAACAAAAAATTTAAACCGCCTTCAAAAAATAATAAAATAATTTTGTCTAAAACAGTTTGGGAAGTCGGTGACTTCTATTTGAGTGGGTCTTCTGTTTTTGCCACCGACTTCCCAAACTGTTTTAGACAAAATTATTTTATTATTTTTTGAAGGCGGTTTAACTTTTTTTATAAAGGAATTTTATTTTGTAATTTTTAGTGGAAAGTTTTGTTTAGAAGTACTTGTTAGCCAACTAAACGCACTGCTCCAATAAGACAGCGATGTTTCAGAGTAAACGATAATATCATCGATGTAAACAATTTTTAGATTTTTGTTGATATTTTCAAAAATGCCTGACCGATTTCGATAAAATTTGAACGGGACCACCTCTGAAGTATGACCTACCTAACAAAAACAATAATAAAAATCGGTCCACAATTGGCGGAGATATCGAGTAACAAACATACAAAAAAACATACAGACGAATTGAGAACCTCCTCCTTTTTGAAGTCGGTTGAAAATAAAACTACGTCGTTTACTATGTCTTTTAATCTTTACAACATCTTATGGTCAAAACACCATCGCGTGCGACCCTTTGCAAGCACGCGATGAATCGGCGCATTGTATTGTATCGAGATGAGCCTTTTGTTTAGCGCCCTTTGTTGCAATTAGCTCTTCATTTTATGTCTGCAACACATCAGCCTTTAATTGAACGGCGTGGAGACTAATTATTACTGTTTTGTTTTTCATTATGACCGAAATTGAAAAGAATTTCCTATACATAGGTACCTCCTTAGTCAAGTAAAAGATCAAACACCTGCAAAAATTTAGTGTTCTATTATTATGGAAATAATTTGGTACCATGAAGGAACTTTTACAAGTATTCCGAGTGGTGAGCCTCTGTGAACAATCTAGTCTATAATTTCGCATTCGTACAACGTGGTTTCCGTAGTGTAGCGGTTATCACGTGTGCTTCACACGCACAAGGTCCCCGGTTCGATCCCGGGCGGAAACAGTATCTTTTTGTACTTTTTTAGACTATACACATCCGTAACTTATTACAGCAATACGAAAATGGGAGCACAATTTAATTTTCCCAGTCCCAAGAAACGGTCAGCGTTTAAAATGGTTTTTGAATCGCGATAATGACACGGAAGAACGTTGACAATGTGTAGTACCAAACAAGAGCTGGAAAAGGCGAGTAATTAAGCTTAGAAAGTGGTACAGAAACTGGTACAGCACGGGATCGGTTAGTTTCTAAATTGACCGGCGGACGGAAGGTCGCTGACCTGATATCGAGAGGTACTGCATCTGTTTACTAAACTGACCCAAATATTTGAGACATTAAGAAATCCTGTCGTTTATCAGATAACGTGTTTTCTTAGGCTAGATTACTTCATTGATAGTCTATCTTTATTATGTAGGAAATGTAATCGAGTTTTAATAACAATAGATTTATAGATTTATAAATGTAGCTGGGGTTTCAGGTTGAAATATTTACAACGCGTTGCAAATCAGATTTATTATACAACAAACTCGTGACGACAGCATTTCTACTGATTGGAATTGCAAAAATAGAAAAATCAGAAATAAATTCACTAAAGAACCATGACCCTCTTGAGGTTCGTAGAAATGGTTTCTCTACTGTGTCTGCTAAACCTGAAACCCTATGTGCTAACTAATCATTACGTAGACGTACATAACTACTCAAAAATATCACACTTTTATTCTTAGAATTATGGTCGTGACGAATCCCCGGGCAGGGACTGTATGAGACAGGCATACCCTCATGCTTTCAGGTGGTACACATTCCATGAGGTGAGATAGGTAATTCTTGATATAATCAGTCAGCAGGCATACCATAATAACGTCTCAGTTTCAAAATCAAACTGGCCATTTTGACGTGTAATCAAGAATAGGTAATTCCTATTTTAACTCCCTACGATAGAGTAGAGCGACACAATGTCTGATGCAATGTGTGCCGTCTGTTGGGACTGGTATACTCTAAGCCGCTGTGGCTCTTTCTTCAAAAGTCCATTTCAAACATGCCTGCATATTTTGATACTATGTATTATATCTCGACTTTAAGAGACCATGTTTCTCCGAGTTAGTTTCGGCTTTTCTTCTGAAAGGTCGCCAGGTAGGGGACCCATGACTTGAAATTTTTAAAACATGACTTGTAAAAGTGTCTTTAAAAGATCAGAATTAATATCATTTCTTATTTTGGCAAATGTTATACGTGGGTATTTGTTCTCAGCCAAAGAACCAAGAGGATCAATAGCAAAAATCAGTAGAACCCGTATCAATGGTTCTTTTCGTAAATGGATATAAAGAACACGATATACAGAAGTGTTGCCCAAAGCGTGGACTACTTTGTGCAGCTAAAAATACATTAAAAGTGTAACAATAAAGTTTAGTGACACTTCAATCAGGTTTACATTGTACTCCGGCGCATCATAAAGACGCCATATTGTTTTTACTGTCACCTTCCGCTTTCGTAACGCACGTGTTCATGGATTACATCAAAACAGAGACAGGCACGCACGTAGGTACCTATGCTTATCTAAGAGTAAAGACCTACATGATTTACTGCAGTTTGGCTGCCGTCATCGTAAAACTTTATAAGGTTTGTTAGTAACTTAGTACCTATGTAGGTGAAACTGCATCAATAACAGTTGATTATTTTGTAAAGGATTTAATAATTTCAGAGGAACGTGGTGGCCTAGTGGAAACGGCCGCGACTTATGAACCAAGACCTTTATTTTGTGTAAATTATTCCATCACCACTGCTCCCAAAAACGGTGAAGATAAACATCGTGAGGAAAATTCGAAGACATGTGACATCTACCAACCCGCACTGGGCCCGCGTGGTGGATTACGGCGCACTCCCTCTCACCGAGAGGAGGCCTGAGTCCCAGCAGTGGGAACAATAAATGCCGATTATGCTTATTAATATTATGAGACCTATTTATTTAGTTTACATTTACCTTTTTGTTTGACGATCTTCAAAGGTATCATCATCAGTATGGAGATTTGCGCTTTAATTCCCTGTTGTCGTTCAATACTACTCGAGGTTTTATGTAGCTATAAACAAACTATGAAACTAGGGCATAAACGTAATAGAAAAACAAATTCCACCAGTCGAATGGTGTAACATTCCCCGTAAGTCGTAACTTACGGTACCTACAACGTAAGCTGTCATTAGTGATTGGATTATCGGTCAACGACCCCTGAGCACGTGAAGAGAAACACACCCAAGGTGTTATAAAATGTGTCAACTGGGGACACGTGTTTACTACCCTACAGTTAGGTACTAATTTGTCACTTTTTATTGCTTAATGAGTTACGGGTGTTTCCTCCAGGTATTTTCGGCATTTTCAGCGTATTGTAGTGTGTCAGGGTGTTTTCTGAATCTTATACTCAAATAGGTAAAGTTCAAAAAGCAGACACTATAGAAAACTATCCAAACACTTTGTTAATTAACTGAGTACTAGGTACATAACTGTATTGACCAAAATACCCACCAGACTAAAATGCTCTCACTGTGGCGAATTATGACTAGTAATAAATAAATGAAAAAACATCTGCTAAGCTGTTTCATTTTATTGATTCTGACCCTTAATTAAATATGGTATGTATCCACTACCCATGCTCATATAGGGTTTATACTGTTATATTAACATAAGTTTGATTATACATACATACATACACTCACGCCTTTTTCCCAAAGGGATAGGCAGAAACTACAGAACACCATCTGTTATGATTCTTGCATACTTCTTGTTATATATTCTTGCATAGTTTGATTATACATAAGGTCAAAATAGCAAGAAATTTCAAATTTTGAAAGAAAATACAAAATTATGTTTTGAACTTAGAATTGAGTTTACTATAGATATTAACAAAGTTTTGTCTGATTGCCTCTACTTAATTTTATATTATAATGTTTTCTTTTATTGAGTAATTGCTAGTATCAAACAACAATTTAATTCAAGTTAAGCAAGTTTCCTGAGTTGAAGGAGGTTGCAATACCTATCTGCGGAGGAATGTCACAACGCTCCCGTATTCCCGGCACTGAAGTGGTGACGCGAAACGCCGAGGTTGGTTTTAGTCGGTAGATCGCTCTTTTCAGAGCGGAGTCCGACACACCCCATCGCTCTCCCCAGGGCGGTGGATAGTGCATAAAGCATTTCCAACCCCGTCAAAAAAAAAAAAAAAAAAAGGTTGCAATACCTACCCTAATGGAAGACTGTCCCACACTAAAACCTACATTGGTTGTCTTACATAAATAAAAAGGCCTTCAGGTTATCCTGTAAAGTTTCAATTTAGGTAAACTAGAAAAACATTTATTTTTATGATGAACTAAGAAGGCAGTGAAGAGGACAAGGTAAAGTGCATAGACAACTTCTTTCTAAAATTCTTCCTTTAGAGTGAAGAGATATTATCTCATTCTAAGAGCTTCGTACTCTGCTATGCTTCATTAAAACAAATGACACTTTTTGAATTTAATATCAACTGTGTACAGTAGGTATATAAATCCTTCAAAAGTCAAGTTTCCAAACAACAGCATCTTCCTTTTGTCATCTGTAACATTATCGGTCTCTTTAATTATATATTTTTTTTTTTTATTATAAAAGTAAATATAGACTAAAAACTGCCAACACTATTTGGAATGTGCAAGAGTGAAGACTATTTTACCAAGAAAGTTTCGAGCATTAATCTGGATGATAATAAGGGAAAAAATGGATGGAATGTATGAAAATAGGTCTACAAATGAAATTATTTGATGGCTGATATATGGAAGAAAATTACATACTATGCCAACACCAAGTTTATTTGCTTAGCCGAAAAGATTCAAAATGTTCTTATAGAAGCGTAAGTATTAAAGTCTAATTGAGAACCTAGGCTAGTTGATATCATGAACTCGCCTCAACAACTCTTCCGAAATCCGAAACCTAAATAACGAAAGGTAGTACAATATAAACCGCCAGTGATTAGTTGTTTGATGGGTAAATTAAATAATTACAGAATCGTTCATAAATAAATCTTAAAACATAATATAAGAATAACTCATGTGAACTATGAGTAATAAAAAAAAAGTTAGGTAAGCAATTTAGTTACCTTAACATTAAAAATGAAGGTAAATAAACAATTTGTGGTCAAGGTCTATTTAGTATTCGTCTATTTTTAGTTGTTTAAAATTGAGGAGCAGGCTACCTTTTCATACTATGTACTACAAAAAATAAGTTCTAAAGATAAATAAGTATTAAGGAAGTATTCTCTACTGATTAAGAACAAAGATGATGAACAATGTGATATGAAACAATGGGCAAATTGGAACAATGTGGTCATAATTTCATCACAGAGTCAGATTAACAAAACTACAACAAAATTGTTTACTTAACTACAACTTAGAAAAAACTATGAAATATACTAAGATAATAAAACAAAGTAACATTATTTCCAGATAACGTTTGTTGTAAAATCAAGGCGTTACAGCCAGCGACCAGTTGCAATGCGTCACAATCGATAAATACTGGTTGCTTAGCAGAACTGCAGTTGCAATTTTATGACACCAAAAATCCATAACTTTGATTAGGTACAGAATACCGTAACTTTTCGCATACATGTAACGGTTTCCTCAACATGATTACGTTTCGTGATTATTTTAGTCTCCCATCAGCACGTCTTTTCGCAAAAATAAGTATAAACAGCATTACTTACCGGGCGACAGGTGCAACATGCAATTTCAACACAGTAACCAACAAAATATTCACAAAAACTCTTGTACACTTCACTTAACAAGCACAAAAAACACGAATTTGATCTTATTACTTACTTACTTGTATTTCCTATTCGATTCACTTGAAGTACAAGAAAAGTGTTTATATGAACAATAAGAGAACTTCTTCGCTCCGCGGACCGCCCGCGCCGCACGCAAGCAAGCAAAGCAAAGTTAAAAATTCAACCAATTATCGCTTCGTATTCAATATGATCGTTGTTCCTCATAGCACAAGGGTTATTTTCGATTGTTTGTTCAGAAGGTTCTAAATCCAAACAGCCTTCAAAACGCAACACTCCGCGTTATAATTTAAATAAGCTTTTTAAAACTTCGTTTTATTGTTTTACAAGTTTATTTATTTATTTATACGACCAAAATTGTTAACTTTATTAAAGAATAAACGGTGAAGTACTTTATACGAAATAATAAATAAACATTAGACTAGTAATAAATTGTGTTAATAGCTTTAGGTACAAGTGACGCCATCTATTATCAGTGTTAGACATGTTATGACGTTTAATTATTGCTAAATAAATGTCAATGACAGTCAATGTTACCACTTTATAAATAGGTAGGTACAGCTAACAATATCTCATGAATTCATAAATCCGTTCTTAGCAAAAAAACGCCAACAAATAGCTACACAATGTAATTTAAATAATAATGTTGTATTACAGGCAAGTAATTAAAATTATGTATGTTCATTACTACCCATAAATGGACGTGACGAGGATTAACGATGGAATAATAAATTATGGCCATTGTTACCCGATTACTAAAAAGGGTTGTGAGTTACTATAATAGCTGATGGGTTCATGGCATGGCATAATTATGCATTTATTTTTCATGGTCGAAATACCTGGGCACAAACTCATAATGTTGCTTTATATTGACTATGCAAATACACTTATTTGTTTTACCAATTACCTCGACATTTTTATTTATTTATTTATTTATTCACATACAACTATTATCACATAAAAGCATCACTAGTTGAGATTGTGACTACTTGTGAACCGGCTCTGTGCAACCCTGCGAGGGTACCAACACGCAAGGATTTTGAAAAAAACGCGATAACACGTCGGGAAAGTACAGAGAGCGGGCAGCGCTTTGACCAAAATTTCCCGGGAGCTGGAGAGGTTAACCATTGTTTTCGGAGACTTTCCAGGATGGATGGGAACCCTAGTTGCGACTCGATTTATTCAGTCACTCATTGTATTATTTCTTAACAGGATAATCGGAGTAGTGCTCAACATAAATAAAGACGCACGGCTACACATCAAGCTTTACACATCCATTAAAGGCTGGCCTTCAATTTTACAGAAAGCTTTTACAATGTGAGGTCCGTCTAACCTCAATTTGTATAGTTTGATTTGTGGCCGTGTGTATTTACACACAGGACCTTGAATCCTTGACAGGAATGAAACTATATAGAATTTTATAACAGTATACTTTGATTAACTACTTTTTAATTCATAATATGTACGTATAACACTTTTTATCCAAGTTGTGGTTTTGGCGCACTAAACGTGCGCTTCCTAGACATTTTATTGCGCGTGAGTTGAAGTTGCCGTAACTGGGCGTTCACTTCCGCCCAAATATCGTTCTGGTCTTCTATTGGTATGGTTTTCCTAAAACAAAATATTATTGGATTAGTTTGTCAAGTACCTATTAGATTATAATAAATTCTGTTATTTACGAGTTTATTTGTGAGTAAAAAAATAACAATTTAGTATGTAGAAAACATTATTATCATAGAATCAGCGTTGGATGAAATATGAAGTAAGATATATATAGCCTTTTACCATTTTAGTGTTAACCAGAGATTTTAAACTAAACTAAATAATTTAGTTTAAAATCTCTTTGGAAATTAAACTATGTTAAGGCTAAAGCGTCGGCCTTGGGCGCGAAATTCAAATTTTTCACAAATAAAAAATATTGCCATATAACTAGAATGTGATATAGATATAGCCGAATAATTTGCGAAAAACTTAAAGAAAATTCACTGGTTCTTCTTCCACCCTATTCTCAGATCAAATAAACTACGCCTTATCTTGGCAGTCGAGCTATCGAGGTATCGAAAGCTCGACTGACAAGATAAGGCGTAGTTTACTAATACTTAAGTGCGTGTAATTGTGTGTCGTTCATCGCTAGGCGTAGTTTTAACCGGCCTCACTTCTTTGTTCGCAAAGTTCCATCTTAACTTTTTATTTGATCTCTGACCCTATTTGAGATTATCATTATATCATACCTGTATTGTTTCATAAGGTCATATTTCTCCCAGGGCATGCTTCTCAATTCTCGCCTGACACGATCCTTCTCTTTCAGATACTCCTCAATATTGGCAACACCCTTCAGCTCTTGCCTCTCCCATCTTTCCAACCAGGGTCTTGGTTTCAGCTTTACCTGATGAATAATTCATTTATTTACTTTAACATTGATTTATTGACATAGGTTTACTAACAGTTTATAATGAATCCAGAAATATTGTAATGTTACTAAGTGTAATTGTAATGTGTGTAAATATTGTGAACAAACAATGAAATAACATAAGGACACCTAGGACACATTAGAATTCAATGCAGTTTACCATCTCGTTCAAATATTTAGAAACATTTAAACAGATAACACACCACTGAGGCGTTAAAGCACTAATATCAACCAACCTGTACTGGATTAATAGGGATTGGTGTCCCCTCAGGCAGAATTTCAGGGTCCATATCAAAGGAGAATGTGCTGTACTCTGGCAGAGCATCTCTCAGATACAGCAGTTTGTCATCAAGGCGCTTCTCAAGACGGAGGACTTGAATATTCTGGATTGTTGGGTCATAGAGGTCATACCTTACCTGAAAAGAAAAAAGAAACAATTTTTCTTAATTATTTCTGTTTTATTTTTTTGTAGGGAGAAGTTTGTTTTTTTGTTATGTTAGGGCAGATCCTAGAACATTTGTGAGCATTTGCTAGTGAAATGTTTTTTAATAAAACAATTTAGAAACATCCTTACCTCAACACCCTGATGATCAACAACATTTCTCAAAGTAAAATCAGCCCTCAATCCACATCCCTTGCGTTCAATACAGATGCCGACAAATCTGTTAGTCTTGCCTTGAGCATGTGGGTCAGCAATTGTTACCGCTAGAATGGAACCTGGAATACGTTATATTAAGAAAAAATTAAAGAACTGACTGCCTCGTTAGTGTAGTGGTCCCAATTGCAACTTCTACGCTAGAAGTCTTGAGTTCGATCCGAGGTCGAGCAAAGTGTTATTGAGTTTTTCTATGATAGGCTCACTCCCTACTACATGGGACCTAAACATACCGGACCATACCATGCGAACTGTGGGTGTACATTAAGTACATGTTTGCCTAACCCTTTGGGGAATACAGGTGTGATGGTATGTTATGTATGTAAATTAAAGAACATAATCAATGCAGAATAAAAAATAAATATTTAGATCTTTACTTTCTGACTGTTTAACCAGAGAGAGAGCTTTGAGGAAGAGGGGTTATGCTAAAGCCTAATCTAGGTGATCTAGTTATAGTGTGGGTTGGGAGTCTGTAAATAGTCCATAGAAAACTTTTAGAGGTCACAACCCTCAGCAGTGAGGAGAACAACTCAAGGAGGAGCGTAATGCATAAGTTTGCATGTCAGTGACTGAAAGGTGGTTACCTTACCACTACCATTGAAGAGAATACAGTAGGTTTAATTCCCCTCCGTAAACCAAGTTTTGGGTGATCTACAAATACCTGGTCCCATGTGCATTTTGTGACAATTTATTGTATATTTGAAGCTGCTTGCATCACAACAACACCTTCGCTCGGGAATAGACAGTTTTTTGTCAGACTGAACAATTGTTTAGATTCAGAATAAGTATATAATAATATTCAAGGAGTTGTACGTTTTTACTTACCAACATAAAACTCTGGAATATCAATCTGTTTGCGTCTTTTGAGCATATCGGCCCGCTCAAGTTTCTCACGAAGACTGTTTCTCCATTTTGGGTTGGGATCCGGCAGAAACTCCGGGTAAGCATGCCTCAGTGCCAAGTTAGGGTTACGGGCATTCGATCTAAGTCGAGATTTTGGTCTCTGTTTAGAAGCTTCTATGGTAAGTTCTTCCGCTTTTTCCGGCAACGTGGATGCGGCACGGCAATCTGAAAATTTGCTCAAATAAAGAAATAGTCATACATATAACACTGTCTACACAATGTTTTCTAACCTTTTCTGATAAACCATTTCGCAGCACCAAAAACTTCACTTGACGATCTCCTAATGGCTAGAGCCATTATAATTGTTGAAGATAACAAAGACTTCTGTTTTAACAAAAATATCTATGAAATTTATTATAAAGTTCTTCTGTATCACTCAAATCATACCCAGTTGCAGTTAATTTTGAGAATTTGAGTTGAGTTTTGAGTTCGACTTCGACGTCGAGTTGATTTTTGGATGACACTTGACGGTTTGTTTGACACTTTAGTTTTTTTTTTATTTGTTCCTAACGGAACAGGCTAAGGTCTGAGACCATGCTGCCTAGTCATCAGTTTACATTTTTCTTGAGTAGGGTAGATCCAGTTCAATTCATCAGTATGTTTGACACTTTAGATTTGCTGTTTGACACTAACAGAGTAAAATATTTTTTTTGACATGGATTCAGAGGCCTTTTTGCCATGAAGAACAAGTCATACTTTATAGTAGAGGACTTTGACTTGATCCGATCGTCATCATCATCATTATATCAGCCTACTAGCTTTCCGCCCGCAGCTTCGCCCGCGTGGACAACACGGTTTTGACTGTTTAGTTTTTTCCAATTGTAGCGGGAAATTGCAAATTATCCTTACATATCTTTCCGTCCACTTCTTTGTTCGGGTAGACCACAAAATTTGTCCACCTTTATTATTTACCGAAATATAAACGCAGCTTATATCCTTTCCAAAGGTCTAGTCTATTTTGTAACAAATTTCATCAAAATCCAAACGGACTTTACCTATATCAAATATTTATTTATTTCATATCAAGTGCCTAAACACAAAGTCTCAGCGTTTATCTTCAACAATGATAAACTCCCATACAATTTTTCATCCCTTATTACAACCTCTTTTTTACAACAAAACGTAACTTTTATTCTTTCCCAAGGTCCAACCTATTTTTGTACCAAATTTTATCAAAATCGGTTCCGAGGTTGGGCTTCAAAGCGTGACTTTGTTTGGCCTTCCATATGAACTTTCATCCCCTATTTCATCCCCACACATGTCGAAATTTCAAAAACGCT
The DNA here is from genome assembly GCA_958496365.1 of Subacronicta megacephala. Lineage (NCBI taxonomy): Eukaryota > Metazoa > Arthropoda > Insecta > Lepidoptera > Noctuidae > Subacronicta > Subacronicta megacephala. The sequence goes on from OY292533.1 coordinate 4,764,896, forward strand.
AGAACAATGTTTTTGTTATTTCTTATCAAGTGCCTTAATATAAAGTTTTATGGTTTTATCTTGAAAAATGCCGAAATGCCCATACAAACTTTCACCCCCTATTTTTCAACCCCTTCAAAACTATTTTTTGCAATAAAAGGTAGCCTATGTCCTCTCTCAACCTTTAGTAGTAGCCCAGTACCAAATTTCATCAAAATCGGTCGTCTGGTTTAGGCGTAAAAACGTAACAGACAGACAGACAGAGTTACTGTCACATTTATAATATTAGTAGGGAAGTAGGGATAGGGATAGTAGGGATTACCGTCAACTGCTGAATGTCGGACTCAATTCCTCCCATAGGTACTCGCTGACAATTTTTTCTATTTATTATATTAATATTTATAGACATAATAGGTACCCAAAGCGTCTGTATACTAGTTACATTGTACATGTTACATAAGCAACACTTACTATTTAGTTACAATTAATGGTAGTTTTATTTTCTATGGCGTACTTACTCAATGCGTAATGTTATGTCAAACTCAAAACAAACGTCAAGTCGTAAAACAAAACGAGAAATCGATTCGTAGGTACTTCGCAGCTCAATTTTTTCGATAAAACATTGTAAAACCACCTCTTAGACGAGTTCATGTCATCAATCATGCAAAAGTGTAACGACGACAATATTCCTTTAGCAGACGACGACCCACAGGTTATAATAAATGACGAAATTGAAAACAATCATTTGGATCATGGTCGTTCAATGGACTCATTGCCGAGTTCCTACACTGGTGGTTCCTCAAGCCCTGGCCTCAATGGGCCTCCAAGCTTCGAACCAGATTCCGGAATTGATGAGCAGGAAGAGAAGGCGCGGCTAATATCACAAGTTTTGGAACTGCAGAACACTTTAGATGGTAATCTTTAATTCTAATAGATGTCTCAAATTTTTGTTAAACATTTCCCAAATATTAGATTAGATTAGCTTCCGACTACCAAATACCTATAGCAAAATATCAGGTCGTATTTGATACAACTGCCACCTAGACCCTTCACCCTATTACTAAAATAATTTAACATTTCAAAGATTGACTAATTATGAATGATTCATTAGCATTTGCATTTTATTCTTGTAAACAAAGGCTATTGTTTATTCTCAATACCAAAGTAGTATTGTTAAAAAATCTAATTATCATTCTATACACACTTACAAAACTTTATTTACAGATTTGTCACAAAGAGTGGATTCAGTGAAAGAGGAAAACTTAAAGCTACGTTCAGAAAATCAAGTATTAGGACAGTACATAGAAAACCTGATGTCTGCATCATCAGTGTTTCAGTCAACCACACCTAATATAGTTAAGAAGTAAAAACCATTATGCACTTAGGAATAAGGGTTGCAGGCCACTAGAATTTCTACAGCATTGGTAGTATACATCATAGCATAACCCTTATGATGTAATATTGCCTGAAACATGTGAAACAGCTTTGTACCATTGACGGATTATTTATCTGAATATATGTGTTAGCCCTTAATATTGTAGTATTATGTACCAGTACTGGATTTATAAATTTCATATAGACACACTTTCTCCTTCCCAGAGGAAGTTTAAGCAGCAGTGTGGCTTATTGTCAAATCCAGGACTGTTATGTACTGTGACTACTACAAACAATATCTTGTTACGCCTAAAACTTGAAAATAAATAATAACTAAGACTTTCAGCCTGTTATTAAGGCTAACAAACCAAGCCTAGTTTTCATTGGTTCCTTTTAAGTATGTCTAGTGAGTGGGTACAGTGGGTTATAGATGTTACCTGACCCACTTAGCCCCACCCAGTTGTAGGGGATAATCTCTGTATCTACATAACTGATTTTGAAAAATCTTTCACCAATAGAAAGCTACATTATTCCTGAGTGACCTGTATTATCTCATAAAATAAAAAGGACCGTATAGTCCACGCGGGCGAAGCCGGAAAGCTATAAGGGACGTAAAGCATAATTCTAAAAAATGGGCACTCAGGAAGATTTTGGTTAGACTTTCTATTGGTCAAAGAATTTTCAAAATTGGTTCAGTAGATCAAGAGATTACCCCCTATACTGTCACGTGACTGTCACAAACTCATAAACTTTGCCTCTTTATATTATTAGTATAAATGTGAACATGCTGCTTCTACTGCTAATGTAAATTAGGCTTTAATGATTTTAAAAATTAAATAATAAACAGTGGCTTTAAAAAAATTTAGCCTTCAAATGTGTGCCGTCATCTTGGAAGCAAGGAATTTGTGTTGTCTATAGGCTTGGCTTCAAAAGCAATGCTATTATTAAACTTTATGTTAGTTGTTAAAGCAATTAATTAATATCATGGTAGAATAATATGACCTTCAATCAAGTATTCAAGTCCTGTGATGGCTAGGTTCCTAGATTTGTTTGTTATTCTTTGCAGATATGTCATACGATTGCCCAGCATCGACGTCACTAACTGTGATTGATAAATTTCGTGCTGCCACTATGGGGAATTAAATTATCTGTGGCTACCTGCTCTTATTTATAATGAATCAATTCTGAATTGGAAATTTATTATTATACCATGATTGCTATAATATAATCTTAATTTAATATTCTGTACCTAATATACATAGAATTATTTTTTCAAATATGCTAACACACTTGCCTTTATTAAAAATGAAGTAAAAACAAAGCAATTGTAAAAAAAATATTATCTATTCAATTCACTTGATGTCTTTGCACATTCCAATTTTAATATTGTTATATTTTTGTTCTTAGAGAGAACATATCTACAGGCTCTCGTTAACGGAATTTATGATAATCTCATTTATAATTTTAAGCTTATGAGTAAGTACCTATTATAATTTATATTTAACATTACTTTTGTTTTTATTTTTTCCATAAAATAAACGATGTCGTCAATTTACCGTGACAACGACATCGTACGCACGGCTGCACGTCTTCATCAACCCATCATCCTCCTCATCATCCATCATCCATCAGGTCTCCTCTCAGAACGAGAGGGATTAATTAGCTTGTAGTCCACCACGCTAGCCTACTACGGGTTGGCAGACTTCACACACCGTCAAGAAAATCACTCAGGCAAGAAGGTTTCCTCACGATGTTTTCATTTACAGTTTTAAGCGCGTGATAATTAATTATTAATACGCTCATGACTTCGAAACGTCAGAGGTGCGTGCCTTTGGATTCGAACTCAAGACCTTTGACTAGGCAGTCAAATGGTCATATCACTTTGCTATCACTGCACTATGCACGTCGAGCTATAAAAATCCAGTTTACGCTGGCCTCATATTGTATAGGAAGCCTATAGTACCTGTAGTAGTGGCTTTCTATACAATCGAGGCGAGATCAGCTTAGGCTGGTTTTTTATAGACGTGTGCTCCTTTTACCCATAATGAAACTGGATAAGCTTTGTTATTCATTCAGAACTGACCTGACTTATCAACAAGTGGTACTTCATCATCATCAGCCTATAATATTAGTGATTAGTACACAGCTAACCGTAGGCACAATATAAGCATCTTTTAACATTATTATATTGTGACGTAGTCACGTACTGGTAATGGTAAGTACCGATAATGGTACGGAACCCTTCATGCGCGAGTCAGACTCGCACTTGGCCGGTCTTTTGTATAAGTAGAGGCTCGCTGGAATGTCTATGCTCCAGCATGAACGGGTCGACACTCCACCGTGTACATGCATACTACCCTCCCATGAAATATCAACGACGAATTAGCAGTATGCATATTATTGCGTTCCAATTCATTCTTCAGTCCCCTCCCTTTTCAATAGGCTGCTTGCAGATGTCCATGGACGGCGAAGACTACTTGCCATGAGGCATCAGGTGGCTTGCCCACTGGTTTATCGAGTTTTAACCCATAAAAAAGTAGATATCGTCAAAAAAAACAAAACAAATTTAAAACCTGTACAAGACTAGGTGTTGCTACATTGAAAATTGTAATAAAGCCTGCTGATATTCAAAGCGTAAGTTTATAAACTGACTGTTATTATTTTTATAGTCTAACGGTACTGTAACCGATCCTTACGTACCTATTATAATAGGATAATCGGTACCTATTGCTAGTACTTAACTGCGGCAATCACGCCATCTCATTTTAATCACGGGAAAGTCTACCTACATCATTTTTATCTGGGTAGGTATATATATTATTTTTTTTTTGTGTAGGTATATTTGGGCCAAATGGAAATTACATACGTCTACGTCATTATGCGTCAGACCATAACAAAAAATTGGTGTGGACGCAGACGCTGTGACTTAACTGAGCTAGCGTCATTTTCACACATGCATCCTGTATGCAAGAAGACACGAAACAACGTTGTGGTCGCGTGAATTACGCGTGACAACAGCGTGACGTAGTTAGTGATGCCGCTTTATAGTTATAGTTGAGATGTTTGGTAATTTAATTTATATGTCGAGTCATTGTTCTCTATTCTTTATTGTACACAGAAAAAAACACATAGTTACACATTAATTACAAACAAACAATGTACATAGGCGAGCTTAACATTGAGTTTTCTTCCAGCAAACCTTTGAGTGATCGTTGTTGATCTATAAAAACAGGGTTTGAGTCAAGTGTACACTAATAAAATTTTATTAACTAAGTAAACATAATAAGCATACAAACTATAAAAAAATATATCTAACATACATACATAAAATACTATATAATAATACATTAATATGAGTAAATATATATTCTAGTCTATGTAGTAAGAAAATGCTCCTTTATTCTCCACTTGAAAACGTGCAGAGAGGGGCTGTCTCGCAACGAGTGCGGAAGGGAGTTCCACAGACGTACCTACTGCATGCACAGTAAATGATCCGTCATATCGACTCGAGCTGTGACGAGAAGTACTTAAAAGAAGGGATGAATTTATATGACAAGGTTTTCCCCTGGGGACTAGATACTCAAAGCGTTCCCGAAGATAAATAGGAGAGTTAGGGTTGTGCAAGATTGAAAAGAGAAAAGAAAGGATGTGAGCATCTCGACGCTTTCGGATAGGCAGCCACTTCAATTGTGTCCGGTATTCCGACACATGGTCGTATTTCCGAAGTCCGAAAATGAAGCAAATACATAAATTTTGCAGACGTTCAAGTTTATGAAGAAGTTCTTCCGTTGCATCGAGAAAGCAGATATCAGCATAGTATAAGTTTTGTTTGTTGGAATAATTAAAAGCCCAATTCCTCCCCCAATCCCCTTCCTTCTCCTTTTCTCCTTCCCCTCCCTTTCCCTAAATAGGCTCGGCAACGCATCTGCAACTCCTGTGGTTTTGCAGATGTCCATGGGCGGCGATGACTACTTACCATCAGGTAGATCGCCTGCTCGTTTGCCGAACTATCCCATAAAAAAAATCGCCTTCCGTCTATTCTTTACGGATTACCGTTACGAGAACAGGAATTATGAATGTAGGAATACAGAAATGAGGCCGACTGACTGATGATATGGATGGAAGCTTATATTGGACAGCCTCGGATGGGTGTAAAATAGAGAAAAATGGTATAAACAAAATAAAATGGATATCAAAGCTTATATTGCGTAGTGTTAGCGGGTTGATATTGTTTTTATAGACGAAATGCGTTTACACTTTATTAACTTAAATCGAATCGAAGGAAGTTCGTAAGAAGCTAAATAATCGTGAAATATCGTGAATAATAATAGGTTCTTTAAAAAACCCTTGACTAAAAATTGTTACTTACGTTATTCAATGTGGGGAAATCTTTGTTATGTGTATGGTATCACTAATAGCGTGCTCTCTCTGTCTCACTGTCTTAATTTGTACGTATCGATTATATATACCCATCTCTTTCTGCACGTCCAGCAGGAAAAGAGTAAAAAAGTTAGTCGCGCTTTGACAGTTATTACGAGAGTACTTGTGTTTTACGAAAAAGAAAATCGTATTTTTTAAAATGCCGAAAAAATTGAAAGTTGTTGTGAAATCATTGTATTCGCATGAGATCCGTAAAGATGTTAGCTTGGAGAATTTAAAGTCACTTAAGTTAGAAGATGCCTGGCCTTTTATTAGAGACGAAATTGAGATTGAAATTGGCAGTAGTCAATTGGTGTGTATTCCGCATATTACCGAAGCAGATTTGTATAAAGTTACGTCCCTATTCGTTCCCAATGAAAAGGCAACAAACGGAAAAATGTTTACACCTCTTGGTGAATTAGTCAAGAATGTAAATAAGGAGAAATCCAACAGCGAATACGTACAATGGCTTGAGGAAGGTGACTTTCAAGAGGCTGACTTCAAGTTCCCCCATGAAAGCGTGAAGGTAACGTGTTTCTTCCTTTTTACGTGTCTTTTCGTCACAATGGCCATAACACTTGGTAGTATTCCACAGACCGCATAATCAACGCCATGCCATTTCCATGGCTTAAACTTGAACAATAAGAAGATATTTTTCAAACAATATTCTGGATACATTGCCTAACCATTGAGTCAGTTTCTTTACTTATTAATATTGATTATTGACCTTATCTTATACAAAATACAATATAATGTTTATTATTTATATAAAAATTATTGCCAATGACAACATGCATTGCAATTGAATGAATTATTCATTATTGAACTATGCAGCACTTGTCATGCATAATCTATTAGGTACCTAGTTAAATTACTAAGGTTGTTTCAAATCTTTTATTTTTTGCAAGTATGTATAAGACCATAGTATAATTCACACTCTAGCACTAATATACTTAGTGCTAGTTAAAAGTGTCACATTTTAAAGTTTTGCTTGATGGTGATAATAGATTCTTTTTTAGCTGAATCTGATTAGCATATATTTATACCTACCTAGAATTAGTTGCCAAGGTTCTTTAAACAACTTTTTATCTACAAATATAGAGTACTTGATAGCTGTTGCACACAGTTCATTCATATTCCAAAAGGACTATTTTTTAAGATATTTATGGTACCCTATTTCGTTAGTTCTCAGTAGGATCTCCTTGCCAATTTATTTAAATCTGATGAGTGGTGTTAAAAGGTAACAGAGAAACAGACAGGTTGAACTTCATTATAATCATAATATCAGTAGGGATGAAATTGATGGTCCCTGTGTACATATTAACATGTATAAAAGTTTTTTTTATACCCTAAAATATAAGCAATAAAAAAACAGTGTCAACAGAAGGGAGATGTGAACAGTAAAGAGATAAATCAATTTCTTTATTATATTTGTAGTAATTAACAATTTTTTTATAATTGTTTGGGTCACCCTTTATTATAAGTTATTTGCTTACACTTTCGGCACATATTTGGTTTTCCTTAATTAAAAATACACCTTATCATATCTTGTCATAAACAAAAGCCTAAACTTTAATTCTAAAACGGCCTCATTAGTGTAGTGGTTGTCAGTGTAACTGCTACACTGGTCTAATTCCTGGGTACATCAGTTTTACTAGAAATTCCCAGTAGCAGCTAAGAGTTTAGATTTGTGCCTGGGTAATGGCTCACCTTCATTACATGGGACTTAAATACACTGACAAATTGTAGCTGTTCACTAGTACACCTAGGGCATAGGGGTATGATGGTATGTTATTGTTAAGTTTTTAAAACTGAGGCTGACTGGCTTGGTTACTGACAGTCCTTGTGGTCCTTCCCACCCTATGGCATAGTGTATTTAAAGTATAATTTACTTTATCAAATGCTTCGAGAATTACTGTTATCACATTCAAATTCTATTTTCTTATCATTTTAGTCATGTCTTCAAACAGAGGTGTGGTGTGCATGAATTCCAAGTCCTACCTCTTCAATCAATTTCTAAATGACATAATTCAATATCATAATTTTTCAGTTAAGTATGTTATTATTATTTGTCAGATAGCCATAGTAATAAAAAAGTTCGGATGAGCATTTTTTTTTGTAGTTGTCGCGACTCGCAAGCGTATTCAGTTTAACGCTAGCGCGCTCGCATAAATTTTGATGAGATATTGGCAATTTGAATGTTCATTATGGCATGAAACGTGGCAGAAACCATTCCCTGATGTACTGCACAACATCTCTGCTCTCTGCGTTATTTCTTGGAATTATGGCACTTATGTACCTAGAATTATGATCCACATTAGAAAATAGCTAAGAAGCTGCTGCAGGTTCTAAATTGGAAACAATTCCAAATGACTGGCTAAATTGTTTTAGGCCGTTTTAGGGTCCTGGTTGAACTAGTTCAGGCTTCCTTCATTCTTTGAAGGTTCACATTTTCCTTACAATGTAGTCATTAACAGGTGTAATGCATTCTTATTCTATCAGCATTGGCAGAATATCGTAGCTCAGAACTGGTTTATGCTTACTTAGATATTCTTTTATAAGCAGTCATTGTGTATTGCAATTCATCCTGCATTCATCAAGCCTCTATATCTCAATTCCCATCCAACTTGCGAGAGCTGGAATAAATTTTTTGGAACTTTTCATAAATCAGATTATTCTTTATAACCTACCAGAATTATTTAAATTATTTTTTGCTTTAGATTTAATAGTAAGAATATACATGTATAAAAATACATGGCGTACTTATTATTACTCTTATCAAATAATAATAAGGACCCGCATGGTTTTCCTCATGCGCCAAGTAACTACGTGACTTTATGTAGTTTCGAATTTTTAACTTATTTATATTGCTCGAGAGAAAAAAATTTAGGAAATCATTTGTATAACCCCGCTGGTTGTGTTTCAGAGATAGGTATAAGAGGAACCTGAGAATTAAACGCGGAAAAGCTCAGTCTATTAGTGGATTTTTTCGTCACAAGCCTGATCCTTTCAGTAAATACAATACAGCAAAGACCAAACATAGATTAGGTATTAGGTAATTTAACAAGTAACAACCGGTTTCTATAGCTCTCTGCCGGTTTTAATAATTAATCTGTCAGTAGGAAGTTTTATGACTAAAGATAGCATTTTCACATTGCTTTTGTTGGACTTTATTTCAAAATCAAATGAATGCTGTCATGTCAGTAGGTTTACTTACTAGAGATAGGATTTAACTTTCTATCCATCCCCAAACATAAATTAAGATTGATGGCTGTGCATCCATTCACTCCCCAGAGTCTTGTTTTGGAGAATAGGGATCCAATGCCGCAACGTGGTAGACCAAATGAACTAAAGCTCTTTGACATAACGCGTGGTTTGTGAATCCGCCTAGACGAGAAACTATAATACAATTGAATTCATTATTATTGCAGCATTAATAGAAAATAAATACTATGTGGGTTATAAGTTATACTGCATAAACACCTATGGACTAGATAATTACAATGTTGATAATTACTTTACCTTGTTTTATTCACGTATTATTAGTTAGCTAGATTATACAGACTACACTCAAGTGCCTTATTAGTGTAGTGGTTGTAAGCGTTACTGCTACATTATGAAATTGTATTTGTGCCCGGTTAATGGCAATAGGCTAAGCTTACCCCCCTATGATATGGGACATAAATACACCGGCGAACTGCCCTTGTCTGCCTCTTCCATCGGGGAATACAGGCGTGATGGCAATATGTTGTTTTGGATTATACAGATGAAAAATATAAGCCCTGGAAATAGCATTTGAGATATTCTTAATTCGTTACAATCTTATTCCGATGTGTTTGCGATAAACAAAGTGTAGATTGTTTTTTACAAGCGCCTACGTGATGTTAGTCAGCTTCATTCCGTCCTAATTTCCCGGCAGTAAATTATTTCCCGCGAAATGTACTTGCTACATATTACTAACGCGAACACTGAATCGTATACATGCAATTTTAAGTGCTGCACATCTATTATTTGTTGACTTTGATGGCCTTTTGGGGAATAGAATACGCGAACGGATGTTTACCTTTAAATATAAAATCATATACATATTTACAACTGATATGAATAAACCGTATACTATGACTGGTTGGTTCGTCTTTCTATAATAAATTATTTGTACATAGATGTATATACATTCAACCCAATTGCTACTAACTCTTTCTCTTTATCTCAATTTCTGCTGTGCCCGACAGGGTTCATAATGATCTGAATTAAAAATAGTCCACACACAGTGTAAAACTTATGGAATGCAATAAATGTTTGAGAATTAAGTTCCTATTAAAGGTTTCACAATTCTTGCAACTGCCAGTATTATTCTAGTAGTACTCTATAAATAAGGTTTTGTGACGAACATATTAATTCAAAAGTAGTCTGCCAAGTCTATTTAGACTATAGCTCTACCTACTTAAAAACTATCATTTTAAAGGTACAGTAGCTTCGCTATTTGCAACGTTTGAGCAAGATTGCTATAATTTTTGTAACTAGTTACCACACAGTTACCTTTTAATCTTATCTGCTGTTTGCCGTTTTACTGATAAAGGCCTAATTCTGTTTCATGGAGGAGGAGGAGGAAAATATTTTCGGTTACGGTAGGTAGCGTTAATAGTATCCAAAATTATTCTCCTAGTATTGGAAACAAAAATATCTTCCTCGTTCCCTGTAAGTAAAGTAAAATGGTGCCCTTATATTTCACCGTTTTTTTAAGAATTTAAAAAAAATTTGTTTTATCGTCGTCTTCGCTTCCGAAAATACCTTTAAAGAGAAGTCATTATCTACCTACCTACTCGTTTTTATTATACTCGTGAAGAAGAAATAAAACGAAACTTGTTCCTTCAAAAAGATTACAAAAAACTATGTGCTCATAATAAGTTTCTCTGCAACGCTCCGTGCCCATGAAATAAAAAACCTAAGAATAATCAAAACGTTCCTTGGTCTCATTCGCTTATAAAAAACTGTTATACCACTGTCGCATCGGTCAATGCCCTCTTACATGGTCTTAGACAGGCAAGATTCTGTCATAATCTACACCTGTGTAACGAAACAAGAATACGATTTGATGATGATTAATGAATGCAGCACACTCTCTGAAATAAAAACTTTAGGAATACTTAATTCAGTATGTGTTTAAGAAACAGATATAGTTTCTGAAATCCCTAAAAATATCCATGGCTGAGTTCTGTTACTCTGATGTTAAAATTTTTGGTTAATTTGGTATCTACTATATCAATTATCACTCATAAAATTATTTTGCGCTGGGGCAAAACTTCAATTAATTAATGATGACTAAATCATCATCATCACCTAAACATTGCATAAGGTATTGAGGTAACAGAAAGTCTACTACTACTTACCAATCAATTGCTGAAGACAATTTATACGTAAAAACAATTGACCATCTTGCAAAACTTTTGGGCAACGCAAAAGCACCGTTATGGTTGGCTGTTCTCCATAGCTGAGAAACGTGTTTTGTATAAATAATTGTCTTCTATCTAACTACAAATTTTGTTCACAGATTACTCTTCAAGATGAAGCCATCAAAAACAAAGTTAGAGTAATTATGGTGAACTTTTCTAAGACCACCATCCCAAGAGACAAAGATCTGGTTAATAACATCTATTTGGACGTTGAAAATAACAAAGGTAAGTGAGCAACTATTTTATTTTATAGACTAAAAATTATATTTTTAATCTCTTATAACCTTCATCGTCAGTTTTTCCGACGATTAAGTAGAGGTGCCCTGAGGGACATTGAAAACATTGTAAATAAACAGGCATGTGTTACTTGTATGAAGGATACTAAAGAACTTAGCGATGCGGTGTATGATAATTAAAATATGGAAAAAAGGCCATTAGGATTTTTTTCGTACCTTAAGCGCTGCTCGAACAATCCTAGTCACAGTTGGATCGCTGTTTTGATTATATTATACGGCCCTTGCGCTACCAGGAAGAATTATAGGGGGAAGTACTATTGCCTTTATAAGTCACAAAGCTTATTCATTATTTAAACATATTACAAATAGGTATTCTACGTATTTACTGTACTTATATCGTGAAATGTTTCGATAAGCCTCCAAAGCAGTGTTGTTTCAGATTAACTGATTTTGTTTATCATTAATTCATATTATAGACGGAAATGGAACAGGGCCGCTCATGTTATTTTTAAACCTAAATCAGCTTTGTTTAGCCAATAAATATTGTGAAGTATTGCCGTCCTTTCATCGTACTTATTAATTTTGGAGCAATAGAACGTCAAAAAAGAAGCGTCGGTAGCCTAATGGCTAGGGCGTCGGACTTGCGATCATATGGTTGCCGGTTCGAACCCCACCCATTGCACTACCGACGTGAACCCACTCGTAACACAAGCATTTAGCTTAGCACGAGGGGTTAACAAGAATACTAGTAATGTGTGACCCACATTGCTAGTAAGCTTTTTTTTTAAGAAAAAAAAAGGTATAAATAAAGCAACGAAAGAAGTATGGACATAGAGTTAAACCTTAGTTCGCTTTGAAAGAGATAATTTGAAACAGATGTGAACAGACATATTATTTTAAAACAGTAGGTCATCTAAAAGCTCTCCAATTTTTTGTACTTATATCTAAACACGTAGACTTGTAACAAACACCAAAACATTGTAAAAACGAAACTACATAAATACAATTTGTTTCAGATCTGAAAGGCAAGAAATCAGTGTACATGATTACAAATGTACTGATGGCGAAAACAATTGAGTTCAGAGTTACAAGAGGAACGTCTTCCAGGATTTTCCACCTCGGAAACGCTTCACCTTTAGTCTTTGGATTAGAAGAGTTCCTTATTGGAGACGACGGCAAACTTATTGCAAAGGTAAGATGTTTAAAATAAAAATATAACTTTTTAAATGATTAACATCATCACATCTTGATAGGGATACTTCCTTCGCTACACGTCACTTCTTACTGGGACTGGTATTCCATCAGTATTTTAAGTTATGTCATCATCAATACACTCTATTATGTCTCCAAGTGTGATTGACTTTAAACTGGTTTTCGTAGCCCTTGAAAGTGACATCAAAGTTATTTTCTACCATTGTTGTATTTAGGAAATATTGAGATGTGCAAGAACACAAGCAATCGGTTACAAGGCCGTCGTTTCCGAGTACCATAAAGCAACCGGTTTCTCGTAGTTAAGTCCTAAGACTGGCTTGGAATAATGAGCAGGTTAGCCATTGTATTGTCTTTGTTTGTTGTTCGACGATAGACGTAGTGTTTTACCGATGTGTTCTAGATTTGCGAATACATTAACTACAATAGTTTGAGAAACTTCATCTAAAATGCAATTAAGATGCAACAAGAATGTGTCAATGATATGATAGAAATAAGGTTGTGTATAAAACAGCTTGAATTTTGTTTTGAAGCGAAGGCTCAGCCTAAATCGTAGTATCTTAAAATACACAATTGAGATTTTTTCGCCTCTGCGAAATGTTCGCCGAAGTCAGATTAAAATAACCAATCATGTGATTCACAAATTTAAGCTAATCAACACAACATACCGGGAAAACCCTCTTTAACAAGATGACATTTCCAAAAACTCGACTGATTCAGCCATCTGATGTATGGTACCATCCTGAAAATGACACATTGTTTGAACTTCTCGCCTTATCGTGGCCAGTTTCTAATGATACGGTAACATGATTATTACGTTTTCTCAGTGTTATGATTGTTCCGGGTGATAATTGTGTTGATTTTCCATTGGATGCGCTTGAGCATGAAGTTTGCTAGGAAGCGTGGTGATACTATTAATAATTATTAATTCACGTAGGAATTAAGTATCTAAGTAAGCTATCTAATTTTCTTAATTTCAATACCTAATGAAGATCTTAGGAATCCATGGAAGGAATTTTAGGAACAAGAACAAAATTAGACTTTGGTCCCCAAGAGAAACTCTAATAAGGTATTTTTATATTTACCAGATTTTAAAGCATTTCTTTTGTTCTTGATATTTTATTTGTAAACTATTTTCTTTAATACTTCATAAATTATTTAATATGATAATCCCAAAAGAATTAAACTTTGTATTTTCGTCTCACAAAAAAATACGATTTTTTAGACAACAATGCAAAACTTTATAATGCTACAGTCGTTTTTCGTTGTAAATAATGAAGATAATCATTAGTATATTTTTTTATATGAGTTCTTAGCTTGTTACATGTTCCGAAATATGTTCTTCGAGCTTATTAAATTCACGTTACGGCCTCGATTAAAATATCACGAACGTTCGTTAAAAAATATTGTTTTTAAATAAATTATCCCACATCAAACCAAATCAGGCACTTGCCAATTAGGCATCAAGTTCATCTTTTGGTCACCCTAACCGATTTATGTACTTTAGAACTACAGTACCATACAATTAAAGTTAAAATCGCCCTAAGAATGTGGCATGGGTGTCTCTTCTTTCTAGGATAGTCCCGACGCTGGAATAGAGGATTACCGAGAGTAAATAAGAATTCTCTGGGATTCCTCAGGGTCTCATTCTAGGTCCAGTAAATGATTAATAATTGATAATTAAAAAAAACGATGTATTTTCTTGGTAATATAATTATAATGTGTATTGCACTACTTTATATTATCTTTGCCTGAATCACCACGAAGTTAGTACAACAATCTATTGAAATAGCGATTATTTCGCGACAGAAGCCTCTTCAAACGATCATTATCCGCTGTCATGATTTGTCGAGTCAAACATGACCCAGATTCAGTTAATGCGATAACTGACGTCATGACCACAACCGACACGCAGTCTTGTGTGACTGACGGAAGCCTAACTGTATACAAAACCATCATTTATTGTGAAGTGAAATTGGTGTCTGGTTAAACTGTATTACTTATACAAGCATTCGTGACTCGACACAGCTGTCGGGTAGAACTGGAAATAGCCATATAAGTTTGGCTATTGACGTGTGTTTTGCGTGTATGTAGTAAACGATGCGCTATAAATTCTATGTACATTGTTCACAGTCTATGATTTTTTTACTGCACAAGGAAAATCATCCGTGAAGCTATTACAAAAATACATCTTGGTCTTGTCGACCTTAACGCTATTCGTTATCTTCTGCATAATCTGTTATACTTGAGCAATCATTCCAACCTTATCTCTGCTTACTTTACGATCGTTATCTTTGAGAGATACCATAGGTTACTTTCCTGCTACCTCTTTAAAATATTAAATCATTGATTGTAAGTTTATTTATATGAATCACGATAATATTGTTATTTTGTATAGGCACTCGAAACTTCGAAAGGTGATTCAAATCGCAAGCATTATAGTACGATAGTTACTTCCCTCTTCAATTTATATTTGTTTCGTTGCAGATGTCTGAACAAAAACACTATAACCTGGATTAAATCGTAAGTGGTGTGTTATGGTCAAATAACGAAAATCTTTTTCATATAAACTAAATAACGATTGTGTGAATTTCATCACATCCCATCAAAATATAGGTCATAGCTTATAATGTATTGTATATACAATGTATAAAATTGTGTATTTTATACATAACTTTCGAAACGCACTTCGCTTACGCCAGCCCCATCGTATTATAAACATACTTTTCAAATAATGGTAATTGGACCATAGATTCGAAAAAGCTTTGACATTAATTACAGTCGTCTTTCTTTTCTTAAAAGATTAGAAAAAAAGTACCTAACCATTACATAGTTCCTGCGTTATTATCATACGTATAATAAATTACTTATTCAAGCGTGCGACTTCAACTAGTTTTTCTATAGACAAGGACGAGAGGACAATAGTCTGTTTTTTTCTTTTTACGTATTTTGACTCAGTGCCTTAGCTGCGCCAGACTTGCGTCGATATCATTGGAAACACTTACACCAAGTACCAAATGAGTCTGTTTTGATCCAAGATATTCCTATTTATGAATGTCTGTAAATCGTCTAAACCTAATTTGTGTTTGCTGAAGCTTGGTATTATTGGCAATACGCCCACGGGTTGACGAATCAACTCCAAGAATTTACCTGGCGTCAAAAATTTCTGCTTGAAGCACTTTGCCAAGAATATTAATTGCATTGATATTTCAGTTCTCAATTAGGATTTCATCATTTCAACGCGTCTTATTAACGCTTCTTTCATTACCGTTTACTGTAGTATTTTTCCAATGGTCGGTATTACGAAAATTCTTGGTTGCTTGCAAACGTTTCAGGAAGTTAATTATAGTGACTTTTTTAAAGGAAATTGTTGAATTGTTTTTGTATCTACTGTAACGATGTGCATGACTTGAATTAAAACTTAAGGCAGCATTCACCATCAGCATCAATCCCTTTACAATTCTATAGTCCGTTTATTCTCAGAGGGGACATTTCAGATAAGATTATATTTCAATTTTGGCTGTAGTGGTCGGTAAAATGCGATTTAAATATATTTTTTATTTATTACTTAGTATTATTGTTATACAGCATAATAAATACAGTAGCTACTGGTAATCTGCATTAAATACGTGATTATTGTGATACGGGTTTTATTGAAACAATAAAACTAAACTAGCGTAGAATTACATTATCCGCGACAGTCGTTTCATTGTAAATTACTCGTTTTATCAATAACATTTTGCTTTTTACTATCATATATACAGTACACAATTTTAAGACAAAATTTCTCTAATAAAAACTCTTAATAAATTCGGCAGTATATTTCATATACAAATTCTGTTCGGAGTGTAACGGCTATTCCGAAATGGTGAAATCCGGCCTTACTGTTATGCAATACATACTTGTTTGTTTCTATGCCTCTTCCGTTAATACACTTGGCCTTAACCTTTGAAGTCGAGCATAATGCATGTATTGTTTATGACCAGTGGATGTAACTGCTATCTCTTCTGTAATTAATTTGAATTGCCTTTATTATACTAATTACGTGACAAAAGTTACATTTGTTTGTACGCGTTACGTTCAATAGAGAAGAAGATATACTCTTCTTCTTCTTTGTCGTGATTATATTACATATTATTATTAATCTCTGCCTCGTTGGTCTAGTGGTCCCAATCGCGACTGCTACGCTAGAGGTCTTGGGTTCGATCCCCAGGTCGAACAAAGTGTTATTGAGTTTTTCTATGAAATTCTCAGTAGCAGCTCGGAGTCTGGATTTGTGCCCGGTGAATGGCAATAGGCTCGCCCCCTATTACATGGGACCCAAACATACCGGCGAACTGTGGGTGTACATTAAGTGCACCTCTGCCTAACCCTTCGGGGAATACAGGCGTGATGGTATGTTATGTTATTAATCTCCGAGTTATGTGAGAGATTCTGTCCTTGAGACTAGTATGGAATATAATTGGACGTGGCTGCTTTTTTTTTTCCGTAAAGCTCTTTTCCCCCTCTTATAGTTCAACAGTAACCGTTTAATTAGTCTAGTGGTCGTACTTACTGACTACGGAGAAAAACACAGTATCCCACAATTAGGTTTTTCTTCGAAATTAGTAGCACCTCGCAGTGTGGATTTGTCCCTGCCTATTGGCAGGCTAAGGCTTGGCAAATAGGCTTGCTACCTATATTGGAAGAACATTTCTGCCTGACCTTTTAACGAATAAGGCGTGACGATATCGTTCATGATATATTTCAATTTATATATTTATTTCAAGCTTTACTTATGATAAGGGCAAAAACTCTGGTCAACCTAAACCGTAGATAATAAGTTCGTAAGACATTATTAAAATAGTTTTAAAAGAGAAGTAACTTTTCTTTAAAATTGTTGTGCCATAAAACTGATGTATAGTATATACCTATACGTACCTAAATAATGCACTAATCCACTTGTCTTAACGGTGTGGTAAAATTGTTAAAGCAAGAGGATTACTAATCAGTGTGATAAAAATTGATCAAGTTACTTTGCGCTTTTAATCTTCACTACGTGTTCAAAACTTCAAAACTAAAACGCGACGCCCACAGCTGAAGCGCGTCTGACACGAACATGACATGCTATTGACTTTTTTGGTTGTCTGCCATAGAGATAGCTGATCTTAAACACACAGATGACATGTGTTAGGCCAAAATTGAATTCAATGTTTTCATTGTTCAAAATTATTTCATTTGTGATTGCAATTGTTGTCCCACTGTTTGGTAAAGGTTTTCCTTCTAAGAAATATCTGCTTGCGCTACCTTGAACGACTTAATAATAGCAAGTATAACAGTTTGTTCGAAATAAGTAAGCCGATCGGAAATTGTCTGCAAGTGGTTTAGAAGTGGTAAATTTTAATAGAAAGAGTCGGTGTAAATGTTATTATTAGAGTCGTATATGTTTCACATTTTGTTTACTAATTTCGATATTTATGTATTAAAACACTCAATTAAACGATTTTATCCCCGCCGTAGTTCGGAACGGCTGACTTCAGACAGGATTAGTTATTTCGAACAAACTGTAATTGATTTGTTAATTATACAATTTACGGTTGCAACTCGACCCTCTTCTCAAGGTTCATACCATCGTCTCGCTTCATCATCATCAGCCTTTATTTAGTCAACTGCTGGACGTAGGCCTCCCCTAGTGTGCGCCATTTCACCCTCACCTGCTTTTCTCAGCAACTTTGCCGCGCATACCTAGTGGAAATGCAATTATTTTGTGGAGTCTATATGTGACGACTTGGTGAGGGTTCAATGATATTCTTGTTAACGTTGAAGGTTACCTTTATAACTTAGAAATATGAGACTGTCTAATTCTAGTTACTTAAAGTAGTACAAAAGGACATACTTAAGTGGAGATATTTAACGATTTTAAAGAATGAGAGGTGTGTCTCGATGGAAAAGCAATGATTGGCCGATTGCCAGCCTATATGTAGCTGTCATTCCGTATCGAATACCTAGCTAGAGTTCATTAGTGAATTTGGCTGACTCGATACATTAGAAAGAGTCGTGGCAACAACATAAATACACACGTGCTTAGATCATCAATATTTATGTGGTTAGTACGCAGTAGCATTTCCTTTGAATAAACAAATGTGTAGATATGTATGAAAAGTGCACGTTTTCCTAGACAGGTAACATTATACCGCCTAATACCTACAGCTGGTCATTTCCGCATTTATAGTCTGTTTTTTTACATAGATTACAATAAGTCATAAGGTTTGTTATTTACCATAAAATGCGCAGCAGTCATACCACACAACACACGAAATCATCAAACAACGTCTCCTATGAAATAAGAATCAGTACCCCGAATTATATTTCCTCATCATTCTGCTGAATTTGTATTGCCACCCCTTACTAGTTAATTATATACCGCTGTTTTCGTCGGGGTAACAGTACCAATCGATATCGACCGTTCCGAAAGACTGTATGGCATGCGCGAGTTATTCTAGTATTTCTTAGGCCTTATAAATCATTTCACAGTTCTGGCCTATATAGTCTAGGTGTAAGACGGAATCTGGTGACTATAAATCTCACCCGGGACGCTACATTCTACTATTTATGTCATATTCAATGAAATAGTAATAACACTAAAATCTTAATGATTTATTTATTTATTTATTTATTTATTTAATTAATTACAACGGTCTTAACCAATTAAAGTAACTAATGTATATAAACTGTAGGAAATTAACAAAAAAGGCTAACAACACTTTCATAAATTCCTCTCACAGTACTTCTGACATACCAATAAAAATGATAAAGTTTATATGGCCAAGAACATGACTCTCTGTATTGATCTCCCGCCCTAACCTGTTTTCCGACTCGACCCAAGACAAAAGAACAAATAAAAACTTTGCTCGGACCTTACTAAGGCTTCCGAATGACTTAAACACGACCTCCTCTTAAGCTGAATAAGCTTGGTAATAAATTTGACTCATAATAAGACTGAAAACATCAATACAGGGAAATTTGCTCCAAAATTAATAGAAACATCGTTATTCATTACTGGTGCGTGCTAATATTTTAAAGTTATGATGGATTAACACCGGATGCCTAATAAATATACGTACCTCAACAGTCAACAGGATGGAGATCAAATGCCTGCATTGATGACGTCATCAAAACAAAATTGAACATCTTGCACTTATCGATCACTCACGAATAATCATTATAATGCTATAGTGTATTTATTTGTTTGGTTTTATCGTTTAGGTACTCTGGTTGTTATTCCATTGAATCGCTTGCATGCATAAAGCTACTGAGATTGAGATAATGCTTCTTTATTTGCTGGTAATCTTCATCTTAAAAACACCAAGTGGGATTAAAAGTGTAAGCAAATTACGATCCGTTTTTATTGTGAGTTCATAATACTAAAAACCATTAATACGTAAGTCTTTATTCAAACTTCATTAAAAGTGACGTAATATTGGGACGCAAACTTGGCAGACAGCTTTTATTGATAATAATCAACATAAATCAAGGGAAGCACAGCATCGACTTCGTAAAACTACGTTTTTTTTGTAAGTTGGTATGATGTCAAAAGCCGTTTCTATTCATCAAAACTTTCACTCTACCTACCAGCACTTTGCTATACCATACGAGTCATAACTTAAATACCTTCTGTTATTTAAAGTTTTTCTTAATACCTTCCTAAAAATCTTGTTTATAACTTCCCTATTAGGCAGCTACGCAACTACATTGTTTACGGACGAATTTGAGACCTTGTATTAATTAAATTGATCGTCAGATTCACTGCGTACTCTCAGAATGTCAGTAACGAGGAATGTTTTAAAAAGAATCTTCGCAGTTAGTCTCTGTATTGTTTACAAACGATTCTTTGAATTCTCTTTCCGTTAGCGCTGTGTGAGCGAACAACATAAAATAAATGACAAAAAGAGATAGGTTCCACCGAGATTTGAACTCGGATCGCTGGATTCAAAGTCCAGAGTGCTAACCATTACACCATGGAACCGGATGATGGATGTACCAATTTATCGACACCCTTTCGAAGAATGGAATTCCTCGATTTCAAACATTGCTGTCTGTTGCACTATTTACGAAAAAACAAAGATTTATTTGATTGTTATTTAGGAAAGGTGACAATATTCCCTTAGTTCATTTTTTTTTCTAAGGTCTAGGGTTAGATGAAAATAATTCGGTTTTATAAAATAGTTGTTGAATGGTGTTTGATTTATAAAATTACAGCCTTAGTTACAAATGCACTTGGTTAATATAATTAGTACTTATTCGGATTTTTTTTACTAATTCTACGATGCGATACGATTGAGAGTGGATACTCTGCCACTATCCAGCAAAACGAGTGTTAGTGTAGAATTTATAGGGCGCATTGGTTTGTGGCCTCAGAGCCCTTAGATCAAATAAAAAACGTTTTTATTCGATCTGAGTTTGTGGCGTCACAAACAGCTATATTTTGTTCTTCATCTAGTTTAAAATAAAAATATTTTTGATACAATTTAAGTTTTATTTTAGTTGATCACCACTATTTATGGTAATCATTTTTATAAGGCTGATATTGTGAGCCTATTGCGCCGGTTTGTTCGCCAGCTTCTATGTATTCTGTAAAGGGACTTTACCTAGAATCACATGACAGACTTTTTATCAATAAATTATCTTTATCATGTACCTAATGTCAATAGAGCTGTGAAATAAATGCAAGTGGTTTAATTTATCACTAGTTGACACATCACTTCCACTATGTAATGTATGAGTCCTTACCACAGATACCGTTACAAGTTATTTTTATGAATCATAAAAAAAAAATATGTTAGAACATTCCTATTTCTTGACAAAGACAACAATGGTCATCAATTATTTTTAAATTCACATTAGTACGCACATCGTACTTAGATGATAGGAAATACCAAACACACAAAAATCATGCTTCTAATTATAAAAATAAAACATTATCTCGAGCACATTATCATATTCCGAATTTGAATGTTTGCCAAGTGCTCGAAATTCAAACCTAGTCCGTGGAATATCTCAAATGTTATTTATTTTTATTTGCAGGAACCTGTGAAAATCAAGTCCAAGTTACTTCACTGGCAGCAAGTGGGCCCGTCCGATCAACTCTACATCCCGGGCAACAATGCCGCCGAATGTCAGGTGTAGATCACGTATCTATTATGCAGTATGGAACACGCTTGGATTGTACCCGTACATGATGCTAAGTACGAAGCACTGTCTTGTATTCATATAATAGTGTGTCATTGATATTAAAATTGGTACCGCTATCGACGCTTCAATAGAACGAGGAATCTAAATGCAAGACAAATTTCTAGTAAGACCTAATTTGACAAAAAGTATTAATGAATAACATAATTCTGTATTTACATAGGTATGAGGTGATGCGGGCAAATCACCTTCATTCGTAATAATTCGTTACTTAACTAATTTAAATTAATTATAATTAAAATGGGCTGAGAGAACTGATAAAAGGGACTGGTCGGACTATTGTATCTGCGCTTAAAAAACGCAAATATGCATTAAAACTTATTGCGTAGGTACTTAATTTTCATTGTATTATGATAAGGAAAATCGTATGTGACGATTATGTATTGTAAGGTAAATGCTTGACATTATCTACATACTTTTTTAGATTTAAGATTGTATTTGTCATTAATCCAGGCACTGATAATCACAATACACCTTTTTTTTAGTAGTATTCATTTTATTAGTTAATTATGAATAATTATGAGCTAGAAATTTTAATTAAGAATGACTGCAGGCTCCCATCGATAAGTGGGTGAAATATTTCTTTCAAGTTCCCTATGGGTCTTTTTAATAAGCGTTTATTATTTTAACAGCTGTGTGCTCATTCTCAGTTGATTGCGTAAATAGGTGTGTGGCTTAGCCATGACTTAGATGTAATGTAGTGTAACCGAACAATTTATTTGCTGTTTAGACTATAATAATTATAAATATAATTGGTATTATTATTAAAAAACACTTTAGAATGTTCTAAACAGAATGTTTATCTTTTGGTATTGATATTAGTATTAATGCATTCCAAATAATTCATTGTAACTATGTACTACTTACTTTAATGTTTGTAAATGCATCGTCTGTCGTTTTTGATTTTGTTTTGTTTCAACCAGTATTGTTTTAAGTATATTAAACTTATTTACTTAAGTCGTTTTTGTACTTAATAAGTATGTAATTTTATGACGGTTTTTGTTCACAATTCATGTTCATTGTCGAGTTTACACAATCATTTAAATAAATCGTGTCTTAATATTAATAAATCGTTTTTTTATTTAACAGCTTAGAACCTATTAGTTGAAACGTGATCGTGAGAACTTTACGAATTGTTCTATTTGACTTATGCTTTACTGATTCAGTATTGATAAGAATATTTTACCCTAACAGAAAATCATTGCGAGAAGGCATTCCATAATAATAAGTAGGTATATTTTACTAGCTAACCCGACAGCAAGAGCCACAATTCTTACACAATAGGGGGGGGGGGGTATAGCTGTAAGGCAGGCCGACAAGCTATAGCGTCAGCCTTGGGCGTGTAATTCAATTCATTCATTTTTTATTGGATAACTGTAAACGAGCAGGCGAGCTACCTGATGGTAAGTATTCATCGCCGCCCATGGATATCTGCAAAACCAAAGGAGTTGCACTATTTTACTATTTTACACCAAAATCTTCTAAACACTTGAGTGGTAATTGTGATAAACATTTTGTTTACGATACATACCTTTTTGATTTATAAATACTGGCGTTAAAATTTCCGCTATACCAATTTGGGCAAATCATTAGGAGCTTTCATAAATTATCATTTTGTTTTCGAGAAAGTAGTTTTATATGTATTATTTTCCTTCAAAAGCCGTCTGATTAATAAGATAGTTTCCTTAAGAACTTAAGACGCAAAAATCTAGTACTACTATTAATCTACATCTCGTCGCCATCACCTATTCTAATGCTACTTCCTCATGGTTTAGTACTTACTACTTTTTGTCTAGACTTAACAATACTATTTATAATGCAATAATATTCATCATCATCATCATCAACCCATTACATTGTCCCACTGTTGGGCACGGGTCTCCTCTCAGAACGAGAGGGATGGGTTGGCAGACTTCACATCGGCCGATAAGAAAATCTCTCAGGCATGCAGGTTTCCTCACGATGTTTTCCTTCACCGTTTAAGCGCGTGATAATTAATTAAATATTAATACGCCCATGAATTCGAAAACAGAGGCTTTGGGGTCGAACTTGAGACCTTTGACTTGGCAGTCCAATGTTCATATGACAAGGCTATTACTGCATTTTTATTATTTTATTTATCTGTAATGCATTATTATTACCATCATAAAATTTGCAAGCTGTCTTATGTGGCGACTCTAGTACCTATCCAAGCTTATTACGCCACCTAACAAAAGTATAGAAAGTAAAATTTAATATTATTACTATGTAACCTAACTATAGGTCTAGAGCCTAGAGTAATTATTAAAATTACCATCGATCTCTCCTACACTTACTTACTACACTAGTGTACTTCATTACACTATGCCTAATAGTGTAATGAAATAGATTTTATTACACTATGCCTATAGCGCCAAATTCGATCAATTATTGGTTTTTAGCTTTTTTTAAGATTCTTAGCAGTAGGAATTGCGACATCAACTATAATGTATTTACGACTGAGTAGGTACTAAAACTTTTGCTTAACCTTTTGAACGCCATTGTCACATATATGTGACAAACGAAATCTTACCCTGAACGCCAACGTCACAAATATATGACAAAATATACGTCGCACCATATTATTATTATGAAATAAACAATTTAATCATTACTTTAGTGTGTTTTCACTACCTTGTGTAATTTGACAGAAAAAGTGGCCTGGTGTCAGGGGTACGGCGATACGTTTATACTCTGGCGTTCAAAAGGTTAAAAATCGTAATCGTGGCATATAGTAGTAAAAAATTGAGAATTCTCCCAAAATTGTTAATTCACACTACTACATGCTATATTAACGATTTTTAATTAATTAATAGTGAATAGGATCTCTACAAACCACCACCACTTTAACCCACATCAGATCCCATAGAGCATTATAAGTAGTTTTTCAAAGTCATTAAAGTAAATACATGCCAAAATAATTTCTAATTCTTTTAATAAAATTTTAAAATCTTAAACTAGTGTACAACTTATCCCAAAAAGTAACCTAAGTTAAAAAAAACTAATACCATAGCCTAACTAGTACTTCTTGATAGTCTTGCGGATGAGCGCCATGCGCTGTCTATGGGCTTCAGTGACGGCTGCGCGCTTGTATGGCCGGAGCTCATCGTTGCCGAACCCTGGAATCCACATGTTCCATTGGCGTTCTGAAAAAGTCGGAAACAATGAAATTTACTATGATAAGAAGTAACACCTGTATTCCTTGAAAGGTTGCAGGGGTGTACTTATTGTACACACACAGTTTGCCGGTATATTTGAGGGCCCATGTAATAGGAGGGGTTCCCATGCCATTAACCAGGCTCAAATCCAAACTGCAACCTGCAATTGAGAATTTATTGGAAACACACACCTGGGAATTGAAACCAGCCCTCTAGCATAGCTGTTGCTCTTAGAACCACATGAAGCAGCAATGAAATTTGTAATAATTATATCGGATGATATAGGATACAGGAGATGGGTCAACAAAATAACTTGATTAGTATGATACAGTGGTGGATGGGAAAAACTGAGGGACAAACGGAAATGGAGGGTCATAATTTCTCATGCTGATTCACTTTATTATTTCGCATGCTGATTCTTGGTGAATATTATAACAGTCTGAAAGGAAATTATAGTAGCCATCTATGGTTATGGTATACTATCAAGTAATTGATACGCTTGTTTGTAATTTTTCATATATACACTCATGCCTTTATACTACTATAGAATGCCATTTAATACTTTTGCTTCACCCACATTCATATATCTTGTCATATACATGTGCCGGTTGCGGTAACAATGCACCTGACCATTACGTAAAAAAAACATAATTATAGTATGTTTATCCAATGTGGCTAACTTCCACAAACAAAGTGCCTCACCTAAATGAAGTTGTACATCTCTTAGCTCCACATTGGGAGCGTGTCGGTGTTTGGCCATGGCACAGGCTGCATTCAGTGTCGTGTCTATGAAGTCATCGGCCAGCTGCAGCAGCATCTCTTCCACTTCTTCATCAAGTTGGACTGTTGGGTCCACTTCCCGGACCAACTCTTGTAGACGAGGCCGGCTTAGCAACTGTAATATAGATGTAAGTCAGTGAGGACAGTGGTTGTAATCCTAAAATCACATTGGCAAAACTACTGTTTATGCTAGTTCAGTGGCATCAGTAAAAATATCTACAAATTTTATTTTTACTAGTAACATTTTAATGTATCTGTTAACAATTTTAGTGAAATAAAAATTCAATCATAGACATGATTCAATTCTGCATTCTTCCGGTTAATTCCAGATGCTTTGGGTAACTATGCTACCGATACCATTGTCTAAAATGTATTTATTTATGTTGTTAGTGAATTAATTAATGTCCATTGCACTATACATTTCTGTCAGATCTGCCATACATTTTAAATGAATAAACATTTACTTTATCAGCTATTATCAGCCTACATAAAAACAGACATATTGAAATGCTTTATTCTGGGTAAACTAGTCTGGTTGGCGCTCTTTGGGGAAGGCCCACGTTTAGCAATTGGCGGTGTTAGGCTGATACAATGATGATGTAACTAGAATTAGTATTAAAATGTAATCAACAGTTGAATTATTGATTTAAGAACTGGTTCCATGATAAAAAGATCAAAGAGAGGCCGAGCCCTTACCACAATGTTTGTGATCAATAGTTTATACAATAATCATAGCATACTTGTGTAGTTTGGTCTCCTGCGCCTTGGTTAGATTTTGCGCCCACTTGTGACTGGGTGCCCATCGGACTATGCTGCGATGGAGAGCCCTGAAGCGAGCTGGACTGCAATTGAGGACTTTGCAGCGGGTTGTTCACGTATTGTATAGCGCCTTGATTCATCGACCCGATCGAGGGCATGTTAGCCCCTTGCCCCATAGAGTTGTTCGACATATTCAGGTTATATCTCTTATCTTTGATAGAAACACTTGTTTATGTTACTATATTATCAAAAAGCGATTTGTTTGTTGCAAAACAAAACCAGTCGATCAGACAAATTCTCTCTCAATCGATGCAACAACCAATTTGACACATGACATGGATGACATTACACTTGACAGTGACATGTTAGCTGACCTTCGTTTCGTTCGGAAGTTATTAGTAACCATGACACTTCTTGTAAGGCTAAAAGGCGCGAAATTCAATTTTTTCTTGGTTTTTCACAATCTGCTTTATCACATTCTAGATACCTAGCAGTAGTAATTGCAGCATCAACAATAACTATTTCCCTATTTATGCTTAAAACTCATTATGATCGAAGATTTTGGTTCAAAATAGTTGATTCGGTCAAAAAATACAATTTACACCTAAATGTCCTACGATAGCGATTTTTAAGCAAAAGTTTTTCCAACTGCTAGGCACTGGTCTGAGGTTTTAGGCTATAGTCCATCACGCTAGCCTACTGCGGGTTGGCAGACTTCACACGCCGCCGCGCCGCCGCTGTCAAGAAAATCTCTCAGGCATGCAGGTTTCCTCATGATATTTTCCTTCACCATTTAAACGCACAAGACTTCGAAATGTCAGAGGGTGTGCCTTGTATTCGAACTCGAGACTTTGACTTGGCAATCTAATGGTTTTACTATCACTGCTATTATAGATGCCTATAACATGTTTTTTAGTTTCGTTATTGCCTGCTAAATATTTTTTTAACGTCTGGAATTCCTCATGTACTGCCTCCACCTGGGGAAGGTCTGCAGTTACTAGGCTCGGCAACACCTCTGCAACTTTTTCAGTGTTGCAGGTTCTTTTTTCGGCTCCGGCGCTCTACACTCACCGCACGAAATGCAACAGTATGCATACTGCTACTTGACGTAGACAATAGGCGTGGGAGAAGTGTCTCATCTACAAGATTGGATCATTTGTATCTGGAACAGTAAATTGTTTCGGAACACTGATATGTATCATTTGTATCATTTGGAACACTGAGTCAAAGATATGAATTACGCATTGTTACGGCACATCGCGGAGAAACTGAGACAGACCAGAGATACGGGATACGGTCATTCCGGATCACTGATATGTTTCATTTGTATCATTTGGAACATTGAGTAAAAGATATGAAATACACATTATCATCGCGGAGAAACTGAGACAGACCAGAGATACGGGATACGGTACGGGGTCATTTGGAACATCGTGTTAGAGTCTAAAAAACTTGTCAGAGATAAAAATACAGAATTAAAAAAAACTGATTTTCCTGAAAAATAAATTCCTTAAAAATACAGAATTCTAAAAAAACAGTATTTTCCTGAAAAATACAGTACACACGGCTACAGGTCAACCTATACAAAACCAGTTTAAGCGGATCTCGCACTGTATAGATTACCCATACAATAAGAGGCCAGTGTAAACTGGTTTGTATAGCTTGATGTGTAGCCGTGCGTACATTTGTAAATTTTAAGGTTGCCTTGGGCGCGAAATTAATTTTTTTTGCAAATTATTCGACGATAAAACATTCTAGGTATATAGAAGTAGAAATTGCGACATTAATATTAACTTATTCACAATTGTGAATTTTGACAAATTAACAAAATTACAGTAAATCTACTGTAGTAACAGCGTGCCTGGAAGCACTGAGCCTCTGTAACAAACTGTTTTATTTAGGTGAAATTTAAACTGAAGCAACAAAATACAATTGATGCCAAAACAAACTATCATTATCAATGCCAAAACACACTATCAATATCAATGCCAAAAACGTCCTTACGTAATTGAACATAACGCTGCCAATAGAGTGTCATTATTACGTGCATAGGTATCGAAAATAGGAAAGAGTAATTCATCACATTTGCTATCTCATTCTCCCCTGACTATATTTTATTGTTTTCCCGCTCTTTCGCTACGGTTGTCACTCAGTGTCTCAGTGATTCTTTAAGCCTTGGACTGTCTCTCTCACCGCCAAGAATAGTGATACTAATGATACAAATGATACATTCGAAACATTATTACTGTTCCAATCATTTGGAACACCTAAATGTTTCGAATCAGTGAGTCGACTCAGTAAAGAGTTACACACGCCTAGTAGACAAGTAGTAGTACCTTCCCGGTCGTGGGACCCGGACCGGGTGGATGGGCGGCGACGACGTACCATCAAGTGGTTCGTCTTTATTAAAATATTGCATAGCGTACGTAGTGTCCGCATTGGCTTTACTACTCGTATTCATAAACTCACGTTAATATTTTTTTTATTAATAACCAGAAAAAAAGTATATCAATGTATGTATTGGTTTAATTTCTTAATAATCAATTTCATCGAGTATTGATGAAGAATCAGAAGAGTCGTCACTTTCGATAAATAACTCTGATGGCATTTTCTTGTGTCTTGCATCAATCATGAACGTTTTTAAGGCTTCTCTGATGTCCCAATCGTGAAATTTCAGGCGGCTGTAATAAAATTATACAGCTTAATACACTAGATTTTAGTAATTTGTATCTACAGATTTTTTTTGTTGCAATCAGTCACCGTTTAGATTGGCTCAGTAGTCGAGCATTCGGCAATTTTTTTGTATAAATGGATGTTCCCAGCCTGGGTGTATATGCATTAGTACAATAAAGGAGGAAATCTCATGCAAGTGTGGGGGAAAATTTTGTTATCTATGAAAAAAAAGTTAAACTATCAAATTAAATTGTAATTTTCTAAAATACTCACAGCTCAACTTCAGATTTTTTCAATTGGGTCAACTGTTGAAACGCCGTTAAGATTGCTTCACTTTCTTCCTGGGTGGGGTTAATGAGCGATAGTGAATTCATATTTCTTATTGGATGCTGAAAGTAAAAATATCAAAATGAGCATAATATTGTGCGTAAAATACCTAACTAAAAAAGCGATGAATATGAATGTGGAGGGCTGGGGAGACAAAATTGGATTCGCATGAAGTATAATATTTATTGGATAGTGAGTTGAGTATAATTTGGTTTTGTACACATAATTATAAGTAGGATAGTATTGCCAGAAATTGTGGTGCGGAAGTTCTTGTATAAGCCTAATCCCACTTTTCCACTGACGACAAAACATGTTGCCAACAGCTACATATCACACTCACTCTTTGAGAGTTAGATAGAGTAAGATAGATGTATGCAACATGGACACAAATATAATTGGAGAAGTCAGTTAGATAGATAATTATGAGGCTATATATTTTACCTGAAAGCTGTTGTTAATATGATCGGCGTTCGCATGTGTTAAGCTAAACATTTCATTTGTTATATGGTAGACAGAGTTGTCCTTTATTGTGTAAATGCTGAATATGAAGGTCCTTCTGAATTGAAAGCATAGATTAGAATGCTTGTCCTTGAAGACTCCATCGATGATGAGATGTAATATCTTTTTCTGAAAATCCCAATTTCCCGATAAAAAATGCAATTTTCTATTGTTTAAACTATTTTATTATTGCGTTAACAATATTTAGAAGATAACATGTAAAAATAACATATTCGGACAAAAAATATATTCGCACGGCTACACACCAAGCTATACAAAACCAGTATAGGCTGGCCTTGAATTGTGCGGAAAACCTTTACAATGGGAGGTCAGTCTAAACTGTTTTGTATAGCTTGATGTGTAGCCGTGTGTACCTATTTGATTTTAGACTTTTTTATGTCGAACTTTTTTTGTTGGTTCAGGGAATTTTGATAACATAATTAAGTTGGAGAGCAACAAACCGCCCTTCAGCACAGACCAGTTACATGCAAACTAAGTGACCGCAGCCAAAGGCGTCACAAAGTGTCCCCAAACCGGGCTCAAGTTCAGTTAAGGTGTTGCGGGAGATGTTTGGATCATGATTTATCGTATTCAGAATTATTATATCAATTGAAAGGATAGGTTCTATCGCTTATTCTACCCGGTTTAAGATTTTTTCTAAAGCCTCCCAATATTTTTACAAGGTAGCGTTATCGCCCACAAGGGTTCGTTATCGTACAACGTACCCAATATACATATACAAAATACGATTTTATATAGGTATAAGTACGGCCGAGTCGAGCAAGTTGCGTGTTTTTAATGAATTGTCAGTAGTAGAGACTCAGTTTTATGATGCAAATATAAAGAGACGAAGTTCACAAGGTGTTCAATAACGTATTTTAAATGATAAAAATGTAGCAAAAACAGTTAACAAGAAAAAAGGATTAAGTGTTCTTAGTCGTGAACTTATTTTGTATCTCGTCTAGCTTCAAATAGGAAAACTTACATCATGGACAAGCACATCCACAGTGAAAGTGCTTCGATCGTGTATTGTCTCTGGTAAAGTCGACAAGATAGCCATAATTCCTTCTCTGGTACTGAAAGATCTAGTTCCTTGAGCCACGTGCTGCTTTCTTGAAGGATTCATTACGTTGCGAGAGACTTGTATGTAATGGAACAGGGCTTTCTCGGAATCTGGAATATTGGTAAAAGATCTGGTGGGAATGAAGTCCATCCGGTTTTTTTTACAATAGGCTACATATATATTCATTAAATAGTTGATCACAAATAGAGCTAAACTGAAGTGCACTATATATAACATACACTAATACTATAATACAAATTCTACACTGGCATTCGTTTTGCGGGAATAAACTAACCCCACTCAATCCCTCCAAAAACTAAAAACGTCTATATCTTAGAACTTGATTAGTCAATATAAATTATTTTTAAATTTGTATTTTTTTACGAAAACAATACGTGTATTTGGGAGCTAGCTAAAGCACGACAACATATTTACTTCTCCATTTAATACTGTATTTATGCTTTCTATTAAGAAAAACTCTTAAAAAGTATTAAAGCTGAAGAAACTGCTTGTTTGAAACCGTTAATCTCTGGAACTCAGTCGGATTTCAAAAAAAACTATTTGCATTTGATAGTTAAATTCTTAAGGAAGGCTATCTATCATGACGCTACGACCCTTAGTGCGTACTGCGTACACACAGCTTATATATTTTAATAGTTCAATTACCCCAGAAGTCGCAGGATATCGTCAATACGGCCTTTTCATCATAAAGTAATTCAATCTTCTTCTTACGATTCCTTGGAGGCAGGTCAAAGTTAGAGAAATATAATGTCACGAATTTCTCAACTAGCATCTTTGTTTTTCTATCTGGAGTAGCCAGATAATGTCTGAAGAAGGGAAATAAACCATGCTGATTTAACTTTACTCCATCCTGAAGGAAAAATAAAACAATAATTACAAAAACATAAAAAACAAAAGTTATATTTTAGACTGCTTCATTAGTGTAGTGGTCCTAAGCGCGACTGTTACACTAGAGGTCCTGGGTGCGATCCCCAAGTTGAGCAAAGTGTTATTGGGTTTTTCTATAAAATTCCCAGTAGCAGCTCGAAGTCTGGATTTGTGCCCGGTTAATGGCAAAAGGCTCGCCCCCTATTATATGGGACCTAAACATACTGGCGAAATGTGGATGTATATTACTACACCTCTGCCTAACCCTTCGGGGAATAAAGGCGTGATGGTATGTTATATTTTAGGATTCGTTTGGCAATGATCGGATCCACTATATTGTCGGGTCATTAACATTATGATCTTCGGACGAAGAAAAAAAAAACATTTGTGTGCTCTATTAGTAATTGTTCAGAGTCCGAGTGTGAGTTCCTTATGTCATTTTTATCCATTAACGCATCCATAATACGGGCGAAAATCCTTGAAGGTATTAGAAATGGGTTATGTTATGGTTATGGTATAGGTTATTTGAAATATTGTAAAAAGATTATATCCAGGTAGGAATAATTTAATATGCACATCGTGTATTTACCCTTTAGTCCCATAATACATATAATAAGAATGCAAAATCGATCGTTTCGGTGTGATAAGACTGTTATTCGCGGCGCTGAATAAAGATTTAGATACGAAAAGTAAACTTTACAGCATATTGGCCAAAAGCCATGAATGTTGAAGACTTTTTCTACTGTAGTACGCACGGCTACACATCAATCCATACAAAACCAGTTTACGCTGGCCTGTTATTGTATGGGAAGCCTATACAATGTGAGATCAGCTTAAACTGGATTTGTATAGATTGATGTGTAGCCGTGTGTACAAGGCGGACCAACTATATAGGTATATAAGAAAAGTATTGATAAAGGTTGCAGGCAACATAGCACTACCAACATATTTTTTTACAGAATCAAAAACTATGAAACTTACCAGTTCAGTCAGTCTGGGGAACTTTATTGTAACAGTTTTAACATAGGTCACAGGGTCTATGTCTTCACATAGAGGATTCCCTTCCAGCCATAACTTTTCTATTTTACTGCTTACGCGTAAAATTTCAGAAAACGATGGTATCTGTAAAATATTTTTTATATCACAAATCCTACTTCCTAATAATATTATAAATGTGAAAGTTTGTGAGGATGGATGGATGGATGGGTGGCTGGCTGAATGGATGGATGGATGGATGGATGTTTGTTACTCTTTCACTTGTAGCTGTCACCAATTCGTTGCCGGCCTTTTCAATGTGAAGGCCCCCATGTTGTACTGGGTATGGGATGAATTCTGTCTTGCAGTTTTCTCAAAAAAGTACCCGCCCAAGCCCTCCCTTTTCATTCATATGACCTCTTACATAATCCATTAACATCTCCTTGGTCTAACCTTCATCCTTCGCAATGCATATCCATCAATCTTTAATCACTTGCCTTAACAAAAAAAATAAACAAATGATTCGACTTTTCTAAGTCAGTTTCTCTAATCTAAGTCATAACTTACATTATTGTTGCTGAAATTCACAGCTGTCAAATCGGCCTTGATGAAAAAGTTTAATACATCTAGTGGTACTTGGCTGAAATATAAAGAGGTACATATTAATTTATACTATGATTTAATTTTGTGGACTTGATGATTCTACATTCAAACAGTCTATATTATGTCATCTGTTCTTGTCTTTGGTGTCATGGAGCATTTAGAGTAGATGGTCAGATCCCCTTAGGCGATTATGATGTCTGGGTTTGCCGCCAGCCATCCCAGTCACTATGAGCTATACTTCCTGGCAATGTGACTGAAAACCTCAAGGATTGGTTGGGTAGATTAGATTTCCAAAATATAAAATTTTGAGTGTTAATCGTTTTTTTTATTAGCGTAGAACCTTCTTTGCGCTAAACATACTTTCGATTGTTCTTTCTACATTTATGCTTGTAAGTTATATAACAATACAATTAAGCTATCTTTTAAAATGGACTGTAGTCTCAAAAAAAATAAAAAAATACTGCAACTATTCCATATTAATATTGTATGTTTCAAATAGAAATACTGATTGTGCTAAGTACCTTAAATTATTGTTGCTTAGGTTTAATGTTTTTGTATCTCGTCCCATGCGCAACATCAATATCTTGAAGTGGGCAAGGAGAGATATTTTATAAAAACAGATATTATTGCTTGAAAATTCTGAAACAATAATGTTTTATTATTATCTATACAACAACAAAAACAAAATCAAAAATAATCAATGAAGCAGTGAAGTTTGTGAAAATACTTAAATATATAATACTGACCTGGATCATCGCAAAAATTTGATAAATCCAATTCATGCTTCTCACTAAATCTTCTGCTTACTACGCCAGAGACAATTTCATCAATAGTAGTTACACTTCCAAAAAAATCAGTTGAGGTTTTATCATTAAACAATACATCTAAACTATACATGTTCCTACAGTATGGAAACATGAAGTCAAATTTTATTATTTTAGATATAAATGTCAGGTTGGATGTGTAGAATGTGGCTATTTCTCCTTGCGTTGTGCAGTTTACGGGGATTATTATTGTGCCAAAATAAGTTATTAATCTGTCAAATAGTTGGTGCAGCGTATCCTGCCAATTGTGTATCTGTAAAATATATTATTACAACAATTACATGCTGTTTTATTTTTTTTATTTAATTCATGTTGCGCTGTGTGAATAAAAATAAAGAAAAATACTTTTTAATGTGGACTTACACACAAATTTACAAATTAAAATGATAACAATGAATAAAAGTAACAGCAATTAGCCCTATGTGAGGCCAAATATGATGCTACCTCAACATAACACCCAACATTATTTATAAAACATAAAAGTACTGTTTACACCGACAACGCAAAAGTGGAGTGCAAGAAATGTAGCACAGTGTTTTCCAAATTTGTTCTGCTATTGCCATGGCCTGGTTATTTTCAGTCCCTCCTCGACCAGAATTCGATATCCCTTTTTGAGTAAAAGGCAGCGGCATTTACGATGCATTGATCGATAGTATTCTTTTTAAACAAGGCAGGCCCGTCGCAACCCAGGTGGTGTTCTGTAGAGTTTTTGCGGTACAGTTGTACGAATGTACGTACAGTATGTACGAATGAACCCAAATTGTAACACCAGGCTGTTACTGAGAATTTCCTTACAACATTAACCTGAATATCGAACCCAGACCTCACGTTGAGTAGCCGCCGCAATGATGAACGAGTTTAACAAAACTAAAGCATTAAACACACTTATACGTACCATAATTTTATGAAAATAATTTTTAGCGGCCGTGTCTTCACTGGCCAAACTGTTCTCAATACAGTCAACAATAACTGCAGAAGCTGTTACTCTATTGAGTAAGAACTTCTTGTACTTCTCCAGTCCATGGTTGTTAGCCGACATGGCTAAGGGTTTCACTGATATCACTTTACAGAAATAGTAATTGGTTCTATGTACAGCTTTACTTGAGTTTTCTTTTTCTTGATTTCGTACTATATAAAATTCACATTCGTATTTATTTATTTTTTGGCAATTGAGCCGATTGCGGCTATTCTGCCAGTGTCACGTTGAGAATTCACCAAAGAGTATAATAATATATAGGGAAAAGAGAGCCCTCTCGCACCTATTCTTGCCAATACATTTCGAAGCGCCATCTGAAAGTTGCCCCCGACAATTATATTCGTGACTATAGATAGGTATATATATTATATGTATGTATATTATACTTTAATGAAGTTTTAGTTAACTTAAGTTATCTTAAGTTTCCTTGGTTGCAGTTTAGTTTTAGAATTAATATTATAGTGGGAAGATATTGTTTTCTGCAAATATATTCAATACATACACGACAAGAGCCCACCATAATATTAATTCTAAAGCAAAGTGTGTCCGCGCAATAAACAACAACCACCATGTCCACCATTTGCATTTTGTAAATATGACATTTGTCACATGATTAAACTATCAGTTCAGGGTTGCCATTTAGGTGATAGAAATTTGCCTTTGTCTTTTTACATATTTTCGTTAACATTGGATTTCCAAAGATTTTCTTTTCAGATCCAAAATCTTGTAACACACAAGCATCACTTGCAAGTATGAAATTATGAAGATTTATTCAATTCGATATAGAATTATATTAATTATCTTTATATAAAAATTCGATTACCCCAAAATACGTTCCAAGAGCTAAAACTTTTTACCACAAATTGGGAAAGAGCCGGTATATATGACAACTCTACATCAGTAGACCATGCCAGATCAGAAATATGGTGTCACTTCTTTGTAATAAGAAAATATTCACATATTTAATCTAAGCATATTATGCTCGCAAATTGTAAAAACTGCAGCCCGAGGTCTTCAAGTGAAACACAATTGCACTTCCGATACAATTTATTTCTAACGTACACACACAAATCAAGAGTACATTTTCAGAATTTTTTTCAATTTGACAATCATGTTATTTTTGTTTCCATGGTTACGTTTTTTCTTTTTTACTCATAATGAATTGAACATTCCGCCCACCAAGGACATACTCGACATAGTTGTCCTTCCAATAAAGAAGCCGCCCACCATGAGGTCAAGGGCGCTTTGAAATAATAATATTAAATATACACATATATGTTTACAAATTGGTCTTTGTCACAAAGAACCATTACATTTTAAATTGACCACTCTCGTGATTCCGTCTGAACCTGGATGATTGTCTAAAACTTTGCCCAATAACCCTCTACTAAGAGGCAGATTGTCCTCTTGCATAAGAACAATATCACCTATGTTAGGCTCTGTTTCATTTTGCGACCACTTATACCTTTGCAATATGTAAGCTAATAATTCCTGAGACCAACGTTGCCAAAAATTCTGAATCATTTTCTGCAACATTTGCCATCTCCTTAACGTACCGACACTGTTGCGTTCAAAATTACGTTCTGGAACAAGAATCATTGATTTCCTGATTAAAAAATGACCAGTTGTAAACGCCATTGGATCATCTGGATTTTGAGTTGTAAACTTCTTTTTGCGTTTAAATTTAAAAAACCGTTTACCGTATGCCACCACTCTAATTGCGTTTAAGAGGGTTGAATATTTTGTACGTCGTGGTTCATCTAGACATATTGTTAAATATGCTTTAACAATATTTTGTGATGTTTTCTTCAATTCCACTGAGAGTGAGATTGATCTGGTGTAGTCTAATACCTCTTTCTTCAACCACGACAGACCATACTTCCATAGAGAAGATTGTAAGAGTACTAAAGATATCATGCTTCTTGATGCTATATCAGCAGGGTTGTGGGTGGTCCTTACATGACCCCATTGCGTGTTGTCTAGATAAGTGAGAGCATCAGACACCCAATTATCAACAAATTCAGGTAAGTACAGAACTTCTCTTTGGTATATACATTTGTTTGATAATTCTGCAGGTAAGTCATCATTCCAGTCAATCCCAGCAGGCCGTAACTTTTGAATAATTATTTTTGCTGGTATGACGCATGGTGCCGCCCACCTTAAAGGATCGAACAGACGAGCGATTTCTGATATGACTTTCATTATTGTTACAGATGCAGGTTGCAGTGGAAGTGTTACTGAATATCTGAAATTACCAAATTTCTTAACCCAAGAAAGTCCTAGTGTCTTCACTACATCATCTAACTTTATCTCCACTAGTTCTTCAAGATTTATATCTTCTCCCATTGTTTCTTTTGCAATATCCCTCTTGTTTGTCATTAATCTTTCCCTTTCCCTATGAATCTCCTTTCCTTCCTCTATAGTTTGGCATCCTGACATGAAATCGTCTACATAAAACTCACTCCTTATTTTTTCAGATATCAGCAGGAACTCATCTTTTTTGTCGTGTGCTAGCTGTTGCAACGTTTTCACAGCAAGGTAAGGTGCAAACGCAGTACCGACAGTCACTCTTAATAATTCATATTCTTTTATTTCAGATGCAGGATCACTTCGCCACACACTTCGTTGGAAATGTATATCATCCAGAGGAACTTTGACTTGCCGATACATTTTTAAAATATCTGCGTACAAGCCAATTTGATCTCGTTGAACAGTACGAGTGACACACACTACTGCCAACGGAGTGTCTTCACACTGTAAGGTAATTATCTTTTTAAAACTAGGGACTGATTCGATCTCCCAAAACTTTTTAAGCAAATCATTGTCACTGATATGCGAATGCATACTGACTAAAACTTTGTGATGATTTGCTGATTTGAGATCGCCTTCTTCTGTTAGTGTTCTTCCAGATACAATCCAGCCCAGGGTTGTATTTTGCGCTATGAGAGGCCCTGGGAAGTATCTGACTAGACCTTCTCTAATGACTTGGCTGTAAATTTCTGCTCCAAGCAAAACATCAATTTTGTTTGGAGTGTGGTATTCTGGATCTGCCAGAACCATATCTTCTAGTTGCGGCCAAGTTGTTATAGATATATTAGTTGATGGAATTAGCGATGTGATAGTGTTTAAAACATATGCCCGTACCTGAATAGTAAAGGTGGGATCGTGGCGTGAATTAATGGTTAGAAAAACCATAAACTTTGAAGCAAGAGCACCACCATCGCCTCCTATACCTGAGATAATACTCTTTTCGGGTATTTTCTTGAGTCCGAGCAATTGGACTGCCGATTCAGTTATGAATGACGCTTGGGATCCCTGATCCAATAACGTCCTCAGCAGTTGTTTATAACCAGTCTCTGTCTGTGCTTCGACAAGAGCGGTCGCTAATAAAACTCGATTGGAATCAACTTGCTTAGAGAAGTGTGTATTTATGTTTGGAAATTCTGACTCTTGAACCGAACCGGAGGCAGCAAGCATTGTGGGTATAACTGATTTGACTGCTACTGCCTCAACAGGCTGGCTGGTAGGTGACGTTGATCTCGAGGACACACGGTGTAATAGTGAGTGGTGTTTACGGTTGCAAATTTGACAGGCGACTCTGACCCGACAATATTTAATTGAGTGGTTTGCACCGAAGCAATTAAAACATAAATTATGAGTTCGGACGAAATTACTTCGAGTTTCATAATCTTCTTTACAAAACTGTTTGCAATGGCTAAGAGTGTGACTTTGTTTACAGAAAGGACATGTGGTGTTGACAGTACTATTACTATTAGAATTTACCACATGTAGAACCTTTGGTTTATTAACGGTAGGTGTTTGTCTGGGTTTCGATGTGTCTAAATACTCTAAAGAGCGAAACCTAGATTCTAAAAATGCTTTAAATTCATAAAATGTGGGTAACTGTTCATTTGAACATATTTTTGTCTCCCACAGCTTACGTGACTCGCTATCTAATTTAGCACTTATGATGTAAATGACTATGGCATCCCAGGATTGTACATCAATACCGAGAGTACCTAAGCCATGTAAGCAATCCACCGTTGTATCCAAAAGTTCTTTCACAGCTGTTGATGATTCTGTTACATTTGGTTGATTGATCAATCTCTTTAACATTGAATTAGACAAATATCGTTTATTGTCGAAGCGTTTATTTAACAATTGCCAGCACTCCTGGTAGTTTGCGGCAGTAACAGGAGTATGACGCAGTAATTGTTCTGGTTCACCCGATAAATGCCCTTTTAAATAATGCAATTTCTGTACATCATCAATTGTATCATTGTTGTGAATAAGAGATCGAAACGAATCACGAAAAGAAGCCCATTCAGTATATTTGCCAGAAAAAATAGGAATAACAACTTTAGGTAATTTTACATTTGTGTAGGTTTTTGATGTTGATTGTTTATCGGAACTCGGTTTCATTGGTGCCATTTTTTTAATGGTTTCTTTTAACTCAGATTTATAATTAATATAGATCTCTTCAGCGTTGTCATAGATTTCTGATGAAAAGTAACTATGTTGTATATCGACCTTTTCCACAATATTCCGATGTGTTTCTACGAAAACAGACCACTGTTGTTCTAAAGTTTCCAATCTGGTTTCTAAATAGGATAAGGTGATACGTTCTTTAGGCGATTTTTTATAATTAATCCTGCCTTTTTCTATGTTTTTTTTATTATCAAGCTGTAAATTAATTAATGACTCCATGACTTTAAACCGAAGAAATAAATGTCAAAGTATTATGACAATTCAACAACAAGAACTAACACTTGAACACAATTCACAATTTCAAACTACTGAAACTATTCTAAGTCCAAACTAAATTAATAAAATTAAAGTTCCAAATCCTTGGTTAACTCACAGTTTTACAAATCCACTCACACTTTACTATGACGACACCGATGTTGTTGCTAGTACAAACACGACGCTAGGTGGCGCTCTCAGCTCCTATAATATTCTTACTTCACGTACTGTAAAAGCTGAACCGCTACCAGCTAGCTTCGGTTATGTCCGGGAGCTTCCTTGCAGCTGCAGCACTTGCGATAGTAGCGTCTTCTGCAGGCGACGTTGTCCAACTGTATTTGTACAGTATGCAGCGGTCGCACCTTCTGTAGATAACGCTGATGTACTTCAGGGTGTTCCACCCTGGTTTCTGTGCTTGATTCTCGAAACTCAGTGCGCAATGTTTCGTACGCACTGATCAGACTCCGAAGGACCATGTAAAAACTGCAGCCCGAGGTCTTCAAGTGAAACACAATTGCACTTCCGATACAATTTATTTCTAACGTACACACACAAATCAAGAGTACATTTTCAGAATTTTTTTCAATTTGACAATCATGTTATTTTTGTTTCCATGGTTACGTTTTTTCTTTTTTACTCATAATGAATTGAACACAAATATTTAAATGTTATGGATGTAATTAATGATTAATTTAATTTAATTATTTATATTATTACTCTGGTAATACTGAACTGCCGGTCGCCTATCCTGACATCTGTTGGCATTTTTGTCAACTTTTTACTATCAACTTTTCGGGGGCATCTAGCAGATGGCTGTTCTATCTTTGCAAATTGCTGAATGTATGAAAGTGTCCCCCCGCTGGAATTCACATTCGTTTTTTTTTTTTTTTTTGACATTCGTATTTGTTTGTTGATATGTCTATCAAGTATCAACGTAAACGTCAACGTCAAAGTCAATGTGAATTTGTGAATCCACAGAGTCATACATAGCACTCAGCCATAACGTTGTAAGTTGTAAATCTAGATTTGATTCTGGTAGACCTGCATCGACAATTATTGACATTGACAAATGACAAGTTTCATGACATGTCATTCCGTCATGAAACATGAAACTTGTCATTTGCAAATGAGAGAGAAATAATTGGCATTGTGATTTTTTTACTATTCTTGAGTATTAAAAATATAATTCTAACTTAAATAACTAAACATCGAATTCTGTGTCTCTGATAGTGAACAAGTATGAAGCCGGCAATTATTTCACTTTGCAAAATTGCACTCTTCGTATTGATTTTTATGAGTGTAATATCACACGTTGTGATAGCGAATTCTGCCCCCAAAAAATTGCAAATTGGGGTTAAAAAAAGGCCCAGTGAATGTCCCATGAAAAGCAGAAAAGGCGATCTCCTCCATATGCATTACACGGTAAATTTAATGCTCTCTGCTGTTTTGACAAACTCGGCACAATGATTTTATTCAATAAACTAATATGCATTTAAAACTCATTTTTTCAGGGTACATTAGATGATGGTACTGAATTTGATAGTTCAATTCCAAGAGGCAACCCACTTACCTTTACTCTGGGATCAGGCCAAGTCATCAAGGGTTGGGATCAAGGTTTAATTGGTATGTGTGAAGGAGAGCAAAGAAAACTAGTCATTCCACCAGAACTGGCGTATGGTGAGGCCGGAGCACCACCCAAGATACCAAAGTCTGCAACTTTAACATTCCATGTTGATCTTGTTAAAATAGAAAGGAAAGATGAACTTTAAGTTTTTATTCTTAGTATTAGCTAGCCACTTTATGCATTTGATTGAAGGCATTGATATTAGGGTAGCTAATAGAGATCATGATTGTATTATATTTCTTTTTTAAACTATGACTGCCACATTAGGCTTGCCCTTTGGGAAATCCGGGTGTGATAGTATGTATGTGTTCTTTTTAAAAAATAAATTAAAAAATCTGGCTCTTCATAAATTATTATTGTCAAACTATTCTTTCTATGATTATTTTATCATTTTTTTATGGTTTGTAGTAGTACCTATTAGATTCTTTTTTATTTCTAGTAGCCAGCTACCCCATTGTATTCAGCTTATACCAAACTCGATCCAATGAAATGGCTATTCTCAGCGACAAACAAGTTTACTGTATCAGTCTTTATTATCATAATGGTGGTAAAAAATTGCATTCAGCATTTTTATTGTATAGTTGGCAATGTATTATTGTGATAATTTAATCAGATTTAATAGTAAAATAGGTACCTATCTTCTATTACTATGAATTCCTTTCTTTTACTCTGTACTCTCTACTTTTTTTAATAAATTTTGTGAAGGAAATTGCGTAGCTTTTTTTCGTAACTTCCAAATTAATTGCCTATTCTGCAGATATTTGTTTTGAGTATGGGGGGTTCGTTATTATTTCGCAAATTGTTCGTAGATAACAAATTTCATTATGAAAAAAAAACCGATATCTTTTTTAATGGACCTATTAAAAAACGATTTTTATATAATCGATTTTATTGAGAGAAATAAAAATTGAATTTTAAATAACCGTTTTTTTCCGTTAAGGCACATCCCAACCAACGTCGAGGTATGGTGGGCAGCACATCAAGTTACCACAAAATGTCAGATTTTCTGTTGATTTTGAACTTAATTGTTAAAAGGTTTAAAATCATTTGGAGAAATTTGACAGTTTTGTATAACCTGATGTGCTGACACACAAACAAATCCAATTTTCACTGACTTCCTATTTTATGACAAGCCAATTAATGCGAGTATATGCAGCTTGTAGACATGGATAACTCCGGACACATCTCTATCCGCGGATATATATCCCAAACAATTAATATATCCTTCCTTCCATTTCCAAAAAATTAACATTCCCATATCCGAGTAACTCCGCCGCAGACCGAGTAAAAATCAATATGCAATGCAAATTGATATGTGGATATAATAAGAAGTCGGAGTTACCTCTTGGATCTATTCTCGCTCCATAAAATTAAGTCAATCCCGGATATAATATGTATTTTTATTTGGAAGGATGCATTACACATCCAATCTTGTTCCGGATCTAGTTAGCCCATGCCTAAATGCAGCTGTGTGTACGTACACACGGCCTTTTATTGTAT
This sequence comes from Subacronicta megacephala, assembly GCA_958496365.1. Lineage (NCBI taxonomy): Eukaryota > Metazoa > Arthropoda > Insecta > Lepidoptera > Noctuidae > Subacronicta > Subacronicta megacephala. The sequence continues at coordinate 4,808,203 of OY292533.1, forward strand.
GGAAAGGCCATACAATGCAACATCAGCCTTAAATAAATTTGTTTAAGTAGAGCTTGATAACTTGATGTGTAGCTGTGTGTACCAATAGAGCAGTCACGTGTATCGTCGGTCGGATTGTTTCCAACTAGAACAAAGTTGATTAAGTTGAAAATCAACTAACTCAACACAATTTACACAATTGACAACACTAGTCACTGTCTGTCTGTCAGATAAACTTGAAGGTGTCATTTACGTCGTAATTTTGCCGTATTTACAAAATTGTCTTCAAATCACCAATTCGAATTTTACACGGTTCAATGGTTGCGATTACGTGGTGAAAAAATAAAAGCAGTGCAATAATGGTCAAGATAATATTTCTCCACCCAGACTTGGGTATCGGTGGAGCAGAACGATTGGTCTTGGATGCTGCTTTGGCTTTCAAGAAGAAGGGACACGATGTAGCGTTTTATACCAACCATCACGATCCCACGCACTGCTTCGCGGAGACAAGGGACGGCACCTTTCCTGTATCGGTCGTAGGAGACTGGATACCGCGCTCCATATTCGGTAGGTTTAAAGCAGCTTGTGCTTACGTGCGCATGGTTTACGCAGCAGTTTACATGGCATGGTACGTCATACCGGCTGAAGACCCCACACTCATATTCTGCGACCTGATATCTCTATGTATTCCTTTTCTGAAAATGGCCAGAGGTCCTTTCCGGGTGGTATTTTACTGCCATCATCCAGATAAATTACTGTCTGCTGAAGGTGGTTTCCTGAAAAAGTTATACAGAGCGCCATTGAACTGGTTGGAAGAATTGACGACAGCACAGGCAGATAAAGTGCTAGTTAACAGTAAATATACTGCAAGGGTTTATCAAGATGCATTTCAAAGAATCAAAGACATACCTGATATTTGCTATCCATCTATAAACACTGAGTACTTCAGATTGACAACACCAAAACCTTTGAAAGAGATTGTTCCAGTAGGAACTGATAAGTTCATATTCTTGTCAATAAACAGATATGAAAGAAAGAAAAATCTTCAACTAGCTCTAAGAGCTTTAGAGCATTTAAAACATGTTCTCAATGATTCTGATTGGAAGAGAGTGCATTTGATAATGGCTGGAGGTTTCGATCCAATTAACTTAGAAAATATGGAACATTATATAGAGCTAACTGATTTAGTTGCTGAATTGGACATAGAAGATAAGGTAACATTCATGAAATCACCCAAAGATGATGAGAAAGTTTCGCTATTGTATAACTGCAAAGCTTTGGTGTATACTCCATCTAATGAACACTTCGGTATAGTACCTTTAGAAGCGATGTATTTCAAGAAGCCAGTGATTGCCGTGAACAGTGGAGGACCCACAGAAACCATTGTTAATGAAGTGACAGGGTTCTTGTGTGAGCCAAACAGCAAATCATTTGCTAGTGCTATGAGCAAGTTAATTGTAAACCCAGAATTGGGTGAAAAGCTTGGTGAAGCCGGATTAAAGAGATTTGAAACAAAGTTCTCCTTTGATGCATTTACAAACCAGTTGGATGGGATTCTAAATAGAGAGAGACAGATTGTATCTGAAGCTAGGGCTATTGAGAGTGAGAATCGTAAACGTAAATAACAGAATGCCAGCACTCCAACAATATGTGATATTGTTTGAGTGTTTTAACCAAAGATAAGTCCACATGGTACAGGCAGCCAGCACATCAGGTTATACAAAACTGACAAATATCTCCAAATGATTTTAAACCTTAATATGTTGACAATGAAGTTCAAAATCAACTGAGAAAAATTGGCATTTTGTGGTAACTTGATCTGCTGTGACCGTACAATAATTTTCTTGTAGGGCTTGATATTAGATATAATATGTTTCTTAGACAAAATATGTGTTTTTTTTTAGTTTTGCAGTTGACTGTTTCTCAACCTTATGGTCTCTATAATAATGACCAACCACCAAGATTGTAACATAAAGTGGGGCTTTTTGAAAACTATAAGGCTACCACAGACATCTGCCTTATTTTAAAACTTTCGAATCAGCTCTCAGCTCTCCTAGTAGTATTAGAGACAATAGGGCTGTCCCACTTCAAACCCAGAAAGAGATAATAATCTTCATAAATTAAAAAAAATGTTGTCTTACTGGGTTTTGAAATGAGGAAGCTAAATAGTTTCTAGTTCAATTGCATTTTATTGACGTTGAAATTACATTGGTGTGTATCCTCATAAAAATATACAAAATCTTCCAATTTATGATATGACATTGCCTTAAAGTTTCTAAAAAAATATCCACTTTGCTGCACCCACGATAATAATGTACATTTCTGTACTAAATTAATTTTTCTTCATCCCTATTGTATATCTATTCAATGACTACTATTTTGTCAATACCATAGTTAATTATCAATTTGTTGAATATTTACAAAAGACATTGATATATCTAGTAAATTGATAGTAATAAACATTTGCTGTGGGCTGTGAGATTATAAATACTTTATACTTAACATGATAGATGAAACTTATTAAGTACCTATTGCATTCTTATATTGGCTTCTAAGTACAAAGATATGAAATTCTCACATAATATGTTGAAATGCTTCTTTTATGAGTGATTAGCAAATAAATGTTTTGCAAATAATAAACAAAACAAGAGGAAAGGCTTACATAACAGTAAGTAGTTCAGCTTGCTTTCATGTAACTATTTAATTACTAACTTATATAATTGTAGATGATGTGATAGCTAAAACATTTGTGTAAATATTCATGCATATGTAAATATAAGTCTCAATATTAAAAGTGGAGTTTGGTATGTCATGTTCACTAAAGACAAGAAATATCATGGATTATGTTACCTCCAATAAGGTGGTTGTTCTATAAAAACTCAAAAGTAAGCATTTTTAATGGATACACAATTTTCCAAAATTTTTTGAGAGTATTTTACTGTAAATATGAAATACCCTTAGAAAATTTACAGGTTCATTTGTTGGTTAAAGTAAGGAAAAATATTTTTGTACAATATTTTATACATGTATAGTGAAGGTGAATTAACTTAATGTTTGCCATATGAATAAGTTAATAATTTAATTTTTAATTATGTTCATTTGTATCTTCCATCACTCTTATATCCAACATAGTTGCTAGCTGATTTTAAGTGTTTTTTATATGAGTAAGATAAGATCTATTTTCAAGTGACAGTTTCAGGTTTTTTTTTCTAAATTTCCGAATTGCTATCAAAAATATTTTTTTTTTCCAATCGTATTTACGAGTTCAGTAAAGTAACTAAGTATTAAAAAATGTTGTGTTCTGTTAGAACTTCTCATCTAATGTTAATGTTATACATAAATGTTGAGCTCAAGTTACACTTTGTCTTTAGGTAACCAATTAGTGTATATAAGTCAGTTCTATCAGCTAATAAGATACTAATTAGCTGACACAATATCAAAATACGTGGTGTGGGGGCAGGCACAGATTAGATAATTAGATAAGGGCTAGTGACGCACCACTGATGATTAGGTATAGATGTTTTTGACTGTTAAGCTAATACAGTGCTAGTACTGCCTGAGAAATATACATAAATAAATAAATAAACAAAATATGAATTATGTAATTGAGATTAATACAACAAAATATCTAAAGTGCTCTTCTCCTCTCTCCTACTTCAAAAAAAAAAATGTTGCTGTGCCCGACAGGGTCCATAATTGTGTCTATCTAATATAATAACCACCTGTATGTGTACATTATGGAATGCAATAAATATGAAAAGGACGAAATAAATAACCCCCGTAAACCCCACTATTTATTGATATTAACTGTTACGAGATTGTAGATATTTGTAATCAGCAGCCTGTAGATAAGTATTTGTTATTAATGTTAAGTGTTCATGTTTGTTTGTATTAGTCTTATCATCATAAATCATCAGGCACCTTGGGGCTAAAAGGGCATAGCGTTAGTCTGGACTATGTAACAAATACGATATACTTTTTGGTTTTGTTTATAAAACCGAATTAAATTTTATGATTATCTGGCACACGTTAAGGTAACACGTTAAACGTGTAAACTGGGTACCTTCATATATCCTCTGTTCTGTGTACGCAAGGCTACACATCAAGCAATACTAAACCAGTATAGGCTGTCCTTGAATCGTACAAAACTTTTACAATATGAGGTCAGTCTAAACTTGATTTGTATAACTTGATGTGTAGCCGTGAGTACTCACGCCGACATAAGTTGCACAAACTGACATACACAAACTTATTCCCATTAATACGAGTCGTGCAAACTTCTACGAAAGTTCGAATATTTGTTCCCTAAATCTTGTGAAATGTAATTATGCACCCTAATGGGCGGCTTTATATTTCTTCGGCTCCAAGCTTTCAATGCTTATTATGTAATAAGTGCATATCACATTATAAATATGTATATCATAAGAGGACATTTTCAGACATTCAATACAGTTGACTGTTGAAAAACAATTTTTTTTTTACACTTACTTTTTTTTACCTTGAAACTTTTATCGTCCCTATTACAAAAGATATTCTATGTCGAGTTTAATTAAAAGTATTACTTTCTAATGTCACATCAATTTTTTGTATTCAGCCATTTTATTGTCCCACTGCAAGGCAAAGGCTTTCCTACTTTCCTTCCACTCCTCTCGGATGTCGCATCTTGGACATGGAAAATCTTTTGTATTAGGGGGGATATATTGTTGTGCTTTTATACTATAATTATTGCTTGATATTACATTCCTTACATTGTAATTGTATAAGAAGTCTGTCAATATTATAAGAAAAAAAATATTATATTTTTAATAACGCTACTGTATAAATTCTGGCAATGTAAGAACTTTTTTTCTTAAATGTGATAGATAGCATTGTATATTGTTGATGGTTGTAAATAATAAACTATTAAAATTAAATAACTAAACCTTTTATTTTATAATCATCGTTTTAGTAATCTAACGTATGAAATAAACTCAAATTCAAAAATATTTCTGCTGCTTTGGTCTTAGTCGAAGTACCACTGTGGGTTCGATTCCCATGTAGACCAATGTTAGCACAGCTTATTGTTAAACGTTTATTTAAAGTAGTTACACACGGCTACAGGTCAATCTATATAAATCCAGTTTAAGCTGATCTCGCATTGTATAGGCTTCTCATACAATGAAAAGCCAGCGTAAACTGGTTTTGTATAGCTTGATGTGTACCTATGCCATGGATAAGTACCTAGCTATAATTCAGGTACTTGTTAATCCTGTTTGATGGATAATGAGTAAAAAAATAATAAAATCATGCAAACAAATGATTAAATAACTAGGTAAGTAAAAAAAGACGCCTACTCAGAATAAACTTCAGCTAATTGGTACTAGAATGTTCTAGATAAAACCTAGTCTTTGTTCTCTTAGCGTTACATAACATTATGTATATACTTACCTATCTATAGGACAGCCATCTCGCCTAGTATCGATCTTGTGGCTGGACTTGCGCGGTGCATCTAGGTCATCTAGTCCTCTCCCGCAGTTCCTAGTGCATCCAGCAGTGCGTTGTCGACCGCGCCCCGAACGAGATGTGTGACCATTCCGCCATAACACCGTGGCTGTGACACCCTACCGGTAGAGCAGTAAAGAAAGGTGTGTTTGTGTTATTTGCAATATCATTTGAATACATTATTAAGTGTTAATTTTGGGAAGTTTTCCATTACGATGGGTAGGCGGGAGATTAACGGGAATTAGGGGGAGGGGAAGTGGGAGGGTTTGATCTTGGAACTAATAGCACTAAGACCACGAACAATATTTCTCAATATGATTTATGTTTCGTTTAGACATCGGCGGTGTCTCCATCATCATGGTCAACAGCCACCTAAGGGTTTCTGGTGCGCTGTTATCCCGGACCTTCAAGTCGCTACTGAGCCGCCATCCATCTTCAGGCGTATCACTATTGGCTATAAGGTATATATATTCCTTTACCACTACATATCTGTTTCGCCCCTCAAATACTTATATGTATACCTATTGCGAAATAATCAAATTGCACCCCCGCTCCCGCTCCCCGCGCCATCCCCTTGTCGCATCGACCCACGCCTCTTGCATATAATGATATAACATAATTATTACAGAAGCAATTCGGGATATCAAAGTGGGTGGCAGGGGGATTCAGTATGTTCCCATCCTCTTTGTGCATCTCCCTTGGTACCTATTACCCATGTTCTTGAAGGATTGCGGAGATACCGCGGGGTGAGGGCGGCGGGGGACTGCCGTTTGTCCCCCGCTTCCCGTACAATCCCCTTGATGCGTCGCATTGCAGGGGTACTGCGGGGTGGGGGCGGCAAGGGACTGCAGTATGCCCCCCTACCCCCGCAAATGTTGCGAAGCGTACCGTCAGCCTCTCTTACGTTACGTAATAATAATAACGGAAATAGAGCAGTAGGTAGTATTTACAAACACTAGGAAATAAGTACTAAATATATTTTTAATTTCTTTACATTACCATCATAAATTTGTGTTTCCCAAAAGTTAGGCAAGATGTTTTAGTGTTTAGTCGGGGGCCGCGGACGAATGTGCTTCCGTAGCTCCCGACGAAGGTGCGAGAGGGAACACCAGGGTGGTATTAATCAGTAAGGGTCTGATAGACCCCTCCGCCTTCCCCAGGGCGGGGGACAACCATGAGGATGAGGGTGTTTTAGTGTTGGGACATATCTTTTGCTGCACCTCCACAGCTAACTCTGTCCCTTATTATATTATCTCTTATTCCTAACACAAGGCAAGTCTAATACCAAACCGGGCATAATTCGGGCTGCTACTGAGAATTTCCAAACTCTAAAACACTCAGCAATACTTTGCTCAATCTAGGTATCATCAGGACTTTACGCTCAGCAGTTGCCCTTGCGTCCACTAGACAAAGGAGACCGTTTTTTAAAAACACATTTTTATTATTTTGCAGGTCCAACGCCGTCGTGTCATCCACTTCTCTGAATGGGATCCAGCACCAGAATTTCTCGTTCGAGGCAGCAGTCGACCCACTCAAGAAATAACCACGAAGCTCCACAGATTACTGCACAAAGCCTTGCTAGTAATCCGTGAATGGACAAGATGTATTGGATGAAAACGAGTTTACTTTTTTGTTGAATTCGATATGTTTTGTCCACAGAACTTCTGGTTTTATAGCACGAAATGCCGTTCTGCATACAGTTATTTTAGTTCAGGCTTGGGTTGGGGTCCAGGGGTTTAGTGACTCCTTTTCTCTCTCAGTGCACCCTGCCTAAACTAGAATCTGAGCTGAGGTTGAAATGCATTAACAAAAGGTTATAATGTGTTTCTGCCGAAGAATAGAATGGAAAGCGATCAACAAGTAGTTATGAAATACCGTTCTGCACACAGTGTTATTTTAGTTAATGCATAGGTGGGGGGCCAGGGTCTTTGTGACTCCTCCTCCTCCCTAAACTGAGGTTGAGATACATTATCAAAAGGTTATAATGTGTTTCTGCCGAAGAATAGAATGGAACTCGATGAACCATGCCGTTGATGAAATTCGTCGATCGATATTGGTTTCAATGTCGGCGCCCGTGCCGTCGCGTGTAGTTCACGAGTTTCGAATGTGGAAAAACTCGGGTACTGTATCGCTCATTTCAAACAATTGCCGCAAGCTGCGAACTGGTTCCGAGTTTCATTGATGCTTGTATTTGCTCGATGCTACTAGTACATAGGTAGTCTAAATAGGTTCTTCATGTAATCAAAATCATTGACATTCTCATAATCAGTAACATTTACACGGTTGATGATGATCCATATCCTAAAAATAAAAATATTAAAAAATGTGAAATAACTTTGTTTTATTCTAAACTAACGACGCCCTCGCCTTCATCTCGTAACCTTCTGAAAAAAAAATCGAAATGCCTAGAGAAAACTTTCTGCCCTGCGTGGGTACCGCAAGGTGTTAACACGATCTTGCTTAGATTACCAAAAGGAGATGGCGCTGTTTAATCATCTCTCTCTCAAATGTACAACGATAAACAGTAACATGTTGTGGTTCGACTAGGGTTCGACCCTTGGTCCCAATATATTTACGGTTGGCGTAGCATGTCCTGACTCTTTCATCCATCCCTATCAGCCGCCACTTCATTTACTAACATTTTTCACAGTACAACCTCCAATGATTATTTTCTTTGATTCTCTTTTGCCTTTATCTACATTCAAACGTAATCAGGGCCACAAGTATTGCTGTTCTATGGAGAATCCAAGGCTTCATTGGTGTATTGGTTGTAAGCGTAGCTGCCGAGTGTTAAGAGGCCGGCGGACGAAGCCGACAACTCCGATACGCGGCGAGTGTAAAAATCGTCTTGAATATTGCTCTCTCAGTCGAAATAATGTGGGCGTAGCCGGAACATTCATACCTAGCGACATATAGGCATCTCAGCGTTTGGAACCGAGAATTTAATTTTCTAATGTTTGTAATAATTTATGACATGTTCAATAAATGTGATATATTTGATTTTTTTTTTGATAAGATGGTAGACAATATCGAGAATAGGAATGCATTTTTAAGAAATTCCTCTACGAGCCTCAGGTCGCCAGTTATCTCATACCTACCTACCAACTTCCTACGTACGTTCCGCGGTTTTCAAATTCAACGATTAGGCAGGTACCTACTATGTGCCTAGTCAGTGCCCACCGGTGTTATTCGTGTTCATCACGTTTTTCTCACACCCGTGGGAATTTCCTAGAATAGCATCAATGCGATCTGGGAAATTCCCACGTCTGCTACCTACATCTATTTATTTTTATTAGTTTTGTCTCGTGTTGTGACAAAGAATAAACTTTATTTCTTTCTTTCCGGCTACCTCATTAGTCTAGTGGTCCTGAGCGCGACTGCTACGCTAGAGGTCCTGGGTACGATCCCCTGGTCGAGCAGTTTTATTGGGTTTTCTATGAAATACTCAGTAGCAGCTCGGAGTCTGGATTTGTGCCCGGTTAATTGCAATAGGCTCGCCCCCTGTTACTTGGAACCTAAACATACCGGCGAAGTGTGGGTGAACATAAGTACACCTCTGCCTAATCCTTCGGGGAATACACGAGTGATGGTATAGTTCTTTATTTCTTACTATTTTAGAAAAGAAATATGCTCCATAGATTTCATAACCAAAGATTATAGACCAGACGTCCACTCCAGACGGATATAATGCCACCTGTATCTATTCTTTGTTAGTCAGGGTAAAGTGGGTACCTACGTAGGTAAATAAATTTATATGGATGTCAATTGAAAGGTTTCCCGGAGTGCTAATTAAAAAAAATGCATTAATTTAAAAAAAAATGTTTGCCATTTGGATTTCAAACATTTTTTTTAAATAAACCTTGAAATTGACAACCATATGAATTTATTTAGATAAATAATTTGCGCCATCTTGGATTTCAAAATAATTTCATTTTTATACTCAGCACTCCAATATACTTAGGTACCTCGAAATTGACACCCATATGACCCATATCAATTTATTTATATAAATAATGTCCGTTGGATTACAAAATTATTGTCATTTTCGGAATCAGCATTCTGGGAAACCTTGGTAGTGACACCCATATCAATTTATTTAGAAAAATAATGTCCGCCATCTTGGTTTTGAAAATTAATGTCATTTTCGTAATCAGCACTCCGGTAAACTTTGAAATTGACACCCATATCAATTTATTCAGAAAAATTATGTCCGCCATCTTGGATTTCAAAATTAATGTCATTTTCGTAATTTGTAACCCGATAAACCTTGAAATTGACACCCATATCAATTTATTCAGAAAAATAATGTTCACCATCTTGGATTTCAAAATTAATGTCATTTTCGTAATTTGCAACCCGATAAACCTTGAAATGGACACCCATATCAATTTATTCAGAAAAATAATGTCCACCATCTTGGATTTCAAAATTAATGTCATTTTCGTAATTTGCATCCCGATAAACCTCGAAATTGACGCCCATTTCAATTTCTCAATATAAATAATGTCCGCCATCTTGGATTACAAAATTACTGCCACTTTCATAAATAGCACTCCAAGATACTTCAAAATCAACACCCATATCAATTTATTTAAGTGATGTCCGCCATCTTGGATTTTAAAATACGGGAAAAAAGGGAAATCTCCACTTTTAGTGACATGAAAATTTCTACTAGGCAACTCCAATTGACCTGATCTCGCATTGTAAAAAAAACCGTTCAATAAGCGGTCAGCTTGTACTGGTAATTTAGGTATAGCTTGGTATACATATCCAGTATAACCTGACCTTGCATTGTATAGAGTTTCCGTCCAATAAGCGGTCAGCTTGTACTGGTGATTCAGGTATAGCTTGTTATACATATGCAGTATAACCTGACCTCCTATTGTATAGACTTTCCGTAAAATAAGCGGTCAGCTTCTACTGGTGCTTTAGATATAGCTTGTTATACATATCCAGTATAAGTTGACCTCGCATTGTATAGACTTTCGTACAATAAGGGGTCAGCTTCTACGGGTGCTTTAGATATAGCTTGTTATACATATCCAGTATAAGTTGACCTCGCATTGTATAGACTTTCGTACAATAAGGGGTCAGCTTCTACGGGTGCTTTAGATATAGCTTGTTATACATATCCAGTATAAGTTGACCTCGCATTGTATAGACTTTCGTACAATAAGGGGTCAGCTTCTACGGGTGCTTTAGATATAGCTTGTTATACATATCCAGTATAAGTTGACCTCGCATTGTATAGACTTTCGTACAATAAGGGGTCAGCTTCTACGGGTGCTTTAGATATAGCTTGTTATACATATCCAGTATAAGTTGACCTCGCATTGTATAGACTTTCGTACAATAAGGGGTCAGCTTACTTATAATTATAAGGCCAGGTAACCGTAACCGTAACAAATAATGGATTTAAAAACAAACACGTCGCATTCGTACAAGATACAATGAAACACCGACTGTAGTAGGTAGATTTAAAAGCGAGCGCACGACGGCCGGCAGGAGGCCACACCCCTCGCTTAGAACGCATGAGATAGCATTACTTTGCTTCAAAATTTGATCGAAATTTCGTCGCGTGCCGTAAATCGTTCATTTATGAATGAAAAGTTATTATTATTCAAATTTCCTGATGTTATTCTGAAAATTGATAATATAAGCTAGGTTCCACGAATTAGAATCGTGTAAATATTGTTGTTTTTAATATTGAATAAGAGACCGGAAAACCAGTCGAAACTTCGTCAAAAAATCAAGAATTACATTCTCTTACATTTATTTCCAGTGAAGTATTTAGGACGTAATCAAAATCTGTACACCTAGATTAATGGCACCCGAATCCGAATAATACAATAATTTAATAAAAATATGTAAGAATTTCGAATTATGTTCGAATTACGTTTGTATGGGCAATTCGACGTCCGCCGGACCCTTAAGTCCGATTCCCTTTTGCGCTTTGGTATTCATTTAACACACGAAAGAACACGGTGAAATTGCTTAGCATCGTGCATCAGTCTTACATTTGAGGGTGGCAAGTGAGGCAATAGCTTGGTCGGTAGATCATTAATCAATCAATCATCATCACCAAGCGGACACTTGTAACAGGGGACTATTAGGTACGGCATAAGTAAGTAATTGTAATACAATACTCATATTTGCGCTGTTATAATGTCGATGTGTTTACGTCATCCACTGGAAATTGAGAGGTTTTAGAGGCGTTAGTCTACCTATCTACCAAGCTTCTACTATATTCATATTCTGAGGAGGTATCGATCAGGACCAGCACGTTGCATTTCACGTGTGGGCGTTGCACTCCTCTCAATGCATCTGATTGCCGCATGCCTCAGTGCGCTTCCAAACACCGCAGCGAGCGCCACGAGACACCAACAGACCTTCGATCCGAGTATCCCTTGCGTACAGACAAAGGTGAGTGGTTAAGGTCTTTCTTTTTTAATTTATTAGAACTGGTCTTTTACAGGTAATAGTTAGTTTTTGTTATTATTCGTACCCATACAATATTGTGAAATTTTAACACGCGCTTGCCCACGCCAAAATAACTATAAATAAGTTAGAACGTTCTTTGTGAACATATTTTATTTAATAATTTCCTCCGCAAGGTGACATTGTTCGCAACCGCCCGAAACCGAGGAAGGCGAGGGCGACGTCCCGAATTCCCGACTATGCCCACTATGAACGCCTATCTGATTGAAATTGTTATGACGTCATAGAGCCAGTTACTTAGGGTGCCTTTTCCATATTACTATTTACTTACTTATTTTGTTTTTTCAGGTACAGGTATGTGCTCGCTCCGTCGACGCCAATGCTAGGTGCTGTCGGAGGGAGGCGAGCTGGTCCTTTGAGTCTCCGGACTGCGCCCATCTGCAGGCCCAGACGAAGGTATAATTTCTTGATTAATTATTGATATTCAGCCATGCAGAACCTGGACAGGCGTGGGTTAAACGTAATCTATAAATAGAACTTGCAATACCCCAGAACGTATAAGACACATGGAACATGTATTGTCCAAGGAAAATTAAGTGCTGATTGTCATGTAGTATTGAAATGTCTTTGTTAAGGTCCCATTCCATGTTATAGGGGTCCTATTGCCATAATCGCCCGATAAAAAATTGAAATGCACAGAAAAGCAGTCGGTTTAGCGACCACAACATGATAAAATATTCATAGGGTAATGTTTCTCTTTTACAGGTCTCCGCAAAAAATACCTCGCGGAAATGCTGCCACAATGCCGACTACGGTGATACCATTTCCCATTAATAGACTAACAATCTTGTCATGATCAAGGCTTTCACAGATTACTTTCCTGTTTATGGGCACAAGTACCTAATCTGTGAAAGTTGACTCAGTTATTCTGACTGACATGACGAGTATTGTTGTAGTCTAATAAGAACTCTTCAGCTGATAAAATCAATGCTGTAACTTCATCATTGTCGGCTACCTGATTTTGACAAAAACAGGGGAATTGTTTATTGTTTTCTTTCCTCATAATCATTTCTGGTGAAAGAGATCTATAAGTAATCACCCCGCTTGGCTATGTCGACGTTCTTGTAACGTTCTAAGCAAATATCTACTGTTTGCTCGTTTTCCATCTTTCATTATTCCATCGTCGTATCTTACGTCCTACTCGGGTAATGATATTGATTGCAGTATGCAATATAGCATATATGTAAGCGCTTATCTTAGGTCCTTAAAACTGTAAATATTTCCATCTTTTGACAACAGATAATAAGTACGTGGATGTGACAAAACGACTGGAAATGACAAATTGTGTTTACTGTTTACGCACAAACAGATAACCATGGAAGAGATAATTTTAATTTTAATTTATCTCTTCCGTGCAGATAACTAACTTATAGGCGCGGATCCAAGGGGAGGGGACCTAAACTACCCCTCCCTTCAAAACATACCTGGAACTGCTTTGGAGTTTTTGAGTGAAACTTGGATGCGCGCCTCAACCTTGTTATCTATGGTGTATCTCATGTAATTTTAATTAGTCTTAATATTTAAACTGCTTAATTCATTAAGGTCCGTAACTACATACACTTACCACCTAATAAAAAAATCAATAACCATATTTTTGTTTTATTTTGTGATCGATTACTTAAATGAACTTATAAATACATACCATCACGCCTGTATTCCCCGAAGGGTTAGGCAGAGGTGCACTTAATGTACACCCACAGTTCGCCGGTATGTTTGGGTCCCATGTAATAGGGGGCGAGCCTATTGCCATTCACCGGGCACAAATCCAGACTCCGAGCTGCTACTGAGAATTTCATAGAAAAACTCAATAACACTTTGCTCGACCTGGGGATCGAACCCAAGACCTCTAGCGTAGCAGTCGCGACTGGGACCACTAGACCAACGAGGCAGTCTCATGAACTTATAAAGATATTGGAAATATAAGGACAGGCGTACAAAGATGGAGGTAAGCCTGTTTTTAAAGCTGGAGATCTGCAAAAAACATCCAGATATCAATCTGGTATCAAATAGGTAGTAGACGCCCGGTAATCACCAGTTCAATTCTGTGTGGGCTGTGTGGTAGAGAATAAACTGAAGGTCAGTACTTATACTTAGTTTCTTTTTGTGAGATCGTTATGGTCCAGAAGGAGATAGCAGGAGACCGTGGCAGTGGTGTTTGGCCCATCAAGGCTACATCTAGCAACCCCCTGTAAGTCGCACGTGGAGACCTCTAGAATCGCGGGGACACAAAGTTGAAAGGATGTATGTCCACTTAGTGATCATAGGTGGTCGCAAAACGGAGAAAAATTCTCTGAGATGTGTCTCCTCCGGGGAAGAATAAATTTATTTCCCGGAGTCTAAAACTGCCACGTCTTCAGCACAATAGACTGCATAACAACGTGTGACATATTAATTAAAAGACCTTAAAGTATCTATGTAGTATAATTCATTTTTATACCTACCTAATTCTGTGCTACTTTGAAAAATGCAGTTCAGATCAAGGAAGGATACTTATGATCTAATTATGAGGGGCGTGAAAGTATGTATATTAACATATACCTATAGATGACTGTCACAAGCGCGGATCCAAGTTAAAGAGTATTTAGAACCCCCACTATCCAAATGAATTCCGTCTGTTTTTGGAGTTCGGGCGCTTATCGAAACATGGATCCGCCAAATTTTATTGTTGCGAATAATTGCCTCAATTATTCTGTAACTCGTCAATTTAGCTTATTCAAAAAACGATTCCCCTTATAAATAAATATAGAATGATATAGTGGGTACTATATCATTAAATATTTGTTTGTTTTCTTTTGTCATCCGAGTCAATATGAGAATAAAATCAAGTATACCACCACTGAGTTAGCTGTTAGTATTACAGCTAACTTATATAAAAATATAAATCTATGTACAAAAGTAAACTTAGGTGCTCATTATTCAAAAGCCAGTTGTCTAACAATTCTAGTCTCAGCTTCTACATTCGAATGTTTCTACCTGTAGAGAATGTTGTCATGTAGCTATTATTATTATTATTTATATCACATCGGAGCGTATCGATTAGACCTGCGCACTGTAGTTAGGCGTCGCCCTTTATGTGTACCTATTATTCTAGACTCCTAGTGCATCTAGCCTGCTATCGGTCACCGTGTCACCGTGTCCAGTCGTTCCGATCGCGAATTCCTGAGCAACAGGCAAAGGTTTGTACAATTTCTTATCAATAGTGATTAAGTATCTAATGATAAGTTAAGATTTTTTTCAGAGTCTATGATTCGGTCTCCAAATAAACCGATACAAAAATATATAAAGCTTATTTTATTGATTGACTTGTTTTTTTGGCTTTCAGGCGGAGATCGTCCATTTTACGTGAGATGTGGTAGTGGTGAGGCGAGCTGGTCCTTCGAATCGTGGTTGGGACGCGTTGCTCAACTGCCCAGCCTAACACAAAAAGTAGGTGAGTCTATTTTTATAAGTATGATGAAGATACACTTCACAATATTCGCATGTATTGGAAACAGTTTTTCTCAGCAAAACATACTTTACAATGCGAATAACTATTCTATGGTTGAGCGCAGGCGTCTTCTTTGCAAGGGAAGTCCGTTGTAGGGGATATGAATTCGGTTAGCCATTTTTTGAAAAGGGGGTAATTTTTGTTGCAATTACAATGACCGGTTTTGCTAATTAGGTAATCGTATTATTTATCAGATCCCAGTCTTCATTAGTCGTCATCATCATGGAGCCTGATAACTGTGGTGACGAAGCGGCCATCATGGCAGAACTGAAGGAATTACGGGACCAGATGGATACGTTGTACACGAGGGTAACTGCTTACTCGCTACGCGTACGCGGTCAACTTCCAAATTTAGATGATGAAGTCGATGATTTCCAAGGAACCGAAACTGATTACAATGGACAGCAAGCAAAGGACTTCGAATGGGATACTGTTCCGCTTTACGAGATCACGAAACCGCAGCTTGCCCTAATTGAAGCCAAATTGAAACGCAAGCTCCAACAGAACGATATTGTCTTTGCACGGCCACCAGAAATGTTGCGGGACCCCACTACGGGTGAAAACGCTCCCCGCGCCCGCGTTGTCGTCGTCAAGAACTTGGTTAGCGAAGAACTTGAGTTCGTTTAAATGTTTCAATTTCATCAAATGTAGTAAACTATAATAAACAAAATTTAAGCATATTATTTGATCTTTAAATGAAAATGAAATGAAAATATTTATTTCAGACCAAGAACACACTGAAATTAGCGGCCATTTGACTAATGGCAAATGGCGACTGCATAGACCCATTCTACTTTTATCGTCCAGTTCCTTTTTTCCTTCCCCTCCCTTTTCCTTAAATAGGCTCGGCAATGCAACTCCTTTGTTATTGCAGATGTCCATGGGCGGCGATGACTACTTGCCATCAGGTAGCACGCCTGCGTTTGCCGGGTTATCCCATAAAAAAAAACAATACATAGGTACTAGCTGTGAATGATGACGATTATCATGGTTATATGTAGATGGAATCATGTAGTAGACGGAAGAGACAGCTTTTCTGTGTAGAACAAAGCGCATATAAAAATTACATAATACAACATTCTTGAAATCGATGTTGGCGAGGGCATGAAGGGGGAACGGGAGGGATGCACCAGCGGGCTAGGACTGCCGCTGCAAACAAAGGTTGGGCGATTACCAATATACCTGTATATGTAATATTATTGACCTGCATCATATATTAACATCAAGAGGATATTGATTGAGACCTGCGCGTTGCATCTAGACTTTAGCTCATAAATTGCATCCAGTGGTCCAGTGTCGCAGTGCGCCACTGGCCGCCGTGTCGCTAGGACGGTTGTTGAAGCCTGACTTCCAACCCTAAGTTCCTGCACAACAGACAAAGGTATTTCTACTAAGTTTAATTATTAGGCCATTTCTTTTCCATTATCATTAATTTTGCAGTGCTCAAGTATTATTTTAGTGTTTTGTCTATTGAAGGAAAAATCTCATAACTACTATTCGCTCACACACTTGGAGAAAAATCGATAATGTCTCTATTAATAAATTTTATTTCGATCCAACGAGATTGTGTTAAGTAATGTTGGCAATTTTTATTGTGCTATTTTCCTAATCGCTATGAAAAACATGTACGTCATGAAAGGTTTGGTTGGGTCCACGGCGTAGGCGTAGGCGGTAAGCGGCTACGGCGTACCCGTATTTAAAATGTGGTCAAATATTTTTTATTCTTTGTTGAGATGACCTAGCCGTTGTCCATATGGGCGTGGTAAGCTTTTCGCTCGAGGAGGGGGTGGGGGGGGGGGGTGGACGACATATTTGGCCTGGGGTGGGAAGGGGGTGATGCAGGTGGAGGGGAGAGGTCCGCAGCGGCGGGGGACAGGGTACCTTACTAGGGGTTGCCAATCGATAACGTCATAGGGTGTGGTCCTCTTTCTATTTATCATACCAAGCAATCATTAAGTGCACTTAATATAGCTATATTTTTGTATTTGTGCGTTTAGGCGGAGTGATCTTCGCTGTGCCTCGCCGTGCTAGTGAATTGGTCCTTCGAGTCGCCATCTTGACCACGCCCAGCTAGCGGCCTTCATTACCGCGTATCACTACCCTAACTCACAAGGTATGTATATGATTAGTATAATTCATTACCTCAGCCTTTTTCCAATAATTAGGGTTGGCTTCCATTCTAACCAGATTTGGTTGAATATCAGTATTTTTCACGAAGCGACTGCCATCAGACCTCCCAATTCTAGTAAATACCAGTATTCTAAGAATAAACTATAGACTGCTTATCAGGCTTTTTTGGCTTCTGATTACCATTAACAATTGTCATATTTAGGTGTAGGTACGTATTATTTAAGCAGAACTTATAGTTTTGTGCAATGATTAGATGAGAAGTCAGACAAACTTCTTCCTAATCAATACTTTCAGGCTATTCAAGTTTTTAGTGTAGTGCGAATATTTCTCAATACACTCCATACTCCGTTCTCATTAGTACTTGTTGGGTTAAGTCAGTCAAGTCTCCTAAAGCCTGCAGGGTTCATTAGGATGTGCGTCGTTTCGGTGGCGAGCCCCTGCGCGTTTTTATTGCTACGCTATCAATTATTTATAATATTGTCATTGTTCCCCAGGTACCTGGACCTCAAACAGTGTCAGAAGCTCTGCGAGTGGCAGTCGAACCACAAGACCTTTGATGCGAAGACCTGAAACCTCAGTTCACACCATGCCTCAACACCTGCAACGAATAGACTAAACAAACTTATCACTCCAAATAATCAGCTTTCACAGATTACTTATTTTAATCAAAATAAGTAATCTGTGAAAGCTGATTGTTTTAATATAAACCCGACGTATTGATCAAAATGGAAATTATGGCAGAAACAATGCGCAAACGCAACTTAGGTTGGGCTGGCTACCAGTCTATCCAGAATCGAACATCTAACGGGAATACCATAAGACTTAGCATACTAGTGGGGTGTTACACTTTCGCCCTGGTATGTCTATGGCGGTTCCAACACCCGGTGGCTAGACTGGTGATCAGATCTTTTTTGGGGCTTTTAGGGACCTTATTTCTAATGCTCATAATGCTTATTTATCCTGTAAGCATTATGCCGAGAAATTGCATACTAGAGTAGGTTAATTCTAGCATGCTATTTCTCCTTAAACTGTATGTAAGGTCGCTTAAGCCATTTGCGAAGTTGTGTAACCAAAATCAATGTTATACAACTTTGCAATTTTGTGTGTCTCATAATTTAACGCTATTTTTTAAGCAAGAGCTTTTAAAATAACGTTGAAAATATTTTTAAACTAAAAAATAATTTATTCAGCCTCTTACTATAAGTAACGTTATTATAAAAAACACCATTGGAAGGAAGTAAGGAACTTTTTTTATTTTATTTGTCACTGTGAAGATCTGACGACACCTGGGAGCAGTGTCTGGGTTGTGACAGGGCCAAGAATATTCAAAATCTAAAATAAAGTAATATGTAACTATTTGGCGTACCTACCGACTCTTATGTCTGCTACTAGAGGCTCTGGCCAACTTAAAATATAATTACAGTTTCATACGAATTGATTGTCCGTTTAGAATTCATTGAATTGAATTCTAAACGGACTCGTGTAGGTACTATGAATTTCTATACAAATAGAAAACTTAACATCATACAAAAAACTGCAAAACACTACTTTGAAGTGCAGTTATCGGCGATCACGGATTTGACGATTCCTGGATTTGACAAATTACCGGACTTGACAACTTTTATTTATATTTAATAAAATCTTGACTAGTTTAAGCGCGGACCTAAGTGAAGGGGCCCAAATGACTTATTTAATCCCACAATAGCGATATTGGTTTGTGCTCAAGGGTTGGTCTCTTTGACAGCTTAGATCCGCGCCGGAACTAACTTATACGAATATTGGGTGTTATTGACGCAGTTGGTTGAATTAATGTTCGGGAAGTAAATACCTAATGGCAAATAAACAGGCCATCTTCTTTTGTTACTCAATTCATGAAAAAGAAAGAAAGAGCAATTTAATTAATTTAATAAAAAAATAAAAATAAATTGTTTTTTATTCATTTAGTAAGTACCCTAAAACCTGACTGAGATTGTATATCACATGGCCTTTTGGTTCAAGGAAATGGACTTACTTACCTGCATTGTCCAAACTCTGTTTAGACGGGACCACTTATTGTAGGTTTGCTTTAACTTATTGCATTCAACAGGGAACTTCGTGTAACTTAGGAATGGTAGGTGTGTTTTGAAAGCTAATTTAACTTATTAAGTTCGAAATTGGACTTGAATGTTGAGAAAAATGGATGAATTCGGAAAAGCACTAAAAAGTATAGAGCTTTGAAATGCAATATTCTATCGAAATGCTTAAGCCAGTGGCAGGATGATAGCAAGGTAGGGAGATATGGCTGAGTGCGGGAAGATTGGTTCCAGGCCTCTCTCGTTTTATTTTATAAAGGAAAACTTCACAAAGGTTTACAAAAACTACCGCGGCATTATATAGTAGTGTCCGCAAACGATGAACTATAGGATGCTCATTTCGCAGTAATAGATGACAAGATAAAATATTAAACACGCACGTAAAACATAAATAATTTATTTATTATAAAAATTAAATAATTACTCAATGATAGTTTTGTCGATGTTGTCGTAGATCCTGTCTACGTTCTCCGCGGGGAGGGGATCCATGAGTTCAAATTGCAGGTCGTACTGCTGGTCGAGACCCATGTAGCTGTCGCTTAGTATGTACACCGTGTAGATAATGCGACCTGAGAACAGGTGAGGTAATAAACTTTAACCAATATACACACAACATGCATACAACCTATATTTTATCGTTCAGGGAGTAAAGTGTTATTGAGTTTTTCTATGAAATTCTCTGTAGCAGCTCGGAGTCCGGATTTGTGCCTAGTTAATGGCAATAGGCCCGCCCCCTATTACATGGGACCTAAACATACCGGCGAAATCTCGGTGTACATTAGTACACCTCTGCCTAACCCTTCGGGGAAAACAGGCTTGCTGGTATGTTATGTTTGAAAAAGAAGCAAAGAATATTCGTTACTTACCTTTTTTGGATGGTGTAAAGAATGTGACCTGGGCGGTTCCTTTGGGCGGCACTCGCTTCAACGCGTGCAGTTCTCCGTCATCCACTGTGCCCATGGTCACGAACCAGCCCTCGTTCTTCCCCCGAGGGAAGCGAGGACAGAGGACATTGTTTGGATTACCACCTCGACGGTTCAGCTCAAAAAGTAATGTGTATTCCTGTGAGAAGAAAATATTTCAATACAAAATGAACATAATCATACAATGACGCTTGTATTCCCCGAAAGGTTCGGCAGAAGTTTACAAATGTGCACCTACACTTCAACGGTATGTATAGGTTCCATGTACCTATTACATGGAACCTATGATGATACAAATCCAGACTCCGAGCTGCTACTGAGAATTTCATAGAAAAACCCAAGAATACTTTGCTCGACCTGGGGATCGAACCCAGGACCTCTAGCGTAGCGTGGCGCTTATGACCACTAGACTAATGAGGCTGTCAATTAATAATACAAGATGAAATTATGTAAAAGCTAGCTTGTATCCGCGACTTCGTTTGCGGGGACTTCAGTGTCCAACCTCCATAGAAAGTATGCTATCTGTTATTCCAGATTATAAACTATATGTTCGCCAACTTACATCCAAATCCATGCATTAGTTTTTGCGTGATTTAGTAAAAAACATTCGAACATACAAACTGTAATATTTATAGTGTCTTTTTCCTGAACAAAAATTTTAATTACCGTACCCAAAGACTCAAACTATCTGCAGTGTATTTATTACATATTTGTTCCGTATGAGGATCGAACCCCACAAGCCTTGTTGTTTTGTGAAAGGCTTAAAACTGATGGAGCTGAAACTATTTACCTGATCGGCATGTAATGGCATCCACTGATCTCTAGATGGTGGCTGATGTATACGTTTATCTTGTTCACCATCGCCGTCGAACCAAAGCCCGCGCACGCGCATCTTAATGTCCAGTGTCGGCATATCACATATAGCCTGGAATAAAAAAACGACTAGTAAGTAATTTCGTAGTCCTTTAAAGTCGATATTTGCTTGCACTGCTGCAAATGTTACTTTGGTTTGCTAAACAAATGTCACTTCAAAATTTTATTCACAGAGGTATTGCGTAGGCACTGCGGCTTCAACTTTAATGCATTCACAACAGAGTACTAACCTAATCTTGCAATGAATGAATTGATATAATTAATTCTTTCATTTCATTTCAATGATGATTCGCAACGCGATCTGGAACGCAGATGTCGCAATTCCTACTGCTATAAATCTAGAATGTGTTATATACGCCATGAGCATCAGCAACCCATTAGTCCCACTGCTGGGCACGGGTCTCCTCTCCGAAAGAGAGGAATGAGGCTATATTCCTCCACGTTAGCCTACCGCGGGTTAGCAGACTTCACACGCCGTCAAGAAAATCTTTCGAGCACGCAGGTTTCCTCACAATGTTTTACTTCACCGTTTAAGAACGTGATAATTAATAATTATTAATACGCACATGACTTCGAAAAGTCAGAGGTGCGTA
Organism: Subacronicta megacephala; assembly: GCA_958496365.1. NCBI lineage: Eukaryota > Metazoa > Arthropoda > Insecta > Lepidoptera > Noctuidae > Subacronicta > Subacronicta megacephala. Next base: position 4,830,239 of record OY292533.1, read on the forward strand.
CCTTGGATTCGAACTCGAGACCTTTGACTTGGCAGTGCAATGGTCTTATCACTAGGCTATCACTGCACTTTTAAACTAATACACAAATAACTCACCCTATGTATTTGTTCAATCTGATTTTCATCAAACTCTTTCCTCATATACTTGGCTAGCAGCTCATAATTCCTCATGCAAGCTGTCTTCAATCCATTGAGCATGTGGCACGGCTTGTTGGTGTCTGTCGTCATTCGTGAGAATATGTAGAGGTGTTGGGAGTCGATGTGTGGTAGAGTCAGTAGAGGGGACTCGGTCGGCCATCGCGCTTGGACTATTCCCTGCATGAGCATCTGGCAGGATAGGCAGACGGACAGCCACCCGTTTTCTGCTGACGTGTCTATCATTGCCTGTGAAAAAAAATATTGCAAGTGTTGTGTACTGTAACTAGTTTATTTTTCTTTTTTTTTCCTATCAATCCATACTTCAAATAAACGGTCAGTATTCACTATCACATTTATGATATTAAAGGTTGTCTGTAAGAGATCGCTGTCAACTATATGATTGTCAGTCATCACAGGCACTGGTCTCGGTAGCTTAGTTGGTAAAGCGTTTGGTGTACTGAACCAGAGGGACGCAGGTTCAAATCCTGCCTTTTCTTTCACTAGAAAATTCATATCTAATCTATCGAAATATAATAACAAATAAGCAATAAACACAAAATTTTAGCATTGTATGATTTACGAAATTCTACTTTCTTTAGTATTTCATGTTTCTTATTAGAAAAGATATATTCTATATCTAGATTTTTTTAAAGATTTCATAGTTTTTATTATGTTTAAAAAAAAAAACGATCTATTTCTGTTTTTTTTTTATACTTGTTTGATATTGTAGATAAGTCTCAACAATAAAGCGACTTTAACTATGACGCATGACACTGTACTCTTACCTGTAGAATCCTTATAGTCTGGTCAAGAACAGATTTCGTATCTGTGAGATAATCTGTGTTAGGTAGCTGCAGTCTTGTCATGTGAGCTTGAAGTAATAAAAATGCTTTAACATTGGACGAGTCCAGGGTAAGAGCGTCCACTGGGAGACGACATTGCTGGGAGAGTTCGCTGAAAGGAAAAGGGCATATCTTAAATTGAGAAAATGTTACTTTATTAGCGTTTAGGAGATCGCCAAGGACCACAAATGAAGGAGGAATAACTACGTATAAAAGGGGCCAGGAATTAACTACCTGGTTCATTATAATGTTTTATAGTGACTGAACATGACCATATTTTAATATAATTATGATGTACATTACCATGTAAACTTCCAACGAAATTGGTTTGAACGAGATCTAGTAAGTAGTTTTTTTAATAGTCAGAAATCGTAATGGTACGGAACCCTCCGTGCGCGAGTCCGACTCGCACTTAGCCAGTTTTTTTAATGTTTCTTCGTAAAAAAACTTTCACCAAAGCGCACATTTTCACTAGTTTATAATCTAACGGTGGCTGGCCGTCAGATTGTGAACCAATATCAATCAGTGTTCAGTATTACAACAATAAATGATATTATATAAAATAAAATAAGTAATAGAAGTAGGATAAAGTTTCTTTAAACCTAAGATATGTTCAATTTACCCGTTAAGCAGGTCCTCATTGTGTCGGACAGGCAGCGTGGCGTACTCGGCGCTGTCAGCCAGCACCCGCAGCAGCTCGTCTATGTTCATGTTGGACTGAAGGTTGCGCGTGAAGTGCGCCATGGTCTTATACGACAGATAGTAGTACGAGGCAATGCGACCCATCCAAGTGCAGTGGACTGTGCGGAGGTCCTAAAAAAGAAAAACAACGACCATCCATACTATGTTTTTGTATTTTTAGGCATTTTCCATTCAAAGATAGGTCACCTCAAAGACGTAAATAAAAAATGTGAAGGCAAATTTCGACTAGGCGGGTGAGACTCGCGGTGGCTTAGCGGTCATAGCGTCTGGTGTACTTAACCAGAAGACGCAGCGTATTTTCCTTCACAATAATAATTTAATGACCATCCATAGTTCAGAAGTAGCAGTACAAAAATATTTTTTATTAAAAAGGATCATTTTTACGTGGTTTTCTACTAGAATCTTAATCCTAACTAAAATAGAACTACTTATTATGATCTCTGCTAAAGGCTCCGTTATACGTGGCGATAAAAGCGCGCGTTTGTGACCTGTGAATGCATCGTGATATAAGCGATTAATAAAATAGTAATGGGTGGGTGAATTCATTCAACAGAGAGATTATACAGAGGGAAAACAGGTCTTATACATGTCCGCATACAATATTGAGTGTTGATTCAATATGTAGGTACCTGATTGTGTCATTAAAATATTATTTTATATTTGTCTAAATTTGAAATCCTAAAAAGCTTAAATCTATACGAATATTATAAAGAGGTAAAGTTTGTGAGTTTGTGATGTTGGAGGGGGTAAACTCTGGATCTACTGAACCAATTTTGAAAATTCTTTACCTATAGAAAGGTACATTATCCCTGAGTGACATAGGCTACATTATTCCGAAAAATGTCAAGAAACGTATAGTCCACGCGGGCGAAGCCGCGAGCTGAAAGCTATTTATCATAAAAATATTCCTTTACTCCACTACGAGTGCCAAAGCTTAGTGCCTACATTTTGAGTGCCAAAGCACAATTTAGGCATTAAATCCGTAATGTTAATTATGAAGCCAAAACTTAAATTTCGAGATACTGCAAGTTACCTCCTCAATTTCCAAGCAGTTAGCGTTTGCGAGGGCGTCCAAAGAGCATTGCACCAGATGTGACAAGTAATAGTTGACTTCCTGAGGCTCCACGCTCTCCAAGTTGTAGTACGACGGGTTCTTCAGCAGCCGCCGGAAGAAATACGTCCAGGTCATGTAGTCTAGGATGTCTTGCTTCGTTTGAACCGTACCTTAAATTGGATTGAGCGCAAATGTGATACTTGATACGATGGCCAGCACATCAAGTTAGTTCATTTTGAACTTAATCATCAACATTTTAAGGTTTACAATCATTTGGAGAAATTTGACAGTTTTGTAACACCTGATGTGCTGGTGATTCTACATTGAAATGGAAATTTTAAAATATGTAATTTATACTGAGTAGTGTAGTGGGGTTTGCTTTATTTCAAATAACAGGTTTCGTGAAAATATAATTAAGTATATTTTGTATTAATAAAAAAAAGAAATTTAAATAAAAAAAGAAAGAATACTTTGTCCCTGTCTCGCACAACGAGTGTAAGTATAGAATCCGTATGGCGCTTTAGATTGTGACGTCACAAACGTTTACAGTACGCTCTCTGTTAAGCATAAAATTAAAATGCTTAACTTATTTTTTTAACCGTTTTCTTTTTATTTTTATTCAGCAGTTCTATTTATGGTAAACATTTTAATGAGGCTATCAAAATAACACTGAACTAGCCTTTTCGAAGTGCAGCAGATGATTTCTTGACCACTGCACCTATGGAGCCGTGTAACGTATAATATTGTACTCAACCTACCAGCTACAATTTCAGCGTTCAGATGGTCGGGCAGTACATCCAACAGGCTGGACTCCACCGGGAATGGTTCGTACAAGAACTTCTTGTAGAAGTTCTTCTTCTGGTCGTGCACTAACACAACTGCTACTCCTTCGTTGTCGAACTGGAATATTATTATTTTTACTACACATTACATTTCCGTTTCGACAGAATTTTTTTCATGAAATACGGTTTTGTTAAAATATTTGCCTTACTCTTGAATATTTCTTGAACATCCTCTGTTTGTTTGCCGATGATATGAACTATCGGCTACGAAATGCGCGTCTATCGAATCCAAGACCCGCAGGCCTTAGTAAAGGAGCCACTAATACTTAGCAACCGATGTGTAAATCGTGAGCTCAATTTAATTCGAGACTACAAGGCGTTAGACAATGTGGGAGGCCCAGTCAGAGATGGAAGAAGAAGAAGAAGAAGAAGTGGAGTGGAAGGAGGATAAGGAAGCCTAATCTCTGCAGTTGCACCAATGATACTGACTGCCTGGGAACATCGATGTGTTATATCGGGTTTTACCAACGAAAATACAATTATTTCCATCCCATACATTCAACCATACGGTGGGGATGCGATTTGTTTAAAGATTTTTTTTTTGTTTTTGTACGACTTTGGAGGACACCATGGTTAGATTTCAATAGGTAATCCAATTAGATCAGGAAAGACAAAATATAATGGGTAGCACCGCAGGTATATACATCTTGGCTAGATAAATAAACTCTATAATACCTGTGGTCGACCAGCTCTGCCCATCATTTGCAGCACGTCTGTGATGGGCATGTCTACGTATCTCTTCTGTTTGCCGTCGTAGTACTCAGTGCCTTTAATGACCACTAAATGTGCTGGGAAGTTCACACCCCAAGCCAGCGTGGCGGTGCAGATCAGGACCTATGAACAAAGATTATTGTTAGATGTGTTTGAAGAATATATCTTTGAATTTGTGGATTTTTTTATTCAGTTTATGTTAGAAAAACATGATATTGTACAAAAAACTGGCTGCAGAATTCTGATGGCAGTCGTTTCGTGCAAAATATTCCAGTATTCCAGACTAATTAGAACTGAGAGAGATATAAGATAATAAAAGAAGAGGTTTGCAGCAATAAGATTATCCTAAATAATTCGGGATAAAGGAGATTAATGATTCCATACTTTGCAAATCAGATATAATGTTTTTGAAATCACTCACCTGTATCTTCTGATTAATAAATAGTTCTTCAACAGTATTCCTGTCCCTTTCATGAAGACCAGCGTGATGTATCCCGATACCGAACGCTAGAGTCAGCTTTAGGTTCGACTCACGGATGTTCGCTAAAATCTGTTCCATCTCAGACTCTCGCATGTGAAGCCATTGCTTAGGATTTTCCTCTGCCGCTAAGTAAGCGATGAGATCTAAAGCTGTTAGCCTGGAAAATAGTGTTTTATTTAGGCTTAACGTTTAGCCTTGGGCGGCATTTTTTTTTGTTTTTTCGCAAATAGTTCGTGTATAACACATTGTATAGACATAGCAGTAGAAATTGCCACATCAACAATAACTAATTCACAATTGAGTATTAAAACTTTTGCTTAAAATTCGTTATTGTAGAAGATTCTGGTGTAAAATAGAGGATTTTTCCAAAAAAACTATTTTACATGAAAATCTATTACGATAACGATATTTAAACGCGCGTGTACAAAATGTATCTCAGTCACAATCATCGTGTATTTGTATTAGGAATCGGAATTAGGATCGTCTCCGTAGAGTCTGCAAAGTCATGCAGTCAAATAAGGTCTGTGGGTGGTAAATATCTGGGTATATCTGGAATAGCTGTATGTTACCTGGTCTGTCGCCTACTGGAGACGAACACGAGTGAGGGCGCGCACGGCGAGTGAGTCTTTATGGCCTGGAACGTTGGCTTGTTCATGGTCATCATACGCGGACAGTAGTGCCGGCCAGGGTGACCCGATATGTGTACCTGGGAGGTACAACGTTTTATGAAATATCTGCTTATTTCCTGTCATTTCCCTCACCATAAACAGTACTGTACGAGCGAGAGAGGGAGATGACACGAAACAATTTTTTAGTTTAGTAAAACTTTGGCGGTTGTTTAATATTCGGTGTGTGTGACTACATTTATTATTTATGAAACACAAATTGCAAGCATGCCAATTTTTTTTTTTTATAATTTTGACAAAGTACGTATATTAAGCTTTACATATCCAGTATAAGCAAATGACCTCTTATTGTACGAAAAGCCTATACAATGCTAGGTCAGCCGACACTGGAAAATTATAAGTTAATATGCCGTGCGTACATGTTAAAGAATTTATTACACACCTCCAAAGGCACAGGTCGTACGGACGGTCTAAAGTTGTACAATCCCATTTCTCCGATGTTAAGCCAGTTAGCAAGGTCCTTGGCATTGGCTAGAGCCGTTGACAACCCTATGATTCGCAATCTTCGTGATGTATGAGACTCGATGAAGTTGGTTCTAAAAAAACAAATAATATTCTTAGCTCTTATGCAGCGAAAGAAAAGAAGTGGTAATTTCTATTTTTAGGCGTTTTCTAGTGGAGACCGCGTTTGGGCAAGCGATAAGTGCGTCCGCTGACCATATGAAGTGACGACTTGCGGAAGGCAGCGATTGGATGAGGAAAGCCGAAGATCGGGCTCTGTGGCGATCACTAGGACAGGCCTTAGTCTAGCAGTGGACGAGTATAGGCGGATGATGATGAATTAAGGGGGAGGGGTGGTGCTTACTGTAAAAAGAGTCAACGACAAAAATGTTTTTTTGAGTTAGTGTAAAGTATAAAGTGTACAGGTATATTTTGGAGATTTAACATACTAGTCTTGATTACCATTACTACAAAAATATTTACCTAGACACAATTACCTCCAACACCGGTCCTCTATCTTCTCCGAGCAGATGAATCTCGTCTATAACTATGAGCGCCACATCTCGCACGTAGTTCCTGGTTTGCCACGATCGACTGATGCCGTCCCATTTCTCTGGGGTGGTAACTATGACGTGCGAGTTCCGTATCGCTCGGATATCGGGTGATACGTCACCTAAAATTATTTACCTTTATAGTTATAAATATATTTATCTTCTAAGCTGTGAATTATAAACACATTGCATTTTGCTTCCAGCTTTTCAGGCGTACCTCTAAGGAGATGATTTATATGGGTTTGTGTTCCCGTATAATTAGAATCTGGAACTCTTCCAAGTCTCGAATGTATAGCATAGGTTGTAGGTTATTATCCGGAGATAGCGCTTAAAGGCAACTCTATTCAATAACTTATGTTTTAAAACGTGAATCGGTTATTTGCTTGGTTTGTCAGTAGTTTAAAGTTAGTTTTTTCTACTTCTAACCAGTCGGTGTTCCACTAGGTAGAATTAAGATTTACTAACCTGTCAACTCGACGACCTGTTTCCCCAATCTCTCTTGAAGTCGTACCTTCCAGTCTTTTATTCTTTCTTTTACAAGAGCTTTCAGCGGTGCTATGTAAACCACCTAAAATTATGACACGTTTTTTATAAGTTTTGCTATAACAATTTTAATTTATTTCAACTAGATTTCAACAAACATGAACAACATGGTTTAAGAATGGATTAAATAATACTATACAATAGCCAGAGTTTGACTGTATTTTTGTTTGTTTGTTTTATAGCGCTAATCTCTGGTTCCAGTCGTCAGATTATATTTTTTTATTATGTTATGATAGCCCGATTTTTACTAAAGAATTACGGACTTATAAACATCACACTACGAATGAAGACACATACACACTAATAATGAAGAAAAATATAAATGCATATAAATTAATATAATAAAAAAAGCTTACATAAAACTATCTTTTTGTATTTCCTATGCATTTTCTATGCTAAGATTAAGTATGAAGTTATTTAAATAAATATATTTTTAGTGATGGAAAATTTTTCAAAAGGTTAGATTCCTGCCCGCAGTCAGAATTTTTCCTTTACTAAAAATAACTTAGATAAAACTAGTTTCGCATACCTTACAATTGGGGTACTGGTTGAACACCCTAAACATGGCAACCTCAGCAACTATGGTCTTGCCAGAACCGGTGGGCGCTCCTAGCAAAACATTGTGGTCTGTGTGGTACAGGCAGTGGAATATCTGCGTCTGTATGGGGTTGAAGTGGCTGAAATTGTACAGCATCTCGAACGACGGGTTGTTTAATGCCGTCACCGGTAGAGGTTGCAGTTCTAATAGATCTGTGGAAAGTAGTTTTTCAAGTTTTGTGAATATTTACTTAAATATTTTGATGCATTGATGATTTTTAATGCACGACTCTCATACGAACAGTGCAGTCAAAGAACCGTTCATGTGGTTATTTTGTATTCACTGTTCATAATATGGTTCCTATGACAGTCATAAGACGAGAAATGATCATCACAATTTTTAGGGGGTGAAAGAAAGTGCTTATTATTTGTAAACTACATCAATTATGGTTACAACTACATCCTGAAATACTGAAAATTAATTCTGCTGTATGAAACAGTCGTTTCTTATAATCAATTTGTATTTTATTTCGTAATACCTGTGTGTGGTGGATGAGTTTCTGGTAAAATCAAATGCTGGAATGTTAGCGGCAACACACTTTCTGACCCCAACCATCTGGAAAATATATATATTATGGAGATAACTTATTGAAGTAGATCTATGATTAGATATTGTCTCAAAGCATGTAGCATTTCTATTTATACGCTAAAATTCTCTGAAATTCCCGCATGATGAATTTTATTATGATGATTATGTATGACATTTTGTATTGGAATTCATAGTGCTTTTGACTAAAAGTATATTATTTAATTTATTGATATATATAGCTTCCATCCACTGCCAGCAACCTTCGTCAAATCATCGGTCTTGTTATCGCTCTTCTGTGGCTGGCAGCGGATGGATGCGAGTTGCCCAAGACCGAGCGCTTTTTTGGGGAGGCTTACGTTCAGCAGTGCAGCAATAGGCTGATATGATGATGATGATGATATATTGTTTGTGAATGTTTGTAAAATGTATGAGTGCCACTTTCAGACACAATCGAACTATTGTTAATGAAAAGAAAATGGTGTTTACCTTTCTGACGTCGCTCGAATGTAGTACTGTGGAGGTAGTGGCTCACTGATTGGTATTGTTATCACCAGCTCTTGTGGCTCATTGGTTATTACCTATCAATACAAGTAGAATCAGTTCGACGAATAGTTATTGCAATGACATTATTTGAAAGAATGGTCGTTCTTGACTCAGATCCGCAAGCGAAATAAATCTTAGGGTTTTTTGGTATTTTATGTAATATCAATGATCGGATATGTATTTTTATTTCAGTGGTTAACTTAGTTAGTTACCTTTCGAAGGAAAAATATAGTTTTTTTTTTGAAAATTTTAAGTATTACCCGGTGCCTGTAAACTTGTTACTGCGGTCTCAGTTAATTTTGTATGGAATGGAACCTTCTTTATAATTTAGATTTTTTTTAAGTCATTATTTTAATTGTTTTTCATAAATAAGTTTCGCATACTTGCCTGTTTTTTAGTAATGAGGAAGTACTCGTGGTAATACATAATGTCGGTCTCTGGGTCCTCCACCCATATCCAGAAAGCTTCAGGTGCTTTCCCATGGTATTTGTCGTTCCATCTACATTTTAAAAAGAAAAGACTTTGAAGTTTTTTTTTATGTGATGACAGCATTGTTATGTTTGTCTAAACTAGTTCAAATTCTTTAATGCATTCATGTGTTACGTGTAAAGGTACAACATGAAACCCCGTAAGGGTACAGCAACATTATGTAATAATGATGATAGCATGGAATGAGTCTAAAACTACAGCCTGATAATCCATACAAGTACCTATTACTAACACATATTCACTACCTACTACAAAACTCTATTCTACCTACAGAAGTGAAATGTAAGTTTTTTTATTTATGGGATAACTCTGCAAACGAGCACATCTCTGCAATACCAAAGGATTTGCAGATTCGTTGCCGAGCCTATTTAAGATAAAGGGAGAGGAAGGATAAAAGGATAATGAAAGGGACTGAGGGAGGAATTAGGCTTCCGGCGCTCCACACTCTACACCGTACCAAACGCAACAGTATTCATACTGCTACTTGACTTCGATATTCTGTGTACTTCTCCGCTCGTGCTGACCCATTCATGCTGGCATGTAGACATACATGCCAGCGAGACACAACTACTACTAAGATTATAGCTTACTTGAAATTAGGTGTGATGGAGAGACGTATCCTCAACACAGTCCTCGTGATCGGATGCAAGCTAGCTTCCATCTCAAGCAACGGGAACTCATCAGCACATTTCTTCAAGTGTCGCGCGTTTTTGGGGTTCCTTATTAAGTCACCTAAAAGTACAATCATAGCATTCCATCACGCTTTTCCGAAGAGTTAGGCGGTGATAGGTGTGCTTAGGTATGGATTCCATGTAATAGAGGGCTTTAATAGGGAGTCTTTAGCGATTAATCGGGTTATCATAACTCAAAATGAGAATTTAATTAGAAATCTTAGCTTAAAGTAGGAATAAAACCCAGGACTTGCTTCACAGCTGGCCTTGACACAAATCAACTTGACACAATCAAATGAGATTTTTTTATCATCGAATTCATTTTATAGGATTTTACATAAAGAATCAAACGAACGACGATTTAAAGAAGGTGGCTGGCAGCGGATGGATGCGAGCTGCCCAAGACCGGGATGGTTGGCGCTCTTTCGGGGAGGCCTACGTTCAGCAGTGGACGGCAATAGGCTGACATGATGATGATGATTACATAAAGAGTTTTAAGCAAAACTATACACCACAAAATGTGTTCTAATAATCAGCGAAAATTAAGTATGACTAGATGTATGAATGTGGACGAAGCAAAAGAAGTATGCAAGAATCGTAGCAGATGGCATTCTGTAGTTTCTGCCTACCCCTATGGGAAAAAGGCGCGAGTGTATGTATGTATGTAATTAAGTACATATTTGCCTAACCCTTCGGGGACTAAGGCGTAATGATATATTATGTTCACGTTAACACTTACCAACTTCCTTCCAATCCATATCCCGTATTTGGTCGGGTTTCAGCATTGGGTACTCGATGTGTTTCAGTGTCTCTATATTGAAGCAATTAAACTGTCTCATGTCGCTGTAGAAGTCCCATTGTTGTAGTTCTAACATCTTAGCCATCTTCAGGTACAAGCCTGCCATGTAGGCGTTGTTCTTCCGAAGGGTTATCTCGAAGAGGGCCCGCACTATACGTACTGCGTTCTGTAATTTTTTGGTAGATACGCTTCGAATATCGGCCTAGACTATCGATACTAATGAGTATCGAATATCGAGAACAATGAGTGTCCAATATAGATAATAATGGAAGCGAATATCAATAACCTACTCATTTATTATTGGTATCCGCTTCCAAAATATTGATCGAATATGGAACCTACTGATTACTCATATCGATATTACTGAGTATCGAATATAGTGCTAATAAGGTTCATAGAATGTTACTAATAATGAGTGGCGAATATTGAATTTCGATCTATCTGAGTATCGAAAATCGATACTACGGATAATCGAATATTAATACAATGGAATGACGTTTAAAAATGTTTAAAGCTTCTGTCAAAAGGGCAACATCTACTAAGGCCTATTGTATCAGTGGATTGAATCAAATTAAAAGCAGTTTTATATCTGCATATTCTTATAAAGTACCAAGCTATCGTAAGATATGACATGGAAAATTCTGCTTCTACAAACCTGGCTAATATAATTAAGATCGGACTGTAGCGAGGATCCATTGATGCGTCCCCTCGACAAGTAAGTTTGCAGCAGTATATTAATCTTCCAATGTATATCTTCTGGAGGGTCCTCAATGCGGAGCTCACAGTATTGATCCTTTAGACTCCATAGTTCTGTTAACTCTTCTTTTCTTATCTGAAAATATTAAGCTCGATAAACAAACACAAATTTTGATGATGGTATCGAAGTTTGTATGTAGGTAGATAGAGAATATTAAAAAAGAATGATATTTGATTATACCGGTGGAATTGTCCTAGTATCTTTAATTCGATACTGGATTCCATATGAGCGGCGGCAGGCGGCAAAAAAATCAAATGCATACGAGTATCAAACTTGTTTTTTTTTTATTCGCAAAAGTTGAAATATTTGCTTTTATGTAGAACATTTTAATGCATGCATATATACTTTGTCCATTATGTGAACCGTTTTTTGACAGATGGAACTAGTGATTGCAGGAACGTAACAATGCGATTATCGACCCGATTATTGACACTTTCATTACTGTCTAGTAGTGATTATCGATTTTTAGGTTATGAAATCGAAAATGGTGCAACGACGACCAATAATAAATAAATATGTATAATATTCATCTGATTGTATTAATTTTTGTATAATATTCATTTTCCATCCATTTCTTTTCAATAAGATTGTTTAATTTATATTTTATTGATATTAGAGTGGATGCCATTTTCCGATACTGATTTAATGTCATTATTCAAAATGATTGCAGCGAATACATTCGATTGCATCACTAGACACGGTAGAATGTGGTAGAATGTAGCTAAATTTAATACGCTTAACAATAAGTTTTTTTTTTTGGAAAATCCGTTACATTTATGGTATTATAATGTCTGCAAGGAATCATAATTAAGATAATTGAATAACATAAGGTAGATAATACATTTATTTTGTTACGCATTTCAAAGTTATCTTTTTCGTAATCTGGAACAGCTACGCTCTAAGGCAGTCTAAGGCATCTGTCAAAAAACGGTTCACATAATGGACAAAGTATAAGGTATGTTTTCAATAAGAAATGTATGTGTGTTTGAGCCCGCAATAAAGATAATGATGAAGCAAAATTATCTATAGTTAAAATTTTACTAACTGCTAAATTCTGATTAAAGATAAAACCTACTTTAAGTTGTTGGAAGTCGGAGCACCTGGTAAGCATTTCTAGCACATATCCCTGAGTCATAGATTTTCGCACCATAGAGTTGAACACCTCCATCGTCTCGCACGTTATGTAGTAGTGACTTGCTGTGCGGCCCAAATCTATCAAAATATTGTTGTTAGAAGCGGCGGTAGCCTAATTAATGGGGACTATAAGTTGGACTTGCGATCATTTGGTTGGTGGTTCGAAACCCACCCATTGCACTACCGACGTTGCACTAGTTCGAGGGGTTAACAAGAATACTAGTAATGTGCGACCCATATTGCTAGTAAGGTTTTTTTTTAATTAAAAAAAAAATCACGATGAATAGCATATTCAGGATCTTAATTTCACTACCTAAATTTGAGTAGGTAGTGAAATTTGGGCCTCAGTATCATGTTATTTGTGTTAATTTTGATGATACGTTTAGATAGCCTGTAATGTCAATACGTGATATATATAATTATATATATTTACCAGTAATATTGAGTTGTCCAGTCCGTTCGTTGTAACGTATCATGTGCGTGTTATCAAGTTGCATAGCAGCTGCAGTAATTAGTTCGCGTCGTTTTGTTTCTAACATTGGCTCTTCTTGCACATCCGAATATGTTAGGCCGTATACCTTGAAGAAAATTACACTATCATTATGACATACCATATCAGAGTTCGCCAGTATGCTTAGGTCCCATGTAATAGGGAGCAAGCCCATTGCCATTAACCATCACCATTAACAAATCAAAACTCCGAGTCGAGATTTTCATATAAAAACCCAATAACACTTTGCTCGACCTGAGAATCAAATCCAGGACAACGTCGCAGTTGCGCTGACGATCACTAGACTTATAAGGTAGTCTACAATGCAATGAATGTTTTAGTTTTTTAGTCTTCAACAGTAAATATCAGATAGATATAAGCATAAAATATAAAGTACAGTTTGTTCGAAATAAGTAAGCCGATCGGAAGATAGCCGTTCCGAACTACCGCGGTGATAAAATCGTTTAATTAAGTGTTTTAATACATAAATATCGAAATTAGTAAACAAAATAATTAGAAATGTGAAACATATACGACTCTAATTATATTTACACCGACTCTTTCTATAAAAAATGTACCACTTCTAAACCACTTGCAGATAACTTCCGATCGGCTTACTTATTTCGAACAAACTGTATCCTACAAATATTATTTTATAAGAACGTCCGTAATTGGGTTGCCTTACGTTCGCCGAGATCGTCTCATTCCAACTCTTCCACATACGATACTTCCTACTCAGGTTGGAACTAAGTCGGAAGACTACGGAGAACCTAAGTCTATAATTTTTTTTTTATTAGGATGGATTTCGAAATTCTTGATGCATACCAGTTCTTCTGTTTGGCTTTTATTACAGTGAAATAAGAGTAAATTTTAAATGAAATTGAGAAAAATACGATGAGATTTTGCAATTACCTGTGGATTTATTCTCATTCTTACGAATAAGTAGGTGTAACTCAACCAGTCTACTGCTTCATCGATGTTCGTCACGGTACCGAGAGCGACCTGAAAGACCAAACAAAATTATTGCGGTAAGTGAAATTATGATTTTAGAAGCCATTTTGATTTTGACTTTATATTATATTCTCTCTTGAAATTGAGAACAAATTAAAGACATATTTAAACATTTGGGAGTATAAATTAGGTATAAATAGCTGCAATAAAAAAATATTACTTTGCCTGATTTTAAAAGGCAAGAAACAATTTGGAAACACATGTGTGATTCTACAAATTATAACTCCGATCAACTATATAACTAAAAATAACGCCAATAAGATTGAATTGAGATCCAAAGTGACATATTTATGACTCTGTAACTGGAGCAAAAACATATTTTTTAAATATTTTTGGCATCACAATTTTAGGTAAAGCTCAGTTAATTTTGTTGTACCTAAAGTTGAGCTATTAACTTATTGGCGCCTGGTTTTGCGTTCGTTAAGATCTCAAAGGGGTTAAAAATATGATAACTATAATCTAAGAATTATCTCTGTATCACTCTAAGGATGTCTGGCAGAAAATGCCTAATGGCATTAAGACCGCCCTTGTACCAACTGCGCATAATAAATTAATAAAACAACATAAAAATAAATAATCCTTACCTCAGCGTTCAAATTATCAGCTAACAGATTGATAAAATTGCTCTCAATGGGGAATTGGTTGGTCATAGACTTCAGGTAGTGCGTTAGTTTGTCGTGCGTGGTGATTATAATGCCAGTTCCGGACGTGTCAAACTGCGGCCGGCCGGCACGACCGAAGATTTGGAGCACATCTAGTATGCTCAAGTCTACGAACGTACCGTGGCTTTGGTCGTAAATTTCTGTTCCCTGAAAATTAAAGGTGACATTAGAGTTGTGACTTATAAATGCAAGAACTTTTTATCATCATCAACCCAATTACTGTCCCTAATGGGCACGGTTGAGAGGAGCTGGCCTACTGCAGGGTGACAGACTTGACTCGCGAGAAAATCTCTCAGGGTGCTGGTTTTCTCACAATAATTTCCTTCACCGTTTTAAGCGTAGTTGAATTTTTCCTTCACTAAAATAACTTTGTAATCTGAGCTAGTAAATGTAAAAAAAAAACGATTGCCAAAATTATTGTAAAAACTAAATTGTACAACGTGTTGGGTCCACTAGTGTTTGAAAAATATAGACGCACCCGAATTACTACAGCATGCGCCGGTAAGTTGACTCCCCACGCCAGCGTGGAGGTGCACACCAGGACTTTTATATAACCATCTGCAAAGTATTTCTCTACCATATTTCTGTAAATAAAAACATATTTATTTTAATCACCATATTTTGAGTTAACGAGTGTTTTAATACCACTATTTGCTCAGTCAAGAGTAGTCTTAATTAATATGCTATATTGTTTTTGACCACAAAATCAGGCAGCACTAGAAAAAGGTAGGACCTTTTTTGAGCGCCGTCTGGTTATAGATATAGGCCGTCTATAATCGTATTCTTAAGCTAATGCCAATTCATATTTGAAGAATAGAAACAAGTGACGGCCAATAAAACCAACGACACTTAAAGCTCCTATTTTCTCCAAAAGCGCATAAAATTTATTCCAGAAATCTCACCTATCACTTCTCAGCATACCAGCATGATGGCACGCGAATCCAAACGAGAACAGCTCAGCCAACTGCTTATTAGGGCTGCTGCTAATAGACTTCTTAGCCTTAAGGAACGCGCCGGAGTCTTCAGGCTCAAAGTGCTTGAGGTGACCCTTCTTCTGAGCTATCTCCTTAAGGACCATAGCCGTTTGGTGGGTCGCATTACGGGCGTGGACGAACACCATGACCTGGTGGCCTTTCTGGACCATGTCAACCGCTTTGTCGTAGCATATTTCATTCATTGTCTGCATCTGTTGCAAGATTCGGGTTACTGTTACATTCTAAGATGGCTTTTTAAATTGTATTGGGAAAAAGAAATGGAATAATAATAGTGGTTATTATAGCCTTCTGGTTATTAAGTAGTACTGGATACTCAACATAGGAGCTAAATTGCTCTGCTGGGGTAGTGGAGGAACGACAACTCGCTCCCGAGACCCAAGCTAAAAGTGGTGAGGCAAAACTACCGTATGGTTTTAGTCGGTAGGGCACCCGACACGCCCCGTCAAGGATTTCCACACGTCAACAAAAGGGCTACATAAATTACAATTTTATGTGAATCAAAATAACATTCACGAACACACGTCTTAAGGTGTATTTTTGCCTGAAAGATATTTTGTTACCAGTCTCTTATACTCACTTGTCTGAGATGTGAGCCTCCACCACTGCCAGTATCCTTGACACCTATGAACTGTTGCTCTAGAGGCACCGGTCGGAAGCGAGAGTCGAAGAAGAATAGGCCGATGTTTGGATTCACACGTAAAAATCTGAAAAGAAAACAAAATATATTGAGGGATATTGTTACCACAGTCCACCATAATATCTAACTGTCCCACTGCTGGGCACGGTTCTCTTCTCAAAACGAGACATGGCTCTGGTATACTGATTCCCTCATGAAATGTTTTAACAGTTAAAGCAAGTGATCGTAATTTATGTATTATTTGCAAATTAACTTCATTGGTTAGGCCCTTCAAACTAAAAAGCTACATCGCACAATACTACATGGCAGTAGATGGCAGCACTAGATTTAAGAATATTGAGGCACCTGAATTTTATCAGCATTTGGAGGAGGCGGTGTAACTCTAGGATTTTGTACTAGGTTAATGGACAGATAATTAAAATAACTTACAGCTAATATACATTTTGTTACTAACCTAGCGACATCCAGATAATTAGGCAGTGTAGCAGACAATCCGACTATCCGTATCATATTCTGTGTGGACTCGACTTGTCGCAGTGTGCGCGCGACAATCGCCTCGACTATCGGTCCTCTGTCGCCGTGCAGTAAGTGAACCTCATCGATGATTATCAGCTTCACTATTGATGCTAATTCCGTGTCGGCTAGAAAAGAGCTTTTGTTAGCGACCAACGCCATCTAGTGATTAAAAGGACGAACTAGAAGGCGAGCTTGGCGTTGTATCTGTCAATTATTCAATTTAACGTTGGAATGTGTCACTGGGTCGTCGCAAAAAAGAGGTAAATAATCGAATGAAATGACGCCAAGCCCCATAATACATAATCAGAAAGAGACAGTAATTTCAAATGTAATTATTGATTATACTCACTGGCCCCTTTCCTAGTCACAACATCCCATTTCTCAGGTGTGGTGACAATCATTTGGGTCTGTTGAACTTCAGTCTTTGTTAGTTTCATATCCCCTGTCAACTCTCGCACTAATATGCCAAGCCCTTTGAGACGCTTGCCGAAGCTCGCTGTCATTTCCGAAGCTAGAGCCTTCATTGGAGCTATGTAGATTATCTGAATGGAAAATGGTCTTACGTCAGTATTTGTTTTTTGTTTATAAGGCAGTTTTTATTTGACACGCCTAAATACCCTGAGGGTGTATACCCATAGTTTGTTGGTATGTTTTTTTAGGTCGAATCTAAATAGGTGACGGTAAATTACCAGCAACCGGGCATTCATACAAATTGTATGTCTCTTACATTTGCCAAAAAATGCATATGATGATCAGGGCGAGACAATTTAAGTGCAAACTATCTGAAACCGTATGAAGATGAGTTTAGCTCAAAAGGGAGACTGCCTCGTTGGTCTAGTGGTCCCAATCGCGACTGCTACGCTAGAGGTCTTGGGTTCGATCCCCAGGTCGAGCAGTGTTATTGAGTTTTTCTATGAAATTCTCAGTAGCAGCTCGGAGTCTGGATTTGTGCCCGGTGAATGGCAATAGGCTCGCCCCCTATTACATGGGACCCAAAACATACCGGCGAACTGTGGGTGTACATTAAGTACACCTCTGCTTAACCCTTCGGGGAATACAGGCGTGATGGTATATGGGAGATTTTCTTACAAAGTATTTTTTCCAACATCGAAATGGAATTCCAGCTAAAACACTAGGAAGCGATAACATAATATACATACATAATAATCAGCCTATAACGTTCCCACTACTGGGACACCGGTCTCCTCTCGGTAAGAGGGAGTGGGCCGTAATTCACCACGCGGGCCCAGTGCGGGTCTGTAAGGCTGTCTTTAATCTAAAAATGCCGCGCAAAGTAAAGAATGATCTAGTAGAACCTAGTAGTCTATCTTGAGTAAATGACTTTTGACTTTTGTCTTTACTTTTATGAACTAGAATGAGATGGTAGAATGAGCTTGACTTGTACTGCAAAGGCTGAATACAGAAAGGGCCAATCGAGAAGAATAGAAGACGGAACTTGCTCTGAAGTGGGACAAAGTACTTACTTTAAACTGGTTCTTCATGATCACATTATTCTCGATATGCTGTTTGATCTGATGTACAACGGTCAACAGCGCGATGTTTGTTTTACCCGCTCCAGTGGGCGCGCATATCAACAAGTTCTCATTAGTATTGTAAGCTGTTTGAAATACTACTGACTGTATCCTGTTAAGTTCCTTGATGTTTTCGAAGGCCATTTGACCGATCTATAACAAACGATTTACTATTGTTTTACAAAAAAACGTATGACGAAAGATCATTTTACAAACAACTTTTGAAAAACTAATCATTTGACAAACTTTCATTTCGCAAACATATTACTTTAAAAACAATCATTTCACCTACGAATAAATAATACTCATTTATTCGTAGCATTTCACATAATACAGGTTTCGCAAATGTTTTACTTAGGAAATATTTAAACTGTTAAAATATTATTTTAATAATAATCACATGACTAAATAATTCGTTTGCCAAATTGGTGATTATATGTACAATAAATTATGTTATTTTTCAAATGAAAATTTGTTATTTGTTTTTTGTCAAATGATCGGACACCATAACAAACACTGTAATTTGAAACCTTTTTCCCTTCCCCAGAAATGCATTAATGCATCAAACTTAAAGACCTGTGAAACTACTATTTGGATCGCAGTTTATCTGCAAGATAAACATGGATCCAAATAGTAGTAATCAAATAGTCTTCGACTGGGCTATGTAGGCTATGAAAATCTCGTCTCTCCCATGCCAATAATTTTTTTGAGGGATAACTCTACAAAATAGCAGGCAAGTCACCTGATGTTAAGTAGTCATCGCAGTTCAGTTGCAGATACGTTGCCGAGCCTACTTAAGGAAAAGGATGGGGAAGGAGAAAAGGTGTAGGAAGGGGACTGAGCATGTGGACATACCAGCGAGACACTACTGATGCCACCTACCTCATCTAAATCAGCAGTAGGTACGCGCTGGTTTCCAATGGTAAGCGGAGCTGGATCGTTTTTGGGTATGGTGACTTCCTCATATTCTTTGTTGTCTTTCCTTACTGCGTTCTCGGGAAGTATCAGTTTAAGACCTGACACGAATCCTGAAAATATGACAAAGTTATATAATATACCCTACTATCAGGTACAGCAGAGCTGTTCTAATGTACACCCTCGGTTCGCCGGAATGTTAGGTCCCATGTAATAGGAGGCGAGCCTTTTGTCATCTCCGGGCACAAATCAAAACTCCGAGCTGCTACTGAGAATTTCAGAGAAATACCCAATGACACTTTGTTCGACCTGGGATTTGAACCCAAGACCTCGAGCTCAGCAGTCGCGCTTAGGACTATTAAGGCAGTTCCTTCAAACATTCGTCAGTGAATGGTTTATGGAAACGATTAATTTTAATTTTTAATACATTTGATTATTATTTTTTTATTCAATTTATATAAAAAATACTTTCTACAGATTTTTTCTAAAGGAACTTATGTATTTTAAAAACATTTATATACCTGCAGAGTTTTTGGCGTCAATGGACGAATCATAGACATTAGGGTATTGCACCTTGGTTTGGAAATACGATATCTTTTGTAGTACTGGGTCAATGTTACTTGAAGACCTTGATGCAGAAAACGGTATCACAGGTTTTGATAATTCTGCTAATCTGCAAATAATATTAAGTTAATGGATAAATGTATTTCATTATCCTTTTGGCATAGGAAGCTAAAATCACTACTTTTCATATATCACAATATTATGTTTCATGGACCATGGTTCCAGTATAAGCTGATCTCGGATTGTAGAGGCTTTTGGTACACTTAGAGGTTAGCTTATATTGGAAATGTGAAGATAGCTACATGTGCATGTGAAATATCAAATGTGGCAATTTTGTCCACGGTCTCAACATATTTGGGGTTGGCGCAGCATGACCTTTGTTCTACACTTTCATCCATCAGTGTACCCAAATAATACAATCCAGGAAAAATGGTTTCTTCATTTGTTGAAAAGTTTTTGTAATAGGATTGTTATTTATGAAGATTAATGACCTAAAGCTGTTGTTTTTTGTGTTAAAATTTACCTTAAATGACTTCAGTTACTTTTGTCCATCAAACTTGTCAGTCGATGTTTTTTTTTTATTCTTTTATTCATGGATATTATACATACAAAGTAACACAATTCTTCTGCCAAACTGCAGTACAGTTTGTCGGCAGTGTTCTCGTGGATACAGCTTTTAATATCCAAGTATAATAAAAGAAAACAATAAGAGGTTCACACAAAAAATAAAAATAATATAAATAGCATATGATGGGCTCAGGTCATCTTGCCCACCAGGCTGGCATGAGCAACGCATGCACAGAACCCAAAAGAAGTTTAATTTGAGAACACTTGAAAAAAATGAATTAGGAACCTTGGGCCCCTGTTAATCTGATATTGTTACAAAAATACTGACTATGATCTTTCGCTTAGACCTTCAATACCTTTTAGATCTCATCTGTGCGATGTTAATCTCCTGTTCTTCATCGTCATCATCATTCTTCCTGTTTTTCGCCTTCTTCTCCTCTTTCCTTACTAGTTTGGCTAACATCTTCTCCTGTTCAGATAACACTGATACTTGGCATAGGTACTGCGGCATTTTGTTTTCAGGCAGTATAGCTGCAACTGCAAAATTCATGAATTAGAAACATGGTGTTTTTCAAAAATATAAATGCTAATACAAGGAAAATTCAACTTTATTCCGGATTTAAAGATGGGTCCCCCAGTTTGGTAAATTGGACACTAAAGTATCTTTTTAAACTTTAGCCGAATAAGCTTCCAAGATCACTAACTGCTTATGATGATATTCAAGAATTTTAAACAAGAATTAATAACTGTTACAAAGATTCTTTTTTGTATAGGTTGTTACTTCACTGGGCCGTCTGAAGACTTATACCTCAGAAACTCCATAGAAAAGCAGGTATTCTGATGCTTGAATTTCTCTTCCACATTTTACGTCTGCAGGCCACGTCAGCACCATCTATTGAAGACATTACTATGTCTTTCAACCAACACAACTGGCAAAACATCGAAATTCGACATCACAGGCAGTGGTCTCGGTAGCTTAGTTGGTAAAGCGTCTGGTGTACTTAACCAGAAAGACCCAGGTTCAAACCCTGCCTGTGATTTTTCTTTCACTAGAAATTTTCTTTGATTAGAGAATAGTTATAGTTAAGCTTTAATACTCACTTTCAGACAAAGTAGGCCCTTGTGGGGGAGCCTTCAAACTGTCGATGATATCTTGTCTATGCTCCAATATATCCTGTATAAACTCGAACTTGTCGAAGCCCAGCAATTCAAACAAGTCATTTTGCATTTCATCATTACTTCTTGGGGAATTTAGCAGTGTTATTATTGATTGTAAAATGTCTACACTCGATATGCCTGAAGTGTTTTCATATTGCTCTTTGACTTTTGTTTCTAGCCAAGTTTTACCAAACTACAAATAGAAAAAGAGTTTAAATATGATATATTATATTCTATTAGTTCCATAAGCTATATAATACTAAAACGGTACTGGACTTTACAAGAGTTTCATCAAACGTAACGCCTATATTCCCGGAATTGTTAGGTAGAGGTGTACACTGTTTGCCGGTATGTTCAAGTTCCATGTAATAGGGTCAAGCCTATTATAGTCATCTCAACTTGGGCGTCAATTACAATTTTTTAATTTAACAATCATTATCATACCAAATAGTAGTGTGAATATTGTCAATGTTGACAGATCTGCAATTTATACTAGTATATCTTTTATGATAATTATTTTTAATTTTAGTACTCAGTTGCGAATAAATTATAGTCAACTAGCTTTCCGCCCACGGCTTCGCCCGTGTTTTTTTCGGACTTTTTTTGCTATAAACCTCATGGAGCCCGAGATCTTTCCAACGAATGCAAAACCGTGGAAATCGGTTCGTGCGTTCTGGAGTTATAGCGTCAGAAAGGAAAACCCGACTTATTTTTATTATAGTCAATGTCACAATTCCTGCTGCCTAGAATTTGTTATAGATGTACGATTTGCGAAAAACCATAAAAAAATGCCACCACAAATTATACTTACTTTAGACTCAATGATAGCTGCAGATGCTTTTGGCGACGCACCAATAGAATTTGCCATTTGACTATTGTATTTCATAGAAAAATCTGCAACAAATGCACTAGCAGTTGCTGGCTTAGACGTCAATTTAGCCAAGGGTTTCTTAGCAGGCTTGTAAGGTATGAAGTGACACTGTATATGGTCTCCCCATAGCTTTACATTCTCTTTGTTGGATTCAACCTCTTCAGTTCTGATGAACTCCTTTGTATTGTCATTAAGTTGCTCAGAAATTTTTGTTACAATCTGCAAATAAATTTGTTTTTATTAAAAGAAAAAAGTAAGGGTAGTAAGTAGTGTAAAATAAAATGTGTTACATTATTTACGAGTACATTATTGCGAAAAACCAGTCTAGCCAAAATAAGGCTAAATATCAGTATTTTACACAAAGCAACTGCCATCAGACCTCAGCAACCCAATAAGTGGGTAATACTGATATTCAAAGGATAGACTAGTTTTCAGGAGTTTGGGATTTCCAACTACCACTAAAGTTTTTCATAGGTGTTTTTATGACCACCAAGATTGATGGCTTTACATGTTTTCCGAGGTAAGGAGGGGTCTTGAGGTGTTAAGAAATGTCGACCATCCACAGACTGACAGCAGCAGGCCCAGCTTAACTTTTCAGATCTGTTAATCAGCACAGTTATAAGTTAGCCACAACACAATATACAGACCTCACAAATTTTATTAGCTGTTGCCGATGTGACAGTTCCAAAAGTTTGCCGTAGTTGGGAGAGATGTTTAAGCATCACTATATCCTGGTCGAGGAACATCCTTAGGCTAAGTACTGCAGCATCTTCTATGATTTCATCGGGCTGGTCTCCAGTGAGGAGTTTGCAGGCATCTTTTAATTGGACAAAGAGTTTCAGTAATTCAGCAGAATTTGGCTCATTCTGTTTCACATAGTTATATATGTCTGTGTGTGTTTTGTACCTGAAATATTTAAAAAATAGGCACTTTTAACTTGAATGTAGTTCTGCATATTATTAGAAGCCCATTAAATCGACTTTATTTTAAATATTTTATTTAAAAATTGTTACAAATTTACAAGTTCATGCATAAAGAATGATGCAACAGCTTAATGTTAGTATGACTTGCATCCCAAAGGACTTCTTGAGACAAAACTTATGTCCTCAGGACGTAATCTATTTTAAGCAATGGGAACTGTTACGCAAGTACAAGAAAAATAAATAAAATAATCTTAGGCCTAAAAACTTATTGCAAGAAGTTATTCTATGGTTTAATTTATAGGATAATTATTGATAGCTAAGGCTTAATTACCTCCGTAAGCTTTTCTTTTTTACTTGCAGTGGTTTCTTTGGATCTACAGTAGGTTTCAAACATCGAGGCTTGTCCAGTTGTGTGTGTGCCCTTAAGGCTCTGGTAATTCTAGGGAGCTCAATCATGGTCTCCTCAATCTACACGTTGATTCATAAGATAAGAAAGAACCTGGAATTGTGATAGACAAGTCTTTGCCTGTATTTTTTTTTGAAAATACCTTGGTATCAATCGGTGAAACAATGTTGTGAAATAAATGTGAATTTTGTAAAGGTAAACAACAAAATTAAAAGTAAAACTTTTATCAAACCGAAAACAAGTAAGTATATTTAACGTTACACTGATTAAATTAGATAAAACTATTTTATTTATATTTTAATTTAAATAAAAACTTATTTACTTTACGTATGACCGACACGTCCTACCCGTCAATGTCATTATTAATCACATTGACATTTGTTAAAAATTTTGACGTTAGTAGCAATGACAGCTGTCTATATAGATTTTTTGAATGGGTATTTTTTTTTTCATAAATAACATATCCCGCGCCCGCCTATTTGAACAGTACCAGTGCCGCACACTTAGAGTTTCTCTAGTATCGTGTGCGTTTAAAAATACAAATTCTCACACATATTTAATAAAAACTAAGATCCGGAACAACCACCTGCAGGCCAGGCAATTTTTTTTTCAGTGCTGGTATCAAACCCACAGCCAGAGGTACGGAAGCCAATCACTTAGCCGCTGTGCCACCCATGCTGTCACATTCATACGAGTTTCTTCGTTTGAGGAAAATTTGTACACAAGCTGTATAAGCTGACCTCGAAATGTATAGGTAGGCTATCCGTACAATGAGAAGCTGGTCTAGCTTTACTGAAAATGTTGGTAAAACTGTATATCGGGCTTTATAGCTGTCTCTGCCACCTGGCAAGGTGGCAGGGTATGACAGACTCGGACCGACTAATAACAGCACTGGTCCTCCCTAGCCGTATAGTCACGGCGATGGGATTCGTGACCAAGACTCGTCTAGTCGTGGACGAATATGAGCTGATGATTATGATGACGTCAAGAATGACTAAATTGATAAGCCAGAATAGTAGAATTTTGCCTGGTCTGGCACCCTATTGTTAAGCCACTACCAATGCCATGACGTTTTGCACGCAGTACCGAGGGCTTACAGCTAGTAGAGAATAAAGGTTAACATTTACCTGTTTGCTTTCGACTGCGAGAAATCTAATGTGGCAGGCTATTTCCTGTGGGTTAATGAGGCTGCAGACTCCAACAACATAGGAAGGTACCTACCTCCTATCAGACAGAGTAAATAAAACACGTCTCCAGTTACAACATTTTTATTTCATTTAATTTATACTTTATGACCACAATGCTTACAGCTAAGGCTTACTTACAATGTTGTTTAAAATATATAGCATAATGACGTAGACTAGTGAAGCCAATGACGTCATAATGTTAGTAGACAACGCTGTAAGTAACAGCCAATTATTATCTATTACCGTAACATACATTCTGGTGTGTTTGCATTTTACCTTACAGTGAATGTTAACGGGGTCATCGATTTTGAGACACAATAAAATTGATACTCTTTGGAAGCAAGTATGGAAATGCTAAAAGAAATGTTCTTTCAAGACAATGGTAGGGAAATCATTGCTTCTCTCGGTTCGGTATTTCCCCCCTTATTTCCATGGATAGCCTTAGTGTAGGTATACAAGTTATTATTGTATTACGAAGGCACAGATCTCATATCAATTTTTTTTTTAATTTGATCTGAGGCCTAGATTTCCAATTTTCTAAAAATATTTCGCATGTTCACTTTAATTTTTTTTTTATTATATTGTTATACTATTGTTAGTTATTTAAGAGTGAATTTGTAGAAAATTATTACTTCCACTGAGATACGTATACATAAGTAGCAAGTTGTCAAAAAGAAATTGTATATTTTATTTTCTGACCTAGATATAAATATCAAAATATTGTATTCCAAAATCATGACGTCATACTTATACATAATTATCTAGATTCTTCCTCTAATGAGACTGTCAACAATAACGATGTGCAACTTATATACTTTTTATTAAAAATCGGCCTCCATACATGATATGTAACTGTATATGGAGAACCGACCTTAAGTACATTAATCCCACATATTTCTCCCCTAGAGTACTGGCCAATCTTCCCAATACTATTATTCTATATTTAAAATGTAAAAGCACAACTACATTCGGTCGTTGCTCGCATTTATTCATATTTTATTGTATGTGGTAATTAGGTATACGCCAACGCAATGGTGCAGTGCAGTTTACAGTGATAAGTAAAATGATATTAGTTACGATTAAATGTACATTATATGCGGACCCCAACCAAATGTAACTGAGCAATGATTATATGATTGATATAACTAATGATTGGCTATTTATTTGGAACATCTAATTATCTAGTGTGATTTTTTACAATTTCTAACTACAAAGCTGTTTTTACATACATTAATACACACACGTAAAAAGATATTTAATGCATTAACTGTTGTAGTTACATGGATAGGATAGATTATATATTTTTTTAAATTATTGGCCAGTTACGATTATAATTTATGTAAAAACGTAAGATAGCACAAGTCCTTAATATACTTCTAATTTAATTTTACTTAAACAAACAACAATTTGATTAAGTATAAATTTTCGTTTCAAATAGAGATCACGGTTATAGATTACAGCTAAACAAGCGATTAAAACATATTACGTAATGAAATAATTTACTAAACCGCGGTAGTGCTTACATGGGCTCAATACACGCTATGCTATCAAAATGGTAGTTACAATTTACTTGTGTTAAAAAATATGGAATATTGAATACAGAAATCAGCCCAAACGTTCGTCTATTTCATAAATGGATTGATATTTTTATAAAATGTAAATATCTAGTCATATAACTCCTATAAAGTTGTAGGATTTACAAGCAGATAAACATATGTATAGGTAGAAAGTAGATATTATCAAAGTTTAACAATTCAAACGTTTAATAAAAGTACAAAAATAATAAACCCCAAATAAATGCTCAAGAAACTTGGTCCAAATACAAATTGTAATACAGCCTACTTTCGAAGAAGTAAAAATAAGATTTACTGTATTTTTGATAAGTCTTATCTAATAGCAAATATTAATTTCTGTGGTAAAATTTATAACAAAGAAAGATCATCTAAAAATACTATATTTCGCAATACACAGAGCATTTTGTAGTGATATAAAAGAAATCATGTCAAAGACGCGTGATTTCGAGATTTACAAAAAGTTTTGATAGGATAAATAGTTGATATTTAGTAGGCAAAACATCGGATATATTTTGGTGATATATTATCCAGAGGACATTTAATAACAACACTAATTTCTAGAAAAAAGTAAAATAAAAGTGGTTTCAAGAACTTTTGCTGGTGATACGAAAGCTGGGAAGTTTAGTTTCCTGAAAAAGAAAAAACATTTTTAAGAAGAAGGATCCGTGATCTTGCCTGTAATCATGTAGTAAATAATAGTTACTTGGTTTATAATAATATGAATAAAAAAAATGGAGTCGTTACTTTTCTCCGAATAGTCTCAGAAGTACCCATTCGGGATAAGCCCTGGAAAGTTGATGGGATGGGGAGAGCAAAATTAAATGGCAAACTAACAATGAGATTCATAGTTAAGTTAGTACCTGTTTTAAATCCATACCTCGGCCTCAATCCTCCATACATTCGGCTTACAGACCTAGAAAATATTAAAAAAATGTTATCTTCATTCAATTTCAACTTATTTTTAGACACGAGACGAATTCACAATAAGTATGTACGATTTAAATCAATAAGTAAAAATATTTGTGCATTATCAGTGTTTTATTGAAAAGACGACACATTAGTACAAATTCATGTTTTTCGTGATTAACATTATTGTTTCTCTTCGTCATGCAAATAATAAAATGATGGTCCATTTTTAAATGTGATATAACAAATGTAGTTTAATATACACTGTTGAATTTATCTTATTTGATACGTAATAAAAATAATGAGACCGATTTTAGTATGTTCATGAAAAACCATAATAATAGTTAAGATTGTTTAATTATCGACTATATTCCTGCAGACAAAGAGTTAATTTTCATACTACTTGTGAAAAAGACATGAATCATTTTAGGAAATTTTCGAAAATTGCCATTGGGCTTAAATGTTTTTTTGCATATATCTTTGAAGTGCGGTCGGTAATACCACATAAATAAATTTTTAAGCATTAAAGCACCATTTAGCAATAATATTTTATTTAAGCTTTTCTTTATACGTAGGTAGATAATATACCATATTTTTAAGCAGTTCCGATATGGTTAGATAATATTTAAATATAATTTTTTGATTTCCGATCATCGCAAATTTTAGTAGGTATAAGCATAACTAAATTGGGGGTAAATTTGGAACAAGCATTGCATTCTTGGATAAAAGTAGAATAATTCTTTATTCAAGCAATTTAGATACACGTTCTAGTTTCTAATTTTTCATTAAGTTTTCGCTTAATGAATTTTTAATAGATTATATAAACCACAAGAGCAATCCCAGACACATTAGTAAACGCATTTGCAAAATAAAGCTGACTTTAACATATTATAAGTTAGTATCACATCAGCATTATGTTAAAAAAAAGGACCAGAAAGGTCCTGAGAGATGAGTGGAGAAGCTCCAAATGATGTAGATACTGATGTGAACGTTAAACTTATAATATGTACTAGAAGTTGTCGAAACGGCATGAAACATTATTCGACAGAAACAGACATACGAAGTGACAATAGGACAGACAAAGCCAACACTCATCATCAACAATGACAAACGATACGTCTTGCCCACTTACCAACATAGGCTTAGTACGAATAATGTACGAGTAATCAAAAATTAACAACATACGTTATATTACTAAGTATTCATTAACATTATAACAAGTAACTTCTAAATTAAACTTCGGTTACCGAAACTTGTTCACACAAAGTTGGCTGAAAATATGGAAAAAATAATGATATGATTAGTCTAAGAACATAATAATGTGTAACAAAACAGAGATGTTACTAATATGAATCATGTTGATATTTGATCACTTACCGATGATTAGAGCCAAGATGATGATTCCAATAACGGCTGCGATTATCATCATCTGGAAGTTTCATAGCAATATTATAAAGTATCATCTACACCAATGTGCGTAAGAGACACAGAATCCGCCGGAGTTCTAAACCCACACTGATGACTATGAGTAATAACCCTACACCCAAAGATTCTAGAGATTTTACTAGGGGCGTAGCTACCGCCATATCAGCAGTATCAATGATACGGGGCCCCCGGGCTAGGGAAAGTCAAAAAAGCAATCTTTTTTTTCCGCGGGTTAACGGTGCGCAGTACCCAGTGGGGCTATGAAAAGAAAAAGTAAACAGAAAAGGGAGGAGGTTATAAAAAAATAACCCCCCCAACTCCCCCCTTCAACTAATTTTGATACAGGGCTATTAGGGATACTAATTTTGATACCCCTCCAAGGCACGCTACGCCACTAGATTATACTATACATAATTATGCTAGTTTTAATTCAACTGGATTAACAATCCAACCTTTAGATTTTGCAGCCAGAATTTGCTTTTCAGTTTTCCTGCCTGCTGTTCAAACTGTGAGGCACCCTGCTGCAGTGCATCTGTAACGGAGATTAATATTTCATTGGCACAGTAATTCTACTCCTATTTATATTGCTTAAAATACCAAGGACTTCGTAAAAGGTGTGACTCTGTGTGTCTTCACGAAACGTTTAGAACATTTGTGGACATACAACTAGTATCGGAGAATTCTGGTACTATCAAAAAGTACATAAAGAAGAAGAGGGAGACCGATAGTGTTTAATAAGACGACAAGAAACTTAAAGAAATTATTCAGTATCGTCGAGCTGTTTTGCTAACTAAGGTTCGATTTGATTAGTTCTAAAGTCTTGAGGTAGACTAACTAATAACTAATTACGAGCAATCGTAGTGACACGTTTTATACGCCGCCTGAGCGATGTATCGTTGCGCTTGAATGTCGTTCTCAGCAATTACATTGTACAGAATCATGGCTACAGGTCAACCTGTGCATCCCATTTAAGTCTGATCTCGCACTGTATAGGATTTATTTATAATAAGAGGTCAACGTAAATTTGATTTATTACCTCGACGTGTAGCCGTGCATACATTAATTTGCTGCTTTGACGCGATGCAACTTCTGTAGCGATGCCTACGACGCGATGCGACGCGATTTCTGTAGTGTTACAGACGCCGTGAAAGTGACGTACCTACTTTCACGGCGTCTGTAACGCTACAGAAGCCGCGTCACAGACGCCTGCTACGAAAGTCTACCTTGACATTCGTTATAGGATTGAAAAAACCAACAAAGCATATTTACCTATGTACGGTCAGCAACGAAAGTTGCTGAACACCGCCAAGTTTTGAAAACAACACAGCATCAATACTTTTCAATAGATTCACTTAGGAAAACAATGATGGTCCAGTATGTAGAAACACGTACTTACCACATCTCGGGTCAGTAAGTTTTGGATAATAAATATGTTTAAAGATTTGTTCGTTTTGAAGATTTTATCGTGTTCAGCAGTTTTCATTGCTGACTGTACCTAAGTATAGATGCATAAGTCAATGAGAAAATTCATAAAGCTGCTTAAACAACATGTTTGCTTCAACGAGTGTTATTTTGTGTCTCGCTTACCTGCTCTGTCATCAAGTTCTGAAAGCTTTTGATCTCGTTCAAGCACCTTCTCCACATTCGTTTTCATTATATCAACCACCTGCAATGTAATAATTTAAAGTTATTCATTATCAAAGTTAAGAAGAAACGAAGTCTTTTAATTTTTTGGAAGTGTACCTATCCTAAAGATAAAAAAGAAGGGACAGGGCTATTTAGGTAGAGCCCAGGGCTTCAAAAAAGATGGATCCACTATGAAATCCATTTCTTTCACACATTATTTTGACGCTTAGGTATAGAATGAAGATAACGGTACAAGGCATAGGTAAGTATTTAATACGAGATTGATATATTCGTATAGACTGCAAATGAACATAAATCGTAAAAGATAAAAATTCATCGGAATATAAAAACTCCTTAAGTTCCGTTTTTTTTTTTAAATACGGCAGCTCCTAATGTAACTATTAAAAACGTTATTAGAAGATACCGTCGTAATATTCACCGCATACCACCCCTATATTACATACTCGCAATCATACATAATGGGTATAGTAATAAGATATCAGCAAACCCTTGGTTCAATTTCAAGAGCCATTTCTCCCACGATGACGTCATCTGCTACACGCGTAAACCCGATGACGTCAGCGACTTGGGGTTGACAAGTGGCTCTATACAAGATCTATAGTAATGGGATAAGCAAAGACGTTTGTTGTCTTGAATTGTTTTGAAGATTAATTAGATTCCATTTAGTATTGGAAAGTAGCTGTAGCACAGCATCTAAAGCCCAACTGTTCAATAGTCAGATAAGATTGTCAGATGGATCATTTTCTCAGTTATAGCAAAGAAAATTTGTCAATCTACTGAAAAAAATTAAGTCAAAAGAATATTTTTTCTAACTAATACTACTTACTTACAGAGTAGAGCTAGCTATCTATTATTTAGTATGTATATCCCATATTTAGTTAAGACGTTTCCACATGGCATGTTTAAGGTGACGTCAACATAATATTAGTTACGAAGCAATGGCTTAAAAGGTATTTTTATTACTTTCCTAAATGTTTTCCCGTGAAGCTTTTATCTTTGTTTATATAATAGTTGGATATATCCGATGTTAGGGGAACGTTAAACGTTTTGTAAGGGAAGGCCTTTTCTGGTGTGGAATTTTTTCATGGATTTTCCTTCGCCATATAAGACAACTGGGTATAGACATAGGCGTGAAAAATAGAGAAAAGATATCCCCGTTTTGCAAATTAAAATTATAATATGATTCTACTATTAATTAAGTAACTGCTTCATTGATCTACATAACATAAAATACTTTCCATACCCTATATTATTCCGAAGGGTAATGCAAAGGTGTACGAATGTACACAAACAGTTCGTTGGTATGTTTAGGTTCCATGTATTGGAGGCGAGCCTATTGTATCAAAAAAACTCCAAACGTCCACAAATCCAAACTCGCAAGCTGCTACTGGAATTTAATTGAAAAACTCAACAACACTTTGCACGACCTGAGAATCGGTCCTAGTATCACTAGCGTAGTAGTCGCGTTACATCATCAGCCCGTATTTGTCCACAGCTGGACGTCGGCCAGTTTTATTTAGTGAAACGCCATAAGGTCCGATCTACAGCTCTTTTCATCCAGTTGCTGCCAGCCGCTTTTCAGAAATTGTCAAAACCACTATAGACTAACACGGGAGTCTACTATAATATATACTAGTGGTTAATACATATATATACACATATTCTCGAGCTACTCCGCCCGCTGACCCTTAGTGTCACTAACACATAGTTGGTCGTCTGATTGGCATTTAATTTCCTGCATTCGGTCTCTGGTAGCAGCGACTTGTGTGATTAGTTCACTATTTGCTATCAAATGGAAGTTTGGCTGTGCCTATTGGGACCAAATGATACGTCTTATATTGAACCAATATATTACAAACTTTATAAATGCTATTTATTTCTGTAAAAATGTATTTTTAAAAGACAATGTAATTAAATAAAACTAGTTGCCACCGGCATTTCTTATCCGAAACTCACAGTATCATGGTCTCCTTTAAAGTCCAGACAATAATAATAGTAATATTATCTGATATGCGAGTTTTACAATGTGGAGCATGATCTAAACAGGCCTTATTAAGAGAGTTGCATAGCACCTTTTGAGTTGACCAGTCCTAACTGACAGCACGTATGGATCAGTCATCGTGTAGCTCAAACATTTTTTAAGGAACTCAACGACCAGTGGAACGTCCACACCACATTAGCGAGACATTTGCATAGGTTATACATACTTATTCATCTACACTATTTCGTGTTGATTGTCCTTACTTTAAAGGCTTACCTAGATAGGCCCTCAACTGGTGGAATTTAGGTAGTTTGAGCAGGAAGTTAGTTCTTACCTCATCGACTTGCGCCTGCGTCTGTTGCAGGCGGCGTTGGGCGGCGACCTGCTGCGCTGTCTTCGGCCCGCCCACCGGCATTTCTCCATCGCCACCAGGCGCCGCTCCGCCCTCCGTCGCCCTGTAAGACATAGTCGTATTATGTCATTGCGATTAATTTATGCAGATATTTACGTCATAGCACATCGTTATAGACTAAACACCTATATTGGTAGGTATGTTGGTATGTTTGTTGTATTGTATTTTTGTATTACCTATATTGTATTGTATTTGTATTACCTATATTGTATTGTATTACCTATATATTTTATTGTATTTTTGTTTGTTGGTATGTTTCTTTTGCTTTGCACATTCACTAAAATTTCAAAGTTTTTTTCCTTCTAGAGTATCGATCCAAATGTTGAAAATTTTAATATGCAAATCAGTAAAGTATGTGTTAAAAGGTTCTGTCAGCTTAACACCTCACGATTGTAATCGTCGAGAAAGAGAGAAAATCGGTGTTCATACGATCATCAATCATCTATCTATACATATAAAATCCTTTGTCCTGAATGACTGACTGACTGACGGAACAACGCACAGCCTAAACCGCTGATCGTAGAAACCTGAAATTTGGAGGGTGTATTCTGTGTATGACGTAGGCATCCGATAAGAAAGGATTTTCCGAAATTATACCCCTAAGGGGGTGAAAAGGGGGGGCAAAGTTTGTATGGGACAACGTGATTCCTTGGTCCAATCTGCTTCAAATTTTGCATAAACGTTCTTTAACAGGATTGATTTATTTATTTATTTATTTTAGGAAAGCTTACAGACTAAAAACACTTATAGCTAAAGCACAATATTTTTACTTAAATTGCTAATAACAAGCTTCCACATTTTTAAAACTTAGTACCTATATGTATATTGCAAAGAAGAACTTAAAGGTAAAGAGAAGGAAAAAGAAGAAGAAGAAGGAGAAGGAGAAGATCTCGATAACTCAATTTAGGAAGTAATGCGGTCTTTTTCGAAGTAATTTTTATTGAGTAGTTTTCTGATTGTGTGGGCACTAGTTGTGAATAGGTCTATATCGACAGGGAGGTTGTTGAAACTAACTGCACTA
The DNA here is from genome assembly GCA_958496365.1 of Subacronicta megacephala. Taxonomy (NCBI): domain Eukaryota; kingdom Metazoa; phylum Arthropoda; class Insecta; order Lepidoptera; family Noctuidae; genus Subacronicta; species Subacronicta megacephala. Next base: position 4,864,148 of record OY292533.1, read on the forward strand.
CGAAGAATGAAGGCGTTTTTCCTATAGTTAGTGGTTGCAAAGGGAACATGTAAAAGAGGACATCGTCTAAAGCCTAATTGGTTTGTACGGAGTGTTATTTTTGAGAGAAGCTCAGAACTATCAATGGAACAATTAGCAATGTTTGTGAGATGATATATAGCAATGTTTGATGGAAGACGTGTTTCGTATTTTATTGAAATTCATCCCTTAACGGACTTAAAAAAGGGGGGAAAGTTATTTTCGGGATGATTTGCTTCGATTTTGATATCAATACTCCTTAGTGCTTTTGATTTAATTTACTTTTTATTTTGACACATGTCATGTCATGTTTAAAAACTCAATGTGATTTTATTCAAGAAACGATCCACAAAAAAAAAAAGCGTTGGTCGATAAACATATAAAATGCTTTCTATGGCATACAAAAGTGGAATTGAGATTGAGAGGCACACCATAGAACCCTTCTTAAAAATGTTAGAGGCAGCAATAGAGTGATGGGTGGAGTTACTGTGCTGCTGGCACGGGAATTCCGTCAGATTCTGTTGTACCTAGAGAAACCCGAGCAGACGAAGTCAGAGCTTCCTTGATATCGTCATACCTATGACCCAACATAATGATTATCTTTAAGTCTATAGATTGGCACTTAAGCTATGTAACGGGACTAGACTGAGAGTTGCACAAAAATATTAAAAAGGTCACTGTGATTACTGGATGTGCTCGGGGGGATTCAGTTTTCATACCTCGAATGTGTGAATTAATGCCTATGTTTTTAAGAAGATGCTTTGTAATGCTATAAATTAAATTTCAGTCATTAAGGGTAGCAGGCATAGATTTAAGGGAAGAACGGCTTCTAACACGAGAAATTCTACCATGCCTGTTACTGTATTAAAAGCAGTCTGGTCATTTTGATACCAGACAGAAAAAACAATGTGGTATAAGTACAAAGAAGTGCAATTTTAATTCTTGAGAGCAAAGTGGTCTTCCGGTACCTTTGTACCTCCTCATTGAAATCGACCCTACGAGGCGTCCAGAATAACCATCGCTGTAGCTAAAAGGACATGAATAAATCAATAAAAAAAATACATGCTATTTTTATAATTATAATAAAATAATATAGTGGAGCAAATTATTTGGTCTTAATTTTAGATATTTTACAATATCCCGCCGGAAATAGAAAAAAAATAACAGTCAAAATCGTGTTGTCCACGCGAGCGAAGCTGCGGGCGGAAAGCTAGTCATCAACAAAACGTCTTCAACTATTACGAATTAAAAACATTTTTACTTACTTAACAAACCGTTACGTGTGCATGTTGTGTTAGCCTATAAGTAATTGCTACGCTTGTAAATGAATTAATTGTATTTAAATATTATTGGTGGTGTAAGCTATATACTATGTATTGGTGGTGTAAGCAATTGTTGGCTAACCATAAATAAATAAATAAATAAATGACCATCGTTAATGGTATTCGGAAGCCGGAAAAGCCTGAGAACCAGTGTATCCTTCGAATATTATAGGTATCGGTATTGCCCCGAAATTGGGTATGGAGGTCCAGTGGTAGTCGATAAGAGTAAAATACTAATATTCCGCCGCATCTTGTTAGACTAGAAGTCGATATAATATTGTTGAGAAAAGTCTTACAAGAAGAGGATTAGGATAAAGTGATATATCCGTTAAAAGTAGTTTTATTTCTAAGTCATAGGACTTTCAACTTTCGAGATTCGCATAAGAGTCGGAAACCAATAATGGCGAGTATAGTTTTATTTCCCTAGAGTGATGCTCTTTCCTAGAGTACTATCACTCAAGTAATAAATTGGCTTCATAAAACGTGAAGATAAGGTCATCGTGAGGTCAATACTCTCGCCTCAATATGGTGGAAGGTGTTCTCGCACTGTATTGTAAATGATTATGTAGAGCTATTACAAGGGTCGCACCACACGGCACCTCTGACTTTTCTAAATCATGTCATTACTTATTAAATAATTAATTATCATGCGTTTCAACGGTGAAGGAAAACATCGTGAGGAAACCTGCATGCCTTAGAGCTTTTCTTGACGGCATGTGAAGTCTGCCAACCCGCAGTAGGCTAGCGTGGTGGACTAGCCTAATCCGTCTATTTCTGAGAGGAGACCAGTGCCTAGCAGTAGCACAATGTAATAGGTTAATGATGATGAAGCAAGTTTTAGTAGAACATCCATTGTAATGTAAAGACATTTGCATAGTGTAAAAAGATTCAAATGGAATTTTGAGATCTAGCTTTAGTTTCCGCATCCAGTAACTATAAGGTTACTTTCTTTTAGAAAAACCATTACCTTTCTACAAGTTAAGAGTACGTAAGTTTTAAGAAAAAAATACTCATCAAATGCAATTTGAAACTTCTACGATCATTCAGGCATGAATGAAACAGGTACCTACAAGTTTTGCGGAAAATTCGAAGCGCTCCGGATTCAAGAAACTATAGAACATCTGTAAAATTGGGTGAATTGGGGTCACCATCGGTGCCCGGAGGCTACGATTCGAGTCCGGAGTGCCAACCCTACTTTTGATTTATTTCAACAAGTTTGCCCGAACTCATCCTTCTGAGCGAGCTTTTAAAATCTATTTTGTGTGTAAAGACGTTACACAGATGGGTCGATGTCCTTAATTAAGACCTGAATGGGATTCTGATGAAATTAAAGCTTATAACTACATTGTTTTTAGTCATTGTTTGAGTACTCCTGCAATTAATATTTAGAACCCTTTCCAGCAACTCTAGTCAGAAGCCCGAAAGTCAAATCATAGTATGATTTATCAAAGTATAGTGGGCTATAAACCCTTCTTTGATGTAGAAATCACTTAGTTATTTCGAAGGGATCTCATAAACATTTTGCCATCACGCTTGTATTTCCTAAAGGGTTCGGCAGTACTGTACTTTATGCCCACATTTCGCCGGTAGGTATGTTAAGGTCCCATATAATAGGGAGTGAACCTATTGCTAAAAACCAGGCACAAATTCTAACTCCGAAATTTATAAAAATTAAAATGGAGATTTAGATTTTATTAAAGGCATTTCCACCTTTAAATATAATGTAAGCTTTTGTAACGCGGTCAATGAATTATAGATGTTTTTTATAACTTTCTGTAATCTAAAAATACAATAGCTATTAAATTCTATTAGCGTAAAGAAACAATAAAAACAGAACGTTCTTTGTACAGTGAAATTGAGAAAAATGGCGAAAATTATACCTTCATTCGTTTCAGTTTCCATTATCGAGCTTTTTGCTGCCTGTCTAAAAGAAAATTTAATTTATTAGATATAGTTTGTTCCTTTTAAAAGCGACAATTACTTTTGTGCGTTCAGTGAACTCGATTGTAAAGTAAACCTTTGGATGCTGTGAATTAAATTAGCTCAATTAAATTTTACTTTGATAAATCTCCCGTTGTTGCTTGCTAAGCCTTCGTTTCGGTATGGCTTAGTTTTTTTCCAAAATCATGGGCGTATTCTAATGCATCAAATCATTCATCGGCAGTCTATTGTATTAAACCCAGACTGATACTTATTATGTACGTTCGAGTTTTGCAACCAAAAATATATTTAGGATGAATACATGATAAAGACGATGATACGACATTAAAGAAAACCTTTAGTACAGGCGGCTCCACGTCGAGCTACACAAATCCAGCCGACCTCTTATTGCACGGAAACCAAGTCAATGCGAGAACAGCTTAAACTGGAAATGTATAGTTTGAGCCGTAGCTGTGTGTACTAGCAACCTCAACAGAGAAAATACATATTAATTATTTTATCGAAACAAATAAAAAAGAATTTTCCAATCTCTGTTGCTTTTTTTTAGTTATAATAATTAAGAGTTATAGAGGACATTACTTTTTGAATCAGACATTGGTGAAAGGCATTAAATTAACTTTTTCTAATTATTCCACTTTGCCCCGCCAAGACTAAATAGGTTTTTAGTAGGGCACTTTCCACTAGCTTGAAATTTGCCCCAAAGTGGAATAATTCAACTTTTTCTAGTCAACGAAAGGATCGTTTCTAAATAAACATGACTTAAAATAATTATTTTTATAAATATATTAGAGACAACGTCCGTCACAAAATCATACTAACATAAAGAAAATACGATTCTTTTTTAAGTCAGTTGATAAATAAAACATATAATCAATTCACAGAAAAGCTGCCATTGAGAAGTAAAAGTCAAAGTTCAGATAAACAAAGCCTCCATGTAATACAGACTGTAGGGAAAACAAATATTAATATTGAGATCATTATGTAACCTCTTGTCATTGACCAAAACTCTGAGCGTTTTATCAATGGAGTATATTTTCACTGTAAACATTATAACGAAATCAAATATGATTTTATGAATCACAGGCTTGACTAGGGACCTTTTTGATAAACAATAAAATTATACTTATTTATCTGTATAGACTGCCTCATTGGTCGAACCCTAAGCGCGACTGTTACGCTAAGAGTTCTTAGTTCGATTCCCGGTTCGAGAAAAGTGTTATTGTTTTTTTTTTATGAAATTCTCAGTTGTAACTCAGAGTTTACGTTTAGGTTCGCTTCACCTACATGTGACCTAAACATAGGGGCAAGGTGTGGGAGAACAGCAGTACATCTCTGCATAATCCTTCGGGAAATACAGGCGTGATGGTATGTTGTGTACATAAGTATGTATTGTATAATCTTTGTAGAGCGTCAAAATTTATGTAAGGGACGGTAGACGGGGGATTTTTATACCTAGTTGATTTTTCAGTGAGCGGACCCTTTTTTTACCTTTTCTGACCTCGTGGAAATGGGATCATGTCCCTTGTAACTGATTAACATACCGGGTAAAATTTCACTCTGGTTATTTGTCGACCGAAGTTTGTTTTGTGTAGTATGATGTTACGTCAAAAAATGACATTTTATTTTGAATACCTACATATATTTAATCAACCGCCTCTCGCACTATACCAAATTATCAGCAAGATATTTGAAAATACTATTATTACGCAATAAGAATGAAAAGTTCGTAAAATTATGAGATATCATATTTTTAGCATCAAGTTCAAATCCAAAATTAATCCTTCTTAAAACGTAAATACTGACGAATGATATTGAGATAAGCAGAAAACATCAAAGCATTTTTAAAAGAAGCTTGAGCTCTATATAGAACGCAGTACGTACTTAATTTAATTCTGCGCAAATTGGATTTTCCGGGAAATTGGATCCATTTCTCGTTGTTCATGCTTTTAATGGTAGATACCTATTCGTAGTTATATTTTTGTTTCCTTTTTCAGTTTATTTATACATCATGGAAACATTAATAATAAATTATATTTATTTCTGTAAAATGATCTCTTAAGACACATTTACAAATCAATGTTTAACTTTTATAATGTATTTTTAACCGACTTTAGAAATTTCGAAAAGGAGGAGGTTACTATGTTCGTCTGTATATGTATTTTTTTTCTATGTATGTTCACCGATTTCTCCGTCAATTGCGAACCGATTATGAAAATTCTTTTTTTGTTTGAAAGGATATACCTACTCTCGAGGTGATCGCATTGTCAGCAAATTAGGATCTTTTTTAAATTACGATTTTTTTAAAAAAAATTTAAAGTAACTCGTGCGTTTTCTCTCGGTAAAACCTATCATTTGGTAAAGTGGAACTGTTGATGGAGACCACGTATGACCCCTTATGTATATTTCCCCATTATTCGAAAACAGTGCGACCGATTTGGAAAATTATTGTTTTGTTTAAAAGGGTATACTCCCTAGGTCATCCTTTTGCCATCAGGTCAGGATCTGATGGTGGGATCTTGGATAAATCGAGCGAAATCTTCAAATATTGTATTCGCACTAGGAATCTCGTGAATTTGGTTTCATCTGGTGAAGTGAAGCTGATCATGAAGACCACCGCTGCACCGCAACTCCTCAGTGATAGGTATTTTAGGGATTTCAATTTGGTTACTTTAATATATGTAGTTGAATTTTATGCTCGTCACAATACATATGATGAAGTACCACGAGACCTCTTCAATAAGCAACGACCCTGCATTGGGAAAAGCAATATTTTGTAAAAGGCAATGAGTGGTTGACATTAGGTTATTGTAACTGAGGTAAATTAAAAACCAACCCACTGAAAAACTAGAAAATATAAGGCATTTTATTTATTTGAAAGTGTATGCTCCTGAGGTGGTCTCATTCAAATCTTTTGAAGATGGGATCACTAAAAATGTTGAAATAAAATAATTTTTAATAAAAAAGTGAAACCGCCTTTAAAAAATAATAAAACATAAATAATGTTAGGTATGTGTAAAACAGTTTCGGAAGTCGGTGGCTTTTAATTTGAGTGGATCTTTTGTTTCCGCCACCGACTTCCGAAACTAACTAAAAGACGAAATCAACTCAGAGAATCACATAGTCTCTTTTAAAATACATGCAGTAGTAGTTTTATCAGTTATGTGAGTTTATCAATGTGGGGCAATATCTGGACAAACCCTTTGAAGAAAGTCATAGCAGCTTTGAGTTGACCTGTCCTAACTGACGCCACACAAACATCAGTCATTGTTTACCCCACCCATAATTTAGGGACCTCAACGACCGACGATAAATCTTGTTCGAATTTAAACTAATTTATATTAGTTAATACATCAAGCCTTGGATTCCGACTTGATACCGAAATAGGTACTAAATTGACAATTATTGTAACAGTATGCGATTCCTGTAGAAATATGATTGCATTTTTAAATCAAGGAGGTTATCCTCAAATATGTTCAAGCCCACGATCCAGAATGTAATATTGGGTAGTTTAGAAACCGGTTTATGGCATCTGGACATTTCGTCATAAGATGAAGATATATTAGGCCTTTGCTCCGTTATAGTAAAATATATCAAAGCAAACTTATATAGCTTGTTTAATTAAAACTCCACCACGATCCCTACAGGAGGTATATCAACATAAAGGATATTGTCTTAAATATCTGTCTCCAACAGATTTCAATAACTTACACAAAGGTATTCATCAAAGAGCCTGTCGTTTTGAAAGGATTACCTTGAAAGTATAATTATTTTAAACTAGCCAGACGAAAATTTCCTACTTATCTTACAAGGAGTATTTGGAAATAAGGATTACAATCTCCCGTGACCAGGGCCATCTCAAAAGAGCCGGGAGTAAGTTTTTTTTCAATAGGTAAATGATACTAAAATCCCATAGAAAAACGAATTTTCAGTTTTACTTGAATTTTTCAGAATACTTTTCCATTTTATCTTTTCTTTGAGTCCTTATTTGGACTACTATTAATATTCTTATTTTTATTAGTTTTTAGCATTAAATATTGCGAAATGTTCACAAAGATATGAATTTTCTAATTAAAGAAAATTTCTTAGTGAAAGAAAAATTCGATCTCAGGCAGGGTTTGAATCTGCGTCTCTCTGGTTCAGTACACCAGACGCTTTGCCAACTAAGCTACCAAGACAATTTGTGTACTATTAATATTTTCAAAGTAAAGCAGACCTGTCAAAATAGTTCAGCCGCATTCAAGTAATTCTATAGATAATTTCCTATGAAATCCTCATTTCCAAAATAAACAACTGTTAGAATGATTGATTTATCTTCATCCATTCATCTGCTCCTTAATTACCTTTTATCCTCAAAAATACAGTTGCTTTCGTTCTATTTAAGAGTGAAATTGGATTTTGGGAATCAACAAACTTTGAACACCATTGTTTAAAATGAAACTTTTATTAACAGAGTGTTTGTAGTGACGCTTCTTGTTTGTATTTAATTAATCATCCGTTTACAAAGCTTTGACAAAGTAAGGGGTATGCGAAGTTGTTGAGGTTTTGTGTTTTGTATTAAATGTATGAAAATGCTTAGGAAAACCTATTTGTTTCATCAATAATTATTTGTTTGATTTATCTAATTTTGTGTGTTGTGCTGTGGTGATGTTTAAAAAGTCCAAGAAGATCATCAAGATTTTTTAAATCTATTTTGAATACAGTATATCTACGATTTAACAAATATAGAAGTTAAATAACTAGGTATGTGCCTGTGAATTATTTAGTTTATTACATTATAATAAACAGTATTATTATTGAAGATCCATCCGAATATTCCATTAAGAGTTAGGCAGAGGTGTACATTAGTATACTTAGGTCTCATTCCAATATATTTAGATCCCATATATTAAGGGACGAGAATAGGAACCTACTACTCTTTAATTTGAAAATCCTCAAGAATTTCACAGTTCATATAACACCACAGTTGACTTTTTGCCCAGTTACAAGACTGTACTCAACGAGTCTGCAACTTATTTGGTTCTACAGATGTCCACGGGCAGCGATGACTACTTACCCTCGTTGGCCGAGTTATCCCATAAAAAAACCCATATGTCGGGCTACATAATCATACCTACAGGTAAACGAGGACGACGACCGATGTTTTATGCGGTCGATCGACAATTGCCACTATTAGCAGTAGTAATCATGGCTAAACGGTTCTAAGAAATACTTTCTGTGCCAATAATCGAATTTGTTTTCCTTTACACAATGTAGGTACATTGGCGAAATCACCCTCTGTCCAGTGGTGCGAGCATGGGATAGTTAAAAATGTCGATACTTCATTTAATCATATAAAATCTGAAATTACATAGGTAAGCTATGTAATTTCGGAATTCCCACTCAGATTAAACCCACGGAATGAGTTATCTAAACTAATACATACTTTTTTGTTGAATAACTAAGTATAGTTATAGATGTAATGGTAAACTTTTAAAGGCAGGGCCCTTAGATTAAGGCCATATAACAATCAGGGATATAAAGTAAAGTGTAAAGTAATAACATCTAATAAAAAAACCTAAGCAATTGTATAGCAAATGTATGGTAAGTAAATTGATTTACCTAACGATATTATGCGTAACTCGTCATTACGACTGACGAGTTACGCATTAAATCATTTTGATGTTAAGGTGACATTTACAAACTGAAAATGTAGCATTTGACAGATAAAAGTGATAAAATTGGTATTGGTATTATATCGATCACGACTGTTTCATGCTCGCGCCACAAAAGTAAGGTATATTAAACCAACCCTTTGGCTTACATATAGGTACCTACGGGTGTGCCAAGGACATAAGTTCGATCCACAATCGCGACAATTAGGGATAGTTATGGCTAGACGCGATAGCTACGACTTTATAATCTGCTGTACATTATACTTTGTCCATTACGAGAACCGTTTTTTGACAGATGGAACTAGTGATTCCAGGAACGTAACAATGCGATTATCGACCCGATTATTGACACTTTGATTACTGTCTAGTAGTGATTATCGATTGTTAGGTTATCGAATCGAAAATGGTGCAACGACGACCAATAATAAATAAATACATATGTATAATATTCATCTGATTGTATTATTTTTTGTATAATATTCATTTTCCATACATTTCTTTTCAAAAAGATTGTTTAATTTATGTTTATTGATATTAGAGTGGATTTACCGATTTTTCCGATACTGATTTAATGTCATTGTTCAAAATGATTGAAGCGAATACATTCGATTGCATCACTAGACACGGTAGAATGTGGTAGAATGTAACTAAATTTAATACGCTCTACAATCATATTTTTTATACTGGTTTCTAACTGGTTGCTATATCTTGAAGCGGGCTTCAATCAAAACTTACTTCAAGCCGCTGAAGAAGATTAGTCAGTTCCTACCACCTGTCAAGTGCCACATACCTCTACAAGATGCAGGAGTATACAAGCTTGATTGTGATTGCGGTCTCTCATACATAGGCCAAACTAAAAGAAGCATAGGGACCCGCGTAAAAGAACACATCGCCGATGTCAAACACCGCCGTTCCGGGAAGTCAGCAGTTTGTGAACATACACTTGACAAGACCCAGCACTACATCAGATTTGATAAACCACAAGTCCTTGCAAAAGAAAACCGATGCCTACCTAGGATGATTCGCGAGGCTATTGAAATTAAAAAACATCCAAATTTCAATAGAGAAGATGGCTGGGTCTTACCATCTGCTTGGAACCCCATCATAGATTCCATTAAATCCAAGCACAAGACTGCGAGACCTAAGGATACGGTGAGCTCATTCTGCGTGACCGGCATAAATAATAATCAACAAAATGTAGGGTAGCTGTTGATAATTTTGACATTAGGACGACCAACACCTCAGTCCACCCGTGACCATGGATGCTGTAAAGGATCCGAAACGTCGGGAATTTAAAAATATCAATATAACGCGATAAAATCCGCAAAAAGTAGTTTTATTAAAAAAATCATATTTTTTTTTGGAAAATCCGTTACATTTATGGTATTATATGTCTGCAAGGAATCATAATTAAGATAATTGAATAACATAAGGTAGATAATACATTTATTTTGTTACGCATTTCAAAGTTAACTTTTACGTAATCTGGAACAGCTACGTTCTAAGGCAGTCTAAGGCATCTGTCAAAAAACGGTTCACATAATGGACAAAGTATAGTCAGTTAAGCCAGTATAAACTGACCTCTCATTGTTTATGCTTTTCGTACGTCACAGTTCATCAGTCAAGAGCTTTTTTATAGACCAGGTCCATTTAAAGCGGTGAGACTGTTATCACTAACCGGCAATAAAAGTACCTAATCTCCAAAATGCTACTAAGAAACACTGCTTGATAAGGGAATCGAAGCATTTGTTACACTAAACCATCTTTCAGTGTCGCAATTCCTGACCCACTGAATAGTCGAAAATTAAAATTAAATGTAGAGACCCCTTCACTACTTTATGTGTATTTGACCATTATCAAAGTTTTACATCGAACAATCAAGGAAGCAACTAGTGGTTTCAGAAGCAAGAAATAATTAAATCAAATAATCATTTCTTTATTTGAACAATAATTAGGTCAAATTCCCTCAGGCAAAAGTATTTTTAAATCTCAAAAACTGATCATAAGGTTCCAAATAGCATTTCATGGAGAAGAGTTGGTAAGAAACTCACTTACTCAAGGCATAAAATAATTAATGAAATAAAACAATATTCCTAGTGGTCGCAACCGCCATATTGACAAACAATGCGCTAGTAGACCATTGAGGTAGTTGCTTCGATACCCTGTTATTAATGTTAAACCAACTAGGATCACTTAAGAACTGCGTTATCGTAAAATTTGGTGGCTGTCCTTGCACCATACCACGGGTTCATTATCTCGTTCAACGCAATTAATTATAATTTGTGACCTTTACATTGCCTTCGTTTAAAATGTCGAGTTTATTTTGAAGAGTGCGTTTAAAATGAACCTGTCGCCTGTACTGATAATATCAAGTTGATGGATTCATCTGATGGGTGCGTTTGACCTTTACATCGCTAGGTTTAGCAATTAGGATCAAATGTCGAATTAGTTAAGAGCCAGTGTCTACTTTCCAGTGGGTGGAGTTTTTGTTGAAATAATATGGTTTTGTTTTTAGTCTAATAAAAAATAAGGGTCTTACAATTATTTTTAATCACTTTGTTATTTAACTCATGGCAATTCGAAGTTCGAATTGCCATGAGTTATACAGAAATTCATACAGAAATCGGTTGTTCGAATTTCGAATACGCGATTTCTGTATGAATCATTATATTATGTCAACTGGATGCCCCCATACATTTATGCGACTAAATGTTTAACGTAATAACCAAAACATGGAAAAGCAGAAACCCAACAAAAATTATCATATACTGTAAACTTTTATAAAAACGTTAACCTTAAACATGCTTGCCTAAATACCTAAAACAAAATAATAAAACATCACAACTTAATCTTTAAACTTGCTTGCCTAAATTCCTAAAACAAAATAATAAAACGTCACAACTTGCAAACAAAGGTAGATCCAACCCTAAATTGCCGATGTACTTTCGCAATACAATTTACAACGAAAGCTACAGTAGATAACATCTACGTCGACTCAGAGAGCCCGCATGTTACTTCGCTACGTTCGTGCTTTGAAATTTTAATGTATCCACCTATTGTACCGGCTTGGCCAATAAGGGTGGGTATTACTGACTTTCCGATGACGTTAGTACTAGCGCTTCTCTTCTTTTAGCGCCTAAACAAATAAAGTCAACAGTGCAGTAAAAAGCCAACACACCCATCAGCAGCCTTTTGAAGGTTTTCTCCTTGCATAAAAAAGGTCATACATGATACAAGAGGCGAGATGACAGCATTCTAAAAAAATAATAATTATAAACTATGGGTTTGTATTCTAAAACAATGAAGCCCTGAAAGATTCAGGAGACGCGGCTGATGTCGGCAGAGATGGCGGGGCGACCTAGATATCTTGCTTTACAATTGGAAAGAAGTAGCTTAATTGCGAGTTTAGAAAAGTAAGACAATACAGGGTTAAAAAATTATATTTTTTTTAAGTTTTTAATAAATTTACCTAAAGTTGCTATTACATATACCTGCAGATACAGTAAAACCTATATACATGCTACAGGTATGTATCAAAGATATTTTTGAGGAGTTTTATGACTGATAAATCAGTCAATACTGGTCCACTGCTGGGCAAGGGTCTTCTACCAGAATCTCTTTTTAATTGGATTGGATTTTTTTAAACTGAAATAACAAAAATAAATGTATACCTACTCTTAATATAGCTGTATAAAAATATTTTAGACGGAGAGGTGGATTTTTAATTGGCCTGAGAATACAATAATAATAATACAAAATAGCTGTATACACGCGACGGCGATGGTTTAGTTTTTCCTAATTCCGTGGGAATTTCCCAATATAACGGCTTTATTTTCGTCGGTCAGAAGCTTTTGCAAAGGAACTCCATTGCAAAAGTTCCTTAACCCGCCAATCTAATTCATAAAAGAATCGTGACTCTCCAGAGGGTTAATAATAATTGTGTTGTGATAATTGTTTTCCCATTGTGTCTTTTAATTTTTCCTTGTCTGATTGAGGTGCGCTGACTGTCCGAGTTAGAGTTTTATTATGTAGGACGCTGTGACAGTGACTGTGACGGTTATAAACCACAAATAATGGACGGATGTTGTAAGCGTCTATATATTTTAACCTTTTCTGTAAAACCAATAAATACCTACTCAGAAAGCCGGGACGACACATACCCAGAAACAAATTGTCAAATACAATCTAAATATTTTCAAAAATAGAACAATGGAATACCACAATTCGATTCGGAAGCCGCAAGAAGGTTGCATATCTATACATAAGTACTACATGGCTTTGTCGAGCCGACGATCGAACGTTTCATGAAGCGAAGTACATATAAAATTGTATCAGCGTTTATCGTCAGCAATATAAATTTCAGAAAACATTCGATTTGTATCGTAGAATGTATGAAAAACTTACATTTTTCTCTTCTGTCCGGTGTTACTTCTACGAAGATAAAATCAGGCAAGGGTCCGCTTATTGATCCTCCGCACTTCAACCTTATCACCGAACGATATTGTCATTCACCAGTAAAATCGCTTCTCCCAACTGTATTACTTCACTGCCCGACACCAAATGAATGTAATTTATGAATGGAAAGCTCTCACTAGATTTCCCCACAAGTATATCGGGTGGTGATCTATTTTTAGTCACACCTTTCCCGACGAAAATCCCTTAAGTTTCCTTAATATTCAACCCCATGAACACACACAGTGGTTTGACGTACGAACTAGTGTAAAAAGACGCCCAAACTGTGATCTAAAATGTGGATATTTTACAGAAAATATAGCTAGAAAGTGGAAAACCTTCCGCGACTAAGTTTCCCGATTTGTATGGGAGAGGGCGCGTCTGTACTCGCCATCATAGGCACGTATTATCTAAAAATACCAACTGTTTACAAACTCATTCCAACTTCAACTTTACGAACATCACACAGAATCGAAATTTCGTCTGGTATAAAGTTGGAGGGTGCGTCATTGTGTGGCCGTTAGTTAAGGGTGTGTGCGTGAAGTGGTCGCGCATGCGTGGTGCGACGGAGAGATGGTAACAAAAATCAATCCGCGTCGGTAGGTGGGAGTTACGTAATGAGAGGGATATGAACACGTCGACAACCGTACTTGCCCCTAATTGTATTAATCTTTTAAAAAACGAATCGCAAATTGAGTTCCTATTTTAAAAACGATATTCCTAATTCAAAATTTAAGAATTAAATAGTGTCTAAGTATTAATTTCTTCTCATTAAGTACCATCTTCGTTAGTTTGTGTAGGAGGACGCGTGGGCGCTATACATTTCAATCCATATTTCTAGTAGTTGTTAAATTGTTGTATTGAGAAAACCTTGTTCAACTAGATTACTAGAATGTTCTGTAAAATTATTAATAATGTGAGTTTTTTGTAATTGGCTGTGGGCAGGCATTATCTGTTATGTTCTAAATGTTACTCACCCACGCGCGAAAAATTAGTTCACAAGGTACTAATTACACGAGCTTGATGATTTAGTATAGTTAATACTCCTTACAATAAGACTAGCATTTTTTAATTAAATTTCCTTTTTATCATACTTTGTTGTCAGGATAAATAAATACCATACAACATACCATCACGCCTGTATTCCCCGAAGGGTTAGACAGAGGTGTAATAATGTACACCCACATTTCACCGGTATGCTTAGGTCCCATGTAATAGGGTCGAGCCTATTACCTTAAACGGGGCACAAATTCAGACTCCGAGTTGCTATACTGAGAATTTTATAGGAAAATCCAATAATACTTTACTCGACCTGGGATCCCAGGGCCTCTAGCGTAGCAGTCGCGCTTAGGACCACTAGATTAATGGGGCAGTCGCAGTAATTACTTCTATACCCTGTTATTAATGTTAAACCAACTAGGATCACTTAAGCACTGCGTTATCGTAAAATTAGGCGGCTGTCCTTCCACCATACGACGGGTTCATTAACTCGTTCAACGCAATTAATTATAATTTGTGAGAAATATATACCATATTTTTGACAAAAACATCTAAGTATGGCGAATAGCCATCTTTCTAGCCTATCCTAATTATTTTGGGTCCCCTTTCAGTCTTATCAGCTTCGGCTGATTATCAGAACTTACCAGGAAGCGAGTGACATCAGACCTTCGTAAAGAAATTTCTTAGGCAACACCGATATTCAAATGTTATTTAGTTATATTTATTTTCTAACTAGCTTTCCACCCACGGCTTCGCCCGCGCGTTTTCTCGACTTTTCTGTACTAAATTATGCATGTATTATACTTAAAAAACTTTCATCTTGAATCACTCTCTCTATTAAAAAAAACCGCATCAAAATCCGTTGCGTAGTTTTAAAGATCTAAGCATACATAGGGACAGACAGAAAGCGAGAAGCGACGTTGTTTTATACTATGTAGTGTTATAGTTAAAAAAATGTAAAGGCTGTCACAAATTAGCTAATTTCAATTTCAATGTATCGGCGTATCACATGATTACTTTTAATCATTAAATAGATTTCCACTTACTACGATCCTGGCACAACACTTTCGCTTCATCTACGTTAACCTCCTCTTGATCGTCAGTGTACTTTTCGTACCCTGCGTCCGTTTGAATTTGGTTGTAGTAGTTCGCCGGTCGCTGTGGCTGTGGAAGTCAATGGGGTAGGCCTTCGTTCAACAGTGGACTTCATTTGGCTGTTGTGATGATAATAAATCATGAGACGTGGACATGGACTATAGCCTAATCCCTCTCGTTCTGAGAGGAGACCCGTGCCCAGCAGTGGGACAATGTAATGGGTTGATGATGATGACGATGATTCACATCATGAGAAAGGGATGGCTATATTTAATGTGTAGAGCGGTACCTAGTCTCTCAATCTCAATCGCAAAACAATCGCAATAAGTCAGTGGTATTTGTTGTACTTAAAGACGTTTTGGCACTTACGTAGTTAGGTACCTATATTTTCAATGGCGTGGTTATAGTATGCGTCACTATTAAAAAAAAATCTATACATAGAAAAAGAAGAGAGAATCTCCTCTGTTTTAAATTTCAAAAATATTCCATGATAAATGACTGAAGACTCAAAATGGATAATGTATTTTTCTTAACTTTATATTCAACAAAGTTATTTTTATCCAGTAAGGAGACACCAGACTCATTTTGTTGTCACTTAAAGTTTCTGGATCCACTTTCATGTCAGACAGACAAACGCCCACGTTAAGAAAAGTCCACAAATAGCAGTCCTTTGTGAAAACACAATTAGGATGCAGTTACATTAGGGCGGCGACAGAGCTTGTCGCGAAAAAATTATCAATAGGATTTTTTTTCACGAGTACAGAATTTAGGGAACTTTTATACCTACCTAGGTTAGGTACATGTCAGTCCCATTGCACCTTATTATGAATTAATTTAATTAACCTAATCTAAACTAACTTGGAATGTTGGCGAGATGATATCGATCGGTTTCTGCCAACGTGGTATAAAGAGCCCAAGATAGACAATCCTAGACGAAGTTAGCAGAGGCCTGTGCCCAGCAGTGGGACACAATAGAAGCTTCATAAAAAAACTTACTTAATTATTTAGATAAATATTAATGTGCCTAATAGTACGAATTTATACAATTTTAAAGCAGCAACGACGGTATTGTTTTATATTGTAGTAGTGCCTCGCTGGCATGTCTACATGCCAGCATGAATGGGTTGGCACGGAAGTACTACCCTCCCACAGAATATCGACGTCGAGTAGCAGTATGCAAACTGTTGCGTTTCGTATGGTGAGTGTGGAGCGCCGGAGGCCCAATTGCTCCCTCAGTCCCCTTCTTACTCCTGTTCTCCTTCCCCTTCCTTTCCCTTGGCTCGGTAACGCATCTGTAACTCCTTTGATATTGCAGATGTCCATGGGCGGCAATAACTACTTACCATCAGGTAGCTCGCCTGCTCATTTGTCGAGTTATACCATATAAAACAGTATGGAATGTGCCTAAATCATTTATGTTTTCTTAACAAGTCTTCTCTGGGTATCGGATACCGTCTACATTCCATCAACAAGTGCTATATTTGGTATAAGATGTGGAAGGAATATTTTGATGAGCGGTCTCTTACCACAGGAATATGGTATAGAACTATAGACTATACAACAGCACCCTTCAAGATTTCCATGGTTTGGTGCAGGAAATATATCTAGAGTGGAGTTAGTTCGAGCTTTTAGGATTAAACTTATCTACCTCCGCATTCGAAAGTAATATTGCATTTATCATTTGTGAAATTCTTAGTTGCAGGCTGGAGTTTGGATTTGTGCCCGGTTAATGGCAATAGGCTTGCTCCCTATAACACGGGATCTAATAATACGCGAACTGAGTCTGTGCATTACATTCCATACATGTAAAGAGTGCAATAACTAGGTACCTACTAATTTTATTATACTCGAGAGTACGTGACCAGACATACTACGTCATATACCTAGCTAGGTTTATTTTTTATCCTATTAACCTCTATGTCACCTTAAGTATCAGTGTAACTATAATATAATATCATATCATGGTACGAAATTATGAATCAATTAATCTAATTGCGGAAGTAACTGCGGAAATAAGTCAAGTCAAGTGCACCGGTCTTGTACCTCAATGTCAGTTCCGAGGTGAACGAGATTGTTGCTCCGCTGTCAACGGTTGTGATGCAACTGTTATCTAGAATGCGTTGCCATGCGTATGCGCAATGTTACCGTTATAGTAAGAATCTTTGATAGGATTTAACGTCGACTTAATTTTTTGTTTGCCTATATTCTCCGAAAGGCATAGGCAGAGGTGTACTAACTTACACTTCGCCAGTATGTTCAAGTCCCATTTAATAGGGGACGAGCCTAGTGCCATTAACTGGGCACAAATCCAGACTCCGAGCTGCTACTGAGAATTTTATAGAAAACTAAATAACACTTTGCTCGACCTGGAAATCTTACTGAGGTCTTCTAGCGTAGTAGCCGCGCTTAGGACCACTAAGTTAATAGGGCAGACTAACTTAGCTTTTTCGTTTCAAATAAGCTTTTATTTATGAGAACGTACATACTCAAACTTGAGTTTGTTTGTCATTCTAATTCTTTATTCGACTGCCTCATTAGTGTAGTGGACCTAAGCGCGATTGCTGCGCTAGAGGTCCTGGGTTCGCTGCCCAGGTCGAGCAAAGTGTTATTGGGTTTTTCTATGAATTTCCCAGTAGCAGCTCGGAGTCTGGATTTGTGCCCGGTTAATGGCAATAGGCTCGCCCCCTATTACATGAGACCTAAACATACCAGCGAACTGTGGGTGTACATTAAGTACACCTCTGCCTAACCCTTCGGGAAATATAGGCGTGATGGTGTGTCATGTATAATTCTTTATTAGTTTGTTTTCTAATTCTTACTGTCGTCTGCACTTGATGGTAAGTAGTCTTGGCCGTCCATAGTTCCCTGCAATATTAGAGGAGTTATTGGTAGATTGTCGAACCGTTAGAGCCCCTACGGTCAGGCTGCCAGAGCCGGAGGGGGATTACCAGCCAGTTAAACTCTAAGAGGTCTTATCAGGCCAGGTTCTTCTATGAAACTTTCAGCAGCAGCTGGTTCGTATTCCATGAGATCTTAAATACTAGATGGGACCTTATACTTACAGAGGTGCCTACCGCCCAACGTTTCACGTGCATCCCAAATGACTTTTTTAAGCTAAAAAATACTTTATGTCGTTTACCAAGAGTAAATCTATCTTTGTACAAAAACTCATCAAAATTTGTTAGAGGTTTCGGCGTGAAAGCGCAGCAAATACTATCTTTTTGTATTTTTTAGGCATTTTCCATGCAAAGATTATTAAGTTTTTATTTTAGTGAAGGATATTAAGAACCAGCATATTTTATATAATACTATGATTATGATTGTTAGCTGCGACATCTTGACCTTTTTCTCTCTAGAACATTCCAAAGTCAGTGAATGAACGTCGTGATGCAACGAGTGAGCATTACTGAGGTTGTGACCTTGACTAGATAGAGGTATGTGACACGAACATCAGGTTATTTGTTGTTTGTTTAAAAGAAATATGGTAGATGTTGTTGGCGTGATTTTCGTAGTAACTAAAAGATCGGTTCCTGCACCACAAGTAATGTATTGAATTCTCACAAGCAGTAAATATTTGTATGTACAGATAGTTGTTTCACGATTTTTTTTTACGTATATAAAAACGCATACCTAATTTAGAACAGTAGACAGTAGCGCAACAGTATGCATATCTACTGCCACTTTACGTCGATATTCTGTGGGAGGTTAGTATTTCCCGGGTCGTATTGACCCATTCATGCTGGCACGTAGACACGCCAGTAAGACACTATTACTAGGTACAACATTTTAATAGAATGTCCATGGAGTTACTTGCCTGTTCTTCTTTATAGGTCAATTTTGTGTATCTTTGTTAATTAACGTTTCGGAATTTCTTTTAAAAGTTTATTTGAAATGAAAAAACTTTTGCAAACTTGCCAAAACTTGAGTATCATTGTTAAGGAAGACGTATAACTACCTACTTTGAAAATCAAGCAAGGTAGCAATGTGTTTTTCGACTTTTTATTTTACCTTTTTTGTAACAAATCGGAACACAGTGTAGGTAATAATGTGATTCAGAGTGGGCGGAACTTGAACTATCAATAAACATTATAAAAAAGGTCAAAGGTCTCAAGTTCGAATCCACGCAACCCTGACTTTTCGAAGTCATGTGCGTCTTAAACGGTGAAGGAAAACATCGTAAGGAAATCTGCACGCCTGGAGATTTTTTTGACGGTGTGTGGAGTCCGGTAACCCACATTAGGCTAGCGTGGCGGACTATAGCCTTATCCCTCTCATTCTTAGAGGAGACCCGCGACCAGTATTGGGATGATCTAATGGGGGCCATCCCTTTATTTCATGATAATCATCAACCTAGTGCTGCCAAACTTCACGATGCTAGCCATCTCTTTATCTCTCAGCTTAAGAATTATGTTTATCGGGCTCCATCTTTTTATTTCGAAATAAAATGAAAATTCCAAAATAATCCAATGAGAGAATATTATAATGACTAACAGCATATTCCGGGAACTTCAGGTAAATGTAGGGAACATTTCACGCTTTTTATGAATTTTATAGATAGGGAACGAATTCCGCGAAGTTAACATATTCTGAGTGACGCCACGTCATATATACGAGGGCTTCGTTATTAAAACATGGATATGTACCTATACTTCGGATAATTTTGACAGAAGTAGGTACCTATTACTTAATTTTTTTAGCCTGATAAACTCTTCTATTCTAGAGGTCCTGGATTAATGGCCAGGTCCAGCAAAATGTTATTGGGGGTTTTCTGTAAAATTCTTAGTAGCGGGTCGGTGTTGGATTTGTGCCCAGTTTATGGCATTAGGCTGGACCCCTATTAAATGAAACTTGAAGCATGTCATCCCGTGGCCGTGACAATAGGTCAAGGGAAGGCTTACCGGCTTCCCTGTCCTTTCTTTGTCTTCCCAGGCGGCGAAGGCAAACAATGAAGCTCTTTTTCGTATAAAAAAGAAGTAGGGGAGAGTGGGGATATTGCGGACACTTAAGGGAATACTTTAATAAAACATAAACTTTTAAAGCTAATCAGTTCGTTTTTATTAATTAATAAACTTTGCTTATTACCTTACAAAATTAACATATAAAATTATTAGTATCAAATCAACATTTATATTTTTTCTCAAAAAAACAAAACCCTTGCTGTCCGCATTTACCCGACGCCTTCCAGGTAAATACGGACAGCGGGTGGGGTAATTGCGGTCAGTCTATTTCTCCTTACACAAGTCGCAAATATAGCCTCGGCTTGAGCTTCCGCCTGTGCAATTTTCATGTGCCCAATTCTGACACACTATGCACATTACCCAATCTTCAGTGGGGGGCGAATAATATTTTTCATTACAAAATATACAGAAATATTCTGTGTCATCTGAATTATCTTCAAAATTTCTAAGATTTCTCACACCCCTCTGCGACTTTTTCTTCGGTTTCGTAGCTTTTTTCTGTTTAGTTATCGTCTTCTTTTCTTTTCTTACTCCTGCTTCTTGTTTGATTCTTTTTTCTACCTTCTTCAGTTCTTTCTTCTCTAATTCAATTTTTTCTGGAGTATCAGTAACAATTATGGAATGTTTCTTTTTCCGATTTGTTTTCTTGCTTAAACGCTTTATGGTCGGTATATTAACTATGTCCTGTAATGGTACAGAAGGTGGTGGGTTACCATGTTGCTCTGTT
Source organism: Subacronicta megacephala (assembly GCA_958496365.1). Lineage (NCBI taxonomy): Eukaryota > Metazoa > Arthropoda > Insecta > Lepidoptera > Noctuidae > Subacronicta > Subacronicta megacephala. Next base: position 4,885,311 of record OY292533.1, read on the forward strand.
GAAACATCTGGATGACTGGTGTCATTGATAGAATCTTCAATATTAGCATGTGCAACAGATTGAATTTCAACTTGATTTGTGATTCGGGGTTGGGCTTCGGAATTATTTGGCCTTTGTGCTTTGGTTGTACTGGCATTTGTCTGCTCATTTAAATTGGAGACTTCTGGTTCATTGTGAGTACAAGAGTCATTCAAATTTAAGGCACTAGATCTGATGTTGGAGCCCGATTGTGGTTCCATGTCACTGTGCATCAAGTTGGCAAAAGTCGTTCTAAAAATTTCCTTATCCAATGGGCAAATCCCCGCAGCTCTGAAGCCATTTATTGCTTTTTCAATATTTGTTGTGCGATTGAAAGCCTTTGTGTACAGTCCAACAATATCATAACCAGTAATTTTGGCACCAGGATTATTAACCATATGCGTTTCACATTCACAGTTATAAGCTGTTTTTAAGGGACCATGAAATGTGAGGTCCAGTGGCTGCATCTTATGAGAAGTATGCGGCGGTAGCGTAATGACATGAATGAAATTTTTCTTACAAAAGTTGTAAGCGGCCAAGCTAATATGGCTTTCATGATTGTCAAGGACAAGCAAAATAACATTGTCAGCAGATGGCCGAGTAAAGCTTTTAAAATGATGAAGCCACTGAACGAATAATTCTTCATTGATCCACCCAGAGTCAGAAATCGATGCTATCATATTGGAGTTGCTTTGTTTCATTAGTAATGGGTTCATTCTTTTCCTCTTAAAGATAAAAAATGGTGGCACATAATTGCCGCTCGCGCTACATGCATTCACGACTGTTGTCAAGGATCCTCTTTCAGCACTTGTGCACTTGCCAACTTGTTTTAAGCCTTTAGGCGCAAGAATTTTTGAGTTTCTTTGGACAGTGCTTATGCCTGTTTCATCAACATTATAAATGGCATCTGGCCTGAAATTATGTTTGGACATCAAGTGTGTCAGGTTAGTAAAAAAAATATCTACTTCTTCTTCATTAAACGCAGTGATTCGACTTAAAGATGTCGCTTCCGGCTTACGGAGTGATATTTCAGGATGCCTTGACATAAACGAGTAATACCACTCTATTCCAGCTATACCCGTTGCTTTGTTAAAATTGTGTGCCAAGCCATTAGCTGTTGCAAAATCGAATGCGACTTTTCTAAGCGTGATTGGAGTTATTCCGAAATAATTTCTACACGACTTCAGAATGAACTGAACGAGCTCTTGCTCTTGAGATTCATTAAAGATTGGTTTCTTACCGCGTTTGGGATCTTTGACATCTTCAGCAGACTTTCTGACCTGATCTAACAATGTAGCTCGAGGTACATTATATTTTTCCGCGGCTTTTCTAAAACTTAAATTCTTTTCTTGAATCTCCCTTATAGCTATTTTTAAAGTTTCGAGTGTGTACTTTTTTTCAGTCTTCCGTTTGTATACTCGAGGCATCTGAAACATGATACAGATATAATAAGTCATGTGTCCGTATCCTCCCCAACCGTGGGGTAAATACGGACGTCCGTATTTATCCCAAAATAATGTCTGCAATTACCCCATCTGCCCTTCGACATTTTATAGCAAAACAATTTTAGGTTAGTTAATAACTTTTGTAGATTATAATTGCACATTAATATAGGTGAAAGACACCTTAACACGTAACGAATACAGTTTTTACTCAAAACAAATATCATAGCGTATGCACGCTACTGAAAATCATCGAAAATTACAAGAAAATACATAAAAATAATTAATTGATCTTACCTCGAATCGCGTGCGCGGGCTCCCGTGTTGACAACTTTCGGGACACTAAAGATGGCGGATACAATAGCGCGAGTCGTGTTTGGGGACGCGGGGAGGGCTGTATCAGCCGGTAAGGCAGTGTCCGCAATTACCCGCTGTCCGTAATCACCCCACCCTCCCCTACCCTTCGGTAAATACAGGCGTGGTGGAATGTTGATCCTCATAGATGCCGCACTCACCCAAACGTCGGGAGAGTCCCACCACCCTTATTGCTTGGTCTACTAGGAGTAGAAACCTGACAGATGAAAGATAATATTCACACGATATCAACCAAAAATCACATATTCACATTTCAATGACGTTTCAGGTAAGTATATTATTTGTTTTCTCAGTCCAATGTTTTTTCACTGTTGGGAATTGTTAAACTGTCAATGTTTACGACTAATCACAATTGCAATACAATTTGTTATGATTTATGATACAAATAGGTTTTACATAAAGCGGGAACTACTTTTGTTTATTGTGATGTACGAGTAGGTGTGTTGTACGACTTCTATCGAATTAGAAATTTTCAAATATGTGAACTTTATTTCACGTATATACGTCGATACTTATATTTCTTTACCAAAAATAAAAAAGTTAAAAATGGATGAAAATGATAGTATTACGTTGTAGCATTATCGCAGGTAAGGAGATGATATATTTTTTAGATTCTGTTTCTATTTTTTTTATTTCCTTTGTAGCTCGTTTTCAGAACAAGAACATGGCTAGATTGACTTAAATTAAATATCATATGCTGCTATTGATTTGATTACAAAAAGTTCATCTTATTTTATAGATACTTACGGCATGGCAACTATAACATCACGCCACGGGATAAGTTTTGTGACACAATTAAATTGGTCAGCGGAGCTGCAAAGGCTATGACTCATAATATGATTCAGTCTAAAATATATTTTTACTAGGAAGTCGAGATATGAATTGATTCAAGAGAAAAGCTCCATATGACCTTTTAAAATTCCTCTAAGCCATGGTTTAGTATATTAGTATTGGGCAGGGTAGCAGACTTAAAGGTTGATGTTGATTAAATAATCATAATCATCAACTCAATGTCTCACTCACGTGTCACCTCTCAACCCGAAAGGGGTTAAGAGGATAGTATCCGCTTCGCGCCCAATACAAACGTAGTTTGGCCCTTGCTTGAATTTTAAACAATGAAAGTCATTGAAATTTTGCAGTAACAATCTTATCATTAAAATACGTGTTCCTGTAGTATACAATTTCATTTCAATATACGGTTAAAAAGTTACACGAGCTCAAAGATTGGCAATTTTCGTTGAAAAACGGCCCAACTTTATGCTAGTATTTCTCGACAATGTATCAATACAGAAACATTCTGATTCGAAAGAAACCCAGATAATATAGTGAATATATTTTTACAAGATTTTTTTTTTACGTATTAACAATATTATAGGAGTAATCTCCAAAATTCGGAACATAAGAAATACGCGTGAAAATGTTGTTGTTTCTCCTCTCGGGCACGCGTTCGCATCGCGAGGGATAGAGACAGCGACAACTGTGCAACATTGTTGCGTTCGCGAGGGACACTCCTCTTAATTTATCACTCTACCACGCTGACGTAGTGCGGTTAGTAGATTTACACGCCTTCGTGTTCCCAGGCTTGCAGGTTTTACTCAGAATGTTTCAGTCGTTTGTCGATGTTAAAATTATCCCATCAAAACTATAACATGTAAAAAATTAACACAGTTGTTCTGCCATTTAAAAAGTTGTGAAATCGAATGTTCTAATATTCAAATCATTTTGAAAAGGCAGAGGTTGCATTTCGATTCGGATTTCGAATTCGAAACTGATGACTCAGCAGTCCCATCTAATCTAAAAACTAAATAAAATAATAATTATTTATTACGTTTTATAATGTCAATGCTTTTAACCCTGTCAAAGCCGTGAACAAAATCTATTTTTAGTTACACGAGCAGAAAAGTGCTCGTACGTAATAAGTAGTTTTGCTCAACTACGCGTGAAATTATTCTCTTCAGCCCCCGTCAAGTAGGTTCTCCCTAGAGCACTAGAAATTTCTTGAGAGTCATATCTTAGTAGCTGCTAAGGGTTATAATTTTGTTCGTAATGTATGTTTCGTTAGGAAAATTATACACATCAGTGAAATTATTTTTTATATCTTACGTATGCATTAACTTGACACACATTGTTCTTACTCTAATAATAAATTGAGTCTCATAAATGAAATAGAACATAATTAACTAATATGACACTAGACTAATAATAATACTATACCATCACGCTTATATTCCCCAAAGGGCTATATAGAAGTGTCGTAATGTATAGGTACCCACATTTTGTCGATATGCTTATTGCTTAGGTCTCGGGCACAAATCGAAACTCCGAGCTGGTACTGAAAAGTTTATTAAATAAATACCCAATATTATTTTGCCTGACCTGGGAATCTAGAACCACTAGCGTAACAGTCGACTTTAGGACTACTAGAATATGATTTGTGCCACATTACAATTTGCAATAGTAAAAATAGCATAGTACGCACGGGTACACATCAAGCTATATCCAACCAATTTACGCTGACCTCTTATTGTGTGGGAAGCGTATGCAAATGTGAGATCAGCTTAAAATGGATTTGTAAAGGTTGACCTGTAGCCGTGTGTACATTTACAACACATCCTGAATATAAGTACCTCATAATTTTTTTTTTCAGTCATCATATTTATACCGCTGACATCAATCCAACATTTTATTGAGGTAAGCATGTTTTATTATATTTCTTTCTTTCTTTTTGGCCATATTACCTAGAGCTCCTTATCATTGACAAGGGACTGCTAGGTCACGTTTATAAATTGCATTGTTGGTGACGTGGATTCAATTATACAGAAAATAAAGACAATATTCTGATATTTTCTTTATTAAAAAAAAATGAAAAATCAGGAAATATTCTATTTCTAACTAGAAAACATCTGTGATTTCAAGTTAAAAATAAAATATTTCCTGTACAAGTGAAATTAAATACTATTCACCTTTATTATAAAACGCTTAAGGTTGAAAATTCATTATTCGGCAATCGTAGGTACTACACAGTAGATTCACTATACATTTCTATAACGACATCCCTCAGTTTTAATGGCACTTTAAAATTCAAAAGAGGAAAAGTGAAAAGCGATCTATGAAAAACCCGTTCGTCTCATCTCATTAGTGAGATTGCTTTTATTAACATTACAAAGCCATCCATGTAGACGAACTAACTTGAATAGCTTGATAGAACTACTTGAATAGATAGGAAATCATTTCATACATATGATACATACAATAAACATACATACCAACATACAAAATAAGACGTTAGTGAAAATGATAATCCATTATAATTCGTATTCAAAAGAAATCACAATAAAGTTTCATATATATAACAATAGACAAACATACCTACATACAAAATAAGACGTTAGTGAAAATGATAATGCATTATAATTCGTATAAAAAAAATCGAAATAAAGTTCTGTTATAAAGTTTTTGGTGGGGATTAAAAGTGGATGCTCTGTCTCTTACTCGCAATATGACTATTACTATAGTATTGTATGACGTCAAGACCCATCTAATTACACTACCGCTCACTGCCTAGCATACAATTATAATGCTTATAACTTCCTTATTTTGAACCAATTTAAATTTTGTTTTTGGTGTTAGGCTCTATTTGTTGTCAACATAGTTTAATAAGGCTATAAAATATGATGCCCAACTAGCCTAATATGTGTGTCATTATTTTATTTTTTGTCTGTGGATTTTGCGGCTAAAGTTTCATTTAGAGTTAACAGATAAACCATGCTGGGAATCGAAGTCACAAACACTCAGATGCTTGCGAATATATTAATGAGACAGTTTATTACTTCCAGCCACTAAGCAACTGTCTTCTAGCTGATATTTGCAACCACACGTGGATCCCTGAGTGTGCAGAAGACTTTAATACATCCCACAGAAGATTGTTCATAGATGAATGCGATATCTACGAGTTTAATTGTGATAATGATTTTGGTAAGTACACACATACCTATACATATTAATACATGTTATGAAAGATGTTTAGTTCATGAAAAGCTTTGGTATTTTCTTTAAAAGATTACTCTTCAGCGGTATGTTTAGGTCCCATGTAATACAAATCATTAGTTATTAATGAAAAATATATATTAATAAACAATCAATCATTTCCACTACCCTTCCAGAATACTTAATTGTTAATTACTCCGATTGTTTTGGCCCTATGACCTGTCCAACCCTTCCACCGCACAAGTTTCTAAGACAAGGTAACTATTTATACCGCGCCGAGGACAGACGAATCGTCTACTCGCCAACTGTCAAGAAAAGAACCACGCTACCAATGAAGACCAAAGCTGGAAAGAGAAGATACACCCCAGAGAAAGCCAGGAGACGATTTATGAGAAATAAAAATAAGATTTTGACGACGGACTGTGCTCCCTGTATGAGGGGCAGGTCTACTAGGCCGACACCACAACGTAAAGCGCTGCAAAAACCACATAAACCGAAAAAACAAATATCAAGAAGACGTACCACAAAACTTATGAAGAAGCAGACTAAGAAGATATTTACAACAAGATTTACAACTCAGGTAACATTCTTATGTACTTTTGTAGGAAAAGATCATGTTCAATCACCACAAACTCCACCCCTTGACCATATTGAATAATAAAAGTTGTCCATCTTCACCCAGGGGGGGCTGATCCTTTTGTACCTTTACAAAAGGTCAATCAATCAACCCTCTACTTTACTTGCTTAACTTTGTTACATTGCGAACCCTATTTTTTTTCAAAGATACTTTCTCATTTCTAATAAGTGGTCCTAAAGGTTCTATGATTCTTGTTCTGGGATTAACCGCATCTTAATCTTAAATGTCGGATCCAATCTGATCGTTGCTAAAATTTTATGATTAAATTTTATATTGTTCATGTAAAGTGGTATTCAGTCGCATCTGTTGAACAAGTTGGGAAAGGCTAGGTTCATGAATTATGGAAATGTTTCTGTCCAGGTTATACAAACGGCAACAACGGGGACGGTGGTATTAAGAAGAGTGACAGTCATCAAAAACGGGATGATGTTATTCAAGGTTGTCAAAGGTTATGTGACAACTACAGAGAAAGAAGATTCTGATTTCTTAGAGTAATTTATAATTGTGATCTGTTTGTTTTACTTATTAATGAGTGTTAGTATGTCTTATGTTGGATTTTTTTATTTAATATTTTTCAGTTTAGTAGATAATTTGATCTTGGTTTTCTTGTGGGAATTTTCCAATATCCCATCAACTTGTATTTCAATGAAGATTATTATAATGGTGTGACCAAAATCGTGACAGAATATCCTTAAAAAAGTCACCAAAATTTAAGAACATTTTGATTGATTTATGATTACAATCTTATTAATTAATTTTTTAATCAAATTATTTTATCTCTCAAAATTATTTCGGAAACGAAGGGTATGACTACTTTTTACTACTAAATGAGACTATTAAAATAATTGATTAAATTTTGAATGATGAATAGATAGAATCGTACCTAATACTTATTACTGCTCATAACATCGGTAAGGTTTCTTTTTCAATTCAATGCTATCCTAACGAGACTGTATAATAAATTAATTTTCTCAATTAGATTTCACTTCAATGAATAACTTGATTAGTTATATTCAAAGTTGTAAAATGCGTACGAAGACACTTTCTAAAGCATGCACAGGAATCCTTTATTAAATCTAAATATAGCCTTTTTTCATTCAAAAAGTATTTATAATATTAATTACTGAATTTAATGTAAAACACGACGTCAAAAAAAATTTACTATGGTGAAGGTTCGAAGTACTTCTTGAATGGGTGCAGCTTACTAAGCTACAGACATCTCTGATAAACGATAATGAAATGTGGAAGATGATGCAAGCGACATCTATTGGAGACAACCATATCCTCTAAGTAACAGGACTTGTATTACAGTTAGTTACATAATGCGCAATGCAATAAAAAGAATAAGTAATTTGAAAGAAGATGCAGATCTTCTTTCAAATTACTTTTTTTTTCTGATAGTATGACGAGTCATAACGAATTCCAAACCATATCAATCTTTTTATACAGGATAAGTAAAATTTGTGAACCTGGTGTAAACCCGGAAAGTAACGCTTATATTTTTGGTTTAGAGAGGAGCGTTAATAATTAGTGAGTGTATAAACATATTTAGACTATAGCTTGTATTATTATTGGAAAAAGTATATACATAAAACACATTACAGCCGTATGTTTTATCGCACATATTAAAATGGCAGAAACATTTCACAATAAAGCAACACGATTTTATACTTCACGCTTGCCATAACATTACGATTGGTTTACAGCGATTTTATACAAACATTGATTCTCTACCAGTTTTAAATATTACATAATAATAAAATGTAACGAATCCGTCAGTTGTATCAATACAAAAATCTAAGTAAAATCATGAAAAAAGGACTAAAGTTTCATTTGAAAGATGCTGCTTGAAACTTGTATAGCTATATGTAAGTTCACAGTAATTATTCTTACTTATCGTATACAATATTTGTTATTAAATGTCAAAATACACATATTGTAGTTTAGCATGCAACTAGTTATAAATTTTTACCTTATTTTGTTTCAGTTTTTGTATTTATCCAACCTACAATACATCATTATATTGGGGTAATATCATTTCTTCCTATACGATATAAAACAAATTAAAGTGTTAAATTATTCATTCATATTTTGCAGGATCTTGATGATTGCACTTTATCAAAAGTTTGCAATCACACATGGGTTCCTCTCTGTGGCCACAATGCGGCTGACTCAAGTTATAGACTGTTTTTGGATGACTGTGATTTGCATGAATATAATTGTGATTATAATACATGTAAGAACACCAACAAATATAAGTGGGAGTAAATGTAATATTTAACATAGGACCATTTATGAATTTCCGATTTCAGCTTATAGAGAAGTTGACGTAAAAGTATGTAGTCAGAAGTGTACAAAAAAGGACCATCCATTGCCAGTTACTACAACTCCTATGCCCCCGCACTCTACAGCAGATACTAGTACGACTATTGTAAGTACTACCCAAAAAGCAAGTACTGTTGAGGTAAGCACTATTATGAGTACTGAAGGAGTTACTGAAACGAGCAAGACTGATACTTCTACTATATTTGTAGAGCCAACGACTATAAAGATGACAACAGAAGAATCCCAAAGCACCACTACCAAAGCCTCTGAAATGACTACAGTTAAAACTATTACAACAACAGAGAAACTGGAAGAAAATGTTGATGAAAACACTATTCCTCAAGAGACAACCCAAAAAACTACGAGTGTCGCAACACCTACCACGCCGAATATTAATTGCTACCCTAAACACTGCTCTTTACCATCTACGTGGGAAACAACAGCTGTTGGCGAAACAAGAGATTTCGTTCAAATACTCAGAGAAAGATATGGCGATAGAGTTAAATTTTTAAGACATACTACGCATTTTCCAATGAAACCTGACATGTATTTTAGAAGAAGCGAATCATTTGTGCCTGGTCGTCATACAGACAGGCAGCGGCCAGTTGTATTTATTAAATAAACATGGATTATTATATATTTTTATATAATTATGGTTTTATGATTTGAAGGATGAAGACAGTTACCATCCGGTTGGCATAAAATAATGATGAATGTGCCAATATGGACCTTTGGGATTTAGATGATCACCTATCATCTCCAATGAAACCTGACATGTATTTTAGAAGAAGCGAATCATTTGTGCCTGGTCGTCATACAGACAGGCAGCGGCCAGTTGTATTTATTAATCATGGATTATTATATATTTTTATATAATTATGGTTTTATGATTTGAAGGATGAAGACAGTTACCATCCGGTTGGCATAAAATAATGATGAATGTGCCAATATGGACCTTTGGGATTTAGATGATAGGTGCAACAGGTATAACAAAATAAATAAATAAAAATTGACTCTTTAGTTTTCCTTTCAATTAAGTGGCAGTATGTACAATATAGACATATATATATATATATATATATATATATATGTGAACTAGTATAGGCTGATGATGATGATGATGATGATGTACAATCAGTAAATGTCAGCTTGATATTGTTTGGCCATTAGCGGAGGAAGTAAAATTCGCTTCCGTAACTCCAGCAAATAGTGGAGAGGCGAAACACCCAGGTGAGTCGGTAGGTCACCCACTCTGGGTGAAGTCCGACAGGCCCATCACCATCTTAATGCTGCAGTAGTTCATGAGGATTCCCGGGTCGAGCAAAGTGCTATTGAGTTTTTCTATGAAATTAGCAGCAGCTCGGAGTTTGGGTTGTGCCCGGTTAATGGAAATAGGCTCGCCCCTTATTACATGGGACCTAAACATACCGGTGAACTGTGGGTGTACATAAGTACATCTCTGCCTAATCCTTCGGGGAAAACAGGCGTGATTGTTAGTTATGTTATGTAACAAAGCATTATAGAAACTTGTAGTTTCAAACCTCTTCGGACTTATAAAGGATAGAATCCATGTTGATTGGCTATTGTGATACAACTCGCTGTCTAGGCGTACTTAAGTGATTATTAATTAAGTATATTCCATAAAAGGTAAATGCTATTGTTTTATAGATTTTATCTTTACGACCTTAAAGGCCTTATCGGTGCGTGAGACTGATCTATGTACAATACTAAATACAGCTCTTAAGAACAATTTGTTTTAAATCACGACATTGGCTTGTCCTGATCTTGACAAAGGAGTTCGCATTTGCTATCTCAGATCTTGACACTGATCTTCTCACGTCGGACTGTTTAAAAGGCTACTAGTTGTTTTAGCATTTAGACGTTTAACCATGTTTCGAGTTACACTATAGTTTAATATCCATATCGTCTTGTAATCTTTGCAAATTTTACTAAACTTGTTTCCCGTCTTCACAGACAAACCCGTGAATACGATTTTGTGGGGCTTTGTTAAGTTAAATAATAAAGAAATGACATACCTGTATTTTACGTCTCAACAACATTAAAAGTATAATTGGATTTGTTATTATTCTTTTGAAAAACTTTATTTGGAATATTAAATTAGTACTTTTCAATATTTTATTTAACCTATTTGAAAGTCTAAGTGGGCTTAAAGATAACTAAGGCCCTTGTTGGGCACCGAAAAATTTATAAGGAGATAAGAGAGGAAAATGGTTTAAAGAATGTGTATATCCTAAGGGTTAGGCAGAGGTATACTAATGTACACCCACATTTCGACGGTGTTTTCAGTTCCTATGTACAGTGGGTTAGAGCTGTTACCTGACCCACTTAGACGCCGCCGGCCCATCTAGGGTGGGTCAGGTAACAGCTATAACCCACTGTACTAGGGGGCGAGCCTTTTGCCATTAACCGGGCACAAATCCAAAATCCGCGCAACTACTGACAATTTCTTAGAAAAACCCAGTAACACATTGCCTGGAAATCGAACCATCCTGGGTTGGATTCCTTGCTTTTTTTCGGCAGTTTTTAGAAATATTATATTTTTTATGCACAAACAAACATACAAACAGCCAAAAAATATACTTACATAATACAAATCACATGACGACTCATTACAATTCAGTAAAGTGTTCCTAAGGTAATGCCAAGGCTTCCATTGTCTGCGATTGCAGATAACGAAACCCAGAAACAGTGAGAGCAACAGAATTGCTTCGCGATTATAATGTTGCAACTATTTGTTGCAAGAATCACATGACTCGAGCTATGATTGATGTTGCGTTACAAGTGTTACCACTTAAGATTTGCGGGCCCTTTGTATGTCTATGCTTTATTGCAGACATTAATCGTGAAAGCTAAGTATGTTTTGTTCTATAGTAGGCTTTGTTAGCGTGATGGAAAAGGAAAACATACATACTATCACGCTTTTACGGTGGCCAGCGTTACTACAAAATGTCAAATTTTCTCAGTTGATTTTGAACTTAATAATACATACATAGGTACATACATGTCATCACGCCTGTATTCCCCGAAGGGTTAGGCAGAGGTGTACTTAATGATCACCCACAGTTCGCCGGTATGTTTGGGTCCCATGTAATAGGGGGCGAGCCTATGGCCATTCACCGGGCACAAATCCAGACTCCGAGCTGCTACTGAGAAACTCAATAACACTTTGCTCGACCTGGGGATCGAACCCAAGACCTCTAGCGTAGCAGTCGCGATTGGGACCACTAGACCAACGAGGCAGTCACTTAATAATTTATTCATAATTTCTTAGAAAAACCCAATAATACTTTGCTCGACCTGGGCATTGAACCCAGAACCTCTAGTGTAGCAGTGGCGTTTAGGACCACAAGACTAATGATGCAGTTAAAATGATCTTTGTAACTGTATCTACATTTGGAGCTATTATAAATATTATCTTTGTCTACAAAACTATTATTCATTTGATAATGACTTGAGTTGTTAAATTTTATTTATGGCTTTAAAATTTAATGTAACATCTAATTATAGAGGTGTGAATATTGTTGTAAGTTCGCTTGTTAAAATGTCTGCGTTTTGTTCTTTCAATATATTTAATATGAGGATGACTAATTCGATTATGATTATTCTGTGGGAGGGTAGTACTTCCCCGGTCGTGCTGACTCATTCATGCTGGCATGTAGATATGCCAGCGAGACACTAGTAGGTACTACGGTGTGGTTCACTTGTTTGATTCCCGGGCCATATGTTTTTACTTCATCGATTCATTACAGTCCAATAGTTTCTTATTCTTCTATTTGGAATTATTGTTTTATTTAACCTTATTACTAAAACTACATTAAGCCTAAGCGCATGAATTCGATGAAATATCAACAAACTCCTACAACCATTTAATTGGTGCATGTAGCCGTCTGGTCGTTATCGAAAAACATAGATTCTGTAATGAGGACACGTAGGCCGCATTGATTACTTAAAAGCTTTTAGCGATTTTCGATTAAAATTAATTAAAACCAAGTTACGAAATATTAGTCAGGCGGTGTTATAGATATGGAATGGAGGATTGAAATTTGAGAAATATGGAAAGTTTAAGAAAAAAAGGGTTTTCAGGACATACAATATGGCGCCAAAAAGCTCCATAGGTTACATACCCGGTATCACTCACAATCTTACAACTCTCAATCTAAAATCCATCAAGCTATTTAGTTTACAGAGCGTGTCAAAGAAATATACATAAGTACATACATACCTACACTCGAAAAACATAACCATCCTTCTGGCGTAGTCAGGTAAAAAGGAGTTGTGAGAAAGAGAAGATATTATTTCATGTGTAGCGCCATCCCTCTCTCTTAAACGCAATAACGCGTCGTGGTAAGAGTTATTGGATTCTTCAAGAAGGCGAAGTTAGCAGTAGGAACAGCTAAAGTTGTGCAATTTTAAGGTTTCGATGGCGAGATTTCTGTCCGAAGTTCAACATACTTTTATAAGAATTCTCAGTACAGTCTCAGATCAAATAAAAAGTTAAGATGGAACTTTGCGAACAAAGAAGTGAGGCCGGCTAAAACTACGCCTTGCCGTGTACAAACACAATTACACGCACACATGAATACCTTAACTACGCCTTATCTTTTCAGTCCAGCTATCGAAAGCTCGACTGACAAGATAAGTCGTAGTTTCGAGTGATAAGGTATACATACGTGTGTGCGTGTTATTGTGTTTGTAAACGGCAAGGCGTAGTTTTAGCCGGCCTCACTTCTTTGTTCGCAAAGTTCCATCTTAACTTTTTTATTTGATCTGAGATGACAGTGAAATATTTTCATACCTTGTAAAATACTTGGATATTTTTTATGCCTGAATAACCTGACTCCTAGCCGACTATAACTTTCAAATTTAACTCATGTTCAGCTGTAAGATTGTATGATATGAGGCTGTGAAAAAAGTATTTGCTATGCTTGAAGCCGACCTGCAGTAGGCTAACGTGGTGGACTAAAGCCTAATCCCTCTTGTACTGAGAGGAGACCCGTGCCCAGCAGTGGGACAATGTAGTCGTTTGATGATGATGAAATGCTTGAAGCTAAGTGTGCATGATTTTATTACATAAAATATAGTAAGAAATATTATTTTGTTACTAGGGGGCGAGCCCATTTCCTATACCCAGGCACATGCACCAATGTATTTTTATGGCTTAGTCCCCGCACTATGGCAAGTGATATTCGTAGGTGTGCTTCGTGGAATAGAAAATAAATTCGAAGCGGCGGTAGCCTAATGGCTAGGGCGTTGGACTTGCGATCATGTGGTTGCCTGTTCGAAACTCACACATTGCACTACCGACGTGAACCCACTCGTAACAAAAGCATTTTAGCTTAGCACGAGGGGTTAACAAGATTACTATTAATGTGTGACCCACATTGCTAGTAAGCTTTTTTTTTTTTAAAAAAAATAATTATTATTTTATTTGAAGCCCACCTATGGGTGTGCTAAGTGGAGTACTTTAGGTGGGCTTCGTCTGGGTGTGTTTCGTTTGGGTGTGCTTCGTGGTATGCCTCTTGCGCTTTACCACAACTCGTTTCACCAATTATTTAGTATTATCGTTTACCATCAGCTGGCCTGTATACTTGTTTGTCATCTCATTACAATAAAAAGGCTGACCAAATATCGTGAGATTTTAAGCAATAATAATATAGACTAGGTCAAAAGTATTTAACAGTCTGATGTCACTAAACGCTTGTCTCAAACAAAGCAATGTTGTTACGAAAGTTCTGGTTTATTTAAGTCACGTCTGTGGTCCGATGTGAAGGATATGCAAATAGATTTGTTATCTCCAGTGTCTATGGATGTTTACGTAGAACTAGGTTAAACGTTATGCATATTGGATTAACTTATATCTAAGTTTGAGCTCTTAGTAAGGTATTGAATGAAAATAAATGTCGGTGGGTGGTTGTATAAGTTGTAATATAAAAGTTCGAATTGAAGGCAGAATACTCTAGTAATGAGGTCATATGTAATAGACGGTGAACCTCCTGGCACAAATCTAAACTCCGAATTATTACTGAAATTTTCATAGAAAAACCCTAAAAATACTGTACGTTATGGAAATTGAACACAGAATGTCTACCGCAGGATTCGCACTTACGACTTCTAGACTAATAAGACAGTTATCCGGCTATTGCTCTAAAACTTGAAACAGATCTGTAATCTGTATGTTATTTATACTTGCGACATAAAATTCCTGCACAGTGCGACAAAACAATTTCATTATAAATAAAGCACACAAAAGGTTTTATAATAATTCCACCCAACTTTATATTATTTATTCTCTTTACCCAATACAAATACGAAAATAGAATTCTATAAAAGTGTTCTCAATACGAATTGAAGCTTACGTAAGTCGTGGTGCACTGTGTACTGAATTTACGAGGCAGGTGAGGCCAATGCCCAGTGCGACTGAATGCGGGTCAAACGATGAGCAAGTATGGGTGTATTGTATGGATGTATTGCGATACTTGACGTGTTGTGTTTGGACAACACTATGTGTAAATAAATGTTGATTCAACAAAAATAAACGTTAAAATTTCATATGATTGCCTCATTAGTCTAGTGGTCCTAAGCGCGACTGCTACGCTAGAGGTCCTGGGTTCGATTTCCAGAACAAGCAAAGTGTTATTGGGTTGAGTCTGGATTTCTGCCCGGTTAATGGCAATAGGCTCGCCCCCGTATACATACCAGCGACATGTGGGTGTACATAACTAGGCATGTGCCTAACCCTTCGAGAAATAGAGGCGTGATGGTATGTTATTAGTCTGGTGATCTAACGCCTGTATTATTTAAGGATCAGACTGAAGGATTTATAGTTCGCCAAAAACCGAATTATACAGACTGACTGGGGAGACACTAACGCGACTCGAGGACATGATATTTGGCGATCATATATTATATAAATAAAAAACATTAAAAATAAATATTAATTTCATACTTAGTAAACTTAACTGAAAGTTAAGTAATGGTATGGACACAGGGCCCACGCACACGCTGCGCTATCAACACAGTGAAAATTAAGTGCCTGAGTTTATTGCTTATTTAGAACGAGAATCGAATACCTAGTACTCTCCTTAAGTATCGTTAGTGTCTCACCAGTCACCCTGTATATACAGGATATACAGGGTGGAACGACGCACAACCGCTTACAATGAATTCAGTACATAAATCTGGACCCCCTTGCGTAGATATTGTATGTTTAACATGTTATGTATGTAACCAAATGAAATGAAAATGGCCGCAAAAACAAGCTGTATGTGTTGTTATGTCAAAATATAGGTCTACGAAATATAAAACATCAATAAATCAGTAACAGTAAATACGGATATAACTCATTACACCGGCGGAAGTACCTGCGGAGTGCCGGAAATGAGAACACGCCGCGTGAAGGCGGCCCGCCTTGAAGAATCAATTGTAGCTGATTTATTGGATTGCTGGGAACTTTTTGGTCTGAGGAATCGAGGATACAGGATGCATACGATGACACATTCATATACACGGTGGAGACGATGTCCATAGCTGTAGTTTTTTTATGGGATAACCCTGCAAATTAGCAGGCGTGCCACCCGATGGTATAAGTAGTCATCGCAGCCCATGGACTTCTGTAAAACCAAAGGAGTAAAGGGATGGGAAGGAGAAAAGGAAGGGACTGTTGGCGGATAGCCTAGGGATATGCTCGTTGGACTGCCAAGTAACTTAACGGAAGTAAGAATAAACGATTTCTTTCTTTCTTTTCTTTCTTTCTTAACTTAA
Source organism: Subacronicta megacephala (assembly GCA_958496365.1). NCBI lineage: Eukaryota > Metazoa > Arthropoda > Insecta > Lepidoptera > Noctuidae > Subacronicta > Subacronicta megacephala. The sequence continues at coordinate 4,901,877 of OY292533.1, forward strand.
CTCCTCTCGAGATCAAGGTTGGTTTGGCCTTTTTATGTTGGTAATAGACCAAATGAGGCTGTTATAGAAAAAAAAATGAAAGTTTAGGAAAATTTTCCGGTTAAAAAGAACTGAAATTTGTAGACTGTGTATGTATATGTAAACTTCCTCCTCTCTCCTACATCTTGGCGTGCCTGACAAGGCCCACACATGTTTCTTAAATTATATTATTGTAACAGCTGTTTTAACTTGTGGAGTGCAATAAATGTATTGAGTATGTATCACCACGTCTTTGAAACCAAATGGCTCACAAAGGAAGGAAGGAAGCAAGGCGCGGAAATTAGCAACGCCATAGGCGACGGAAGCGGGCGTCTAAATTATTGTCTAAATGTTTCTTGAAGGTTTTGGAAGCAAGGTTTTGAGCCAACAACGTAACTGAGTACCTCAACAGACTGGTGGTTCTAAGCGCTACTGTTACACTAGATCCATTGTGTTCGATTCGCAGGTCGAGCAGTACTATTGGAATTTCTATAAAATTCTCAGTAACAGCTAGAAATTTCGATTTGTGCCTGGTAATAGGCTCCTCTTATTACATGGGACCTGAACATACCGGCGAACTGTGAGAGTCTGAGGTGCACTTTTTAAGTACACGTCTGCCTAGCCCTTCGAGGAATACAGGGGTGATGGTATGTTAATAGTAAAGAACATTTACTATTCAACCTCGGACTTGACCGATTGCTTGAATGCCAAGCCAACGATCACATGACTAGTCTTTCGAAATATTCTGCAAAATAACTTCTATGAACCTTGTAATTAATGTAAACAATATTACTTACTATTGTGTCATATTAGCTGATATTTCAATTCTAATTCAATTTTATGTTTATTTTAAAATCATTAAATAGTATATTCAATTATATTATGTTATCGTATATACTATCTAGTCTTATCTTGAAAGTTTTGTTTTTTTTTTATTTAATTTAATGTATACTCGACTATCTGTACCAGTTGTGATTACCAATAATTGAGTTAACATTATATGAAATTTAAGTCCTATTTTTGCTAAGTGTGTAATTTTATGTTAATTCGTTGGTAATCCTTAAGTAAATAAATAAATAATAGATATGATGAAGAAGCTATTTAAATAACAGGGGCACGTGGTTAAGTAATGGCTACGGTGATCAATCGATCTGCAAGGTTAAGCTATAGTTACCGATGGATGGGTGATCATTCTTAATACATCTCCGCATACGTAAAACCATCGTACCCGGTTGGTTATATACAGGTCCCTACTGGGTCGAAAAGGCACGGCTGGCTCTCCCAAAGCCGGACTAGCATTAGCGGGCCTCCTCCTACCTTCCTCTAATCTCTCGCCTGGCTTTCGGCAAGTCTCGTAAGCGAGGCCCGTTCGGGCCTGTGTAAGCTAGGGCCGGACTGGCAAATGCCACCTTAACTTGTAGCTACTCAGGCGCTGGTCATCCAAATGCATAATTTCTTTAGAGGCCCCAAAAAGCTTGACAACCAGATCTTTAAAATGTCGATGCCCAACAGAAATTTTGTTTTTTTTCTCAAATAATATATATCTTTATATACTAGTAGCCACAATGTTGGGAAATATAGGCTTTGTTACTCAGGAATAATGCAGCTTTCTAGTGGCGAAAGAATTTTTAAAATCGGTTCGGTAGATTACCCCCTACAACCTCACGAAGTCTGAAATAATCTGTTATTAAAAAAAAACAAATAAAGCTTACTAGCAATATGGGTCACACATTACTAGTATTTTTGTTAACCCCTCGTGTTAAGCTAAATGCTTGTGTTCGGGTTTAAGAAAATTTATTCTCATAAAGAATTACAGGCATTCACTTACATGAGAATACAAAGACATATTTTACAAACATTTGCCGAGCGGCGTAATCAGAGGACAATTTACAATGTTAGTAACAACAAAGAAAGAAAACAAAATTATTATTTCTATACTGAGGGTAAACGTGAATATTTTTTGCAACATTAAAGTGTTATGTTCATAAATACACGGATCAAGCGTAGCTAGATGTGGTATGTTTGGTGAGCGTGGTGTAGTTTGTAGGACTCGTTTGTGTTATTTATTGATTATGTGTAGTCTTAATAACTTTTTAAAAAGTGACATGGTTTTTGCTTCTTTTATGTGTTTAGGTAACGTATTGTATATTTTGGCACCGTCGTACATTATATTATTTTTTCCGTAGTTTGTTCGAGGTTTTAGCAGTTTTATATCGTTAGCACGTCTTATCACATTTTTGGAAGATTGTTGTTTTTTATGGAAGACTATTTGTGTTTGTATGTCTTTATTCATAATTTTCCGAATCAATATGGAATTGTAATAATAGTAAGTTTGAGTTAAATTCATTATTCTAGTTTCTTTATAAATTCTTTGGGTTGATGTTAGAAAGTCATAATTAAATAGTCTTTTTATTAATTTATTTTGTGCTATCTGCAACGAAGCTAGATTTGTTGGGGCAGCTGTACCCCATATTTCTATTAAATAGTCTAAGTGTGGTTTTATTAAAGAATTATATATTGTGTATCGTATTTGACGTGGAAAACATTTAGTGATATTTTTTAGCATACCTGTGAGATTTGTTAATTTTGTTTTTATTTTATTTAAATGTGGTTTCCATGTAAGATGGCTGTCCAGAGTTAAACCTAGGTACTTCTCTTTGTCTACTTTATTAATTACTTGATTATTTATCATCAGGGGTCTGTGTTGTAATATTTTTTTGTTTTTAGCGGAAAATATGATGTAATTAGTTTTTGTTATATTTATTGTTAAAAGATTATATTGGAACCAATCATTTAAGCGATCTAAGTCAGCTTGTGCATCTGCAATTAATGTGTCAACTGAGTGTCCGAAATAAAACAGACAAGTGTCATCAGCGTAGAGTGCAATGTCACCTTTCAGACCGATTTCATGGATACTGTTTATGTAAACAAGGAATAATAGAGGCCCTATAATTGACCCTTGTGGTATTCCAAACGTTACTTTTTTAGGTGCACTTTGAGTTTTACCAATCCTAACAATCTGGAGCCTGTTTGTTAGATAAGATTTGAAAATGTCGAATGCAACGCCTGTGACACCAATGTCATTTAACTTTTTTAACAGGAGGGTGTGGCTAATTGTATCGAACGCTTTCTTGAGATCGATAAATATGCCTAAAGATATTTGTTTTTTATCAATATTTAGTTTTATTTTTGTAACTAGATCCACTGTTGCCGAAAGTGTGTTTGATTTTGGCCTAAAACCGTATTGTTTATCATATAGGTAATTTTGTTTTGATAAATATGTCTCTAAACGATTATAAAGTACCCGTTCATAGATTTTGGAAAGCACAGGAAGTACCGAAATAGGGCGATAATTACTTGGTTCTGATTTACTCCCTGACTTATATACAGGCGTGACCTTTGCGATTTTGAGGCTGTCTGGAAAAGTTCCTTGTTCTAGGTTATTATTGATGCAATTTGTAAGCTCCTGAACTATTACAATTGCTACATTTTTCAGAGATTTCGTATTAATGCCATCTATTCCCGAGCTAGTGTTCGGATTTAGCTTGTGTATTATTTTTGTCACTTCGTTTTGTGTCGTTGGTGTAAGCTGGGTAAGTGATGATGGTATTCGAGATGTGCATGACCGTGTGTAGATATAATGATTGTCATGGTAATGTTTTGGAATCTGTTGAGCTAAAATTGATCCAACATTAGAAAAGTAATCATTGAAGCATTCACAGATATCTCCCTCGTCTGTTAGATATTGGCCCATTTTTTGAAGTTTTTTTCGGTGCTGCTGTATCTTTGATTTTGTTGCTGGAGTGTTACGAGTGGGTTCACGTCGGTAGTGCAATGGGTGGGGTTCGAACCAGCAACCACATGATCGCAAGTCCGACGCCCTAGCCATTAGTCTACCGCCGCTTCAATATAATATTAGTACCTATAGATTAGTCGATACCTGTGGTTTTGCCTGCATCCCATAGGACTTTTTGAGACTTAATGTAGCCTGACCTTCTCCAAGGTACAATCTGTTTCTATACCAAAATTCGTCAAAATCACATCCGCATTTAGTATGGATACCAGTGTTATAATTGTATTTAAAGCCTTGTTACATCATGTTGCGATTGTCTCACGTGATACGGTATTAATGTCGAGGATAAGATGGTATAAACTGAGTACTTTACTTAATAGCTTAAAGACACTGCCAATGTGTTTAAATTATGTAATAAACTAATCGTTTGAGAGGATTTCGTGCGGATTTTGATATCGCAGAATATAATATTTTTTTGGTACCTATGGTGTTTCTGAGCCTGCCCCAAGCACAACTGCTACACTAGAGATCCTTGGTTCGATTCCCAGGTCGAGCAAAGTGTTAATGTTTTTTTTATGAAATTATCAGTAGCAGCTCGGAGTTTAGTTGAGAGTTAATGACAATGGGCTTGCCCCACATTACATTAGATGGGACCTAAATGAATTACTGTAAAAGTTGAACTTGTTTCTGCAATAAACAGTTTTATTTATTTATGCCTTATGACTGCCTCATTAGTCTAGTGGTCCTAAGCGCGACTGCTACGCTAGAGGTCCTGGGTTCGATCCCCAGGTCGAGCAAAGTGTTATTGGGTTTTTCCATGAAATTCTTAGTAGCAGCTCGGAGTCTGGATTTGTGCCCGGTTAATGGCAATAGGCTCGCCCCCTATTACATGGGACCTAAACATACCGGCGAAATGTGGGTGTACATTAGTGCGCCTCTGCCTAACCCTTCGGGGACTATAGGCGTGATGGTATGTATATGGTATTTATTGATGTATGAGTATACCTCTGCCTAATCCTTCGGGGAAAACACGTGAAGGCGTGATGGTATCTATAGACCAAAAAAACAAGTCAGTGACTTTGCTTTAATAAGTTTTTTTCTATGCATACCTTCCTGGTACATGACATTTTGTACCAGTTTATGTTATATACGAGTATGTTATTTATGTATATTTGATACAAATATAATCGAAGCCTTGAAAATACATCCACAGATTTAATTGATCTCGTTTAATAAATTTAAATATTTTGGAAATTGTAGCTTTTTGATATATTTTTTTTATTTGCATGGAGAATAAATACATGGATATTCATTGCATCCTTGCTATATTGACTATTCAGTATTTCTTCCTATTCAGTTTTATTTAAAATATAGATTTGGGCAACGTTAGTTTCTGGCTATAGTATCACAGTAACCACAGTCAGTATATTGTGATGATTTAAAGTTGACCGCTAAACCCCGAGGTAACGATAAACTGCAGAATTTTCTCTTCTAAAGTTCCACTACTCATCATTTTGTTGGAACTTGTATCTTTGTACAAAGGTAGCGAACTCTGTAACTCTTAGCCTCGTATTTTTTTTTATTAGACTTTAAATATAATTTGAAAGAACTTATATATTCATTTATGTTATTTAAACTAAATCATGAGCAGCCGTGAAACCAAATACAATGTAATACAAACTTATTTAAGTTTTGTTGAAACGCTCCAACAATGGAACAATGAGTTACTAAGTATATAGAGCAGCGCCTAATATAAGGCCTCCCACATGTGCACACATAGCTCAACTCATGTTAGACTTTTGTCAGCTTTAATACATGTTGCACGAATTGCTTTCTCTAGGGCTGTGTCGTTTCATAAAACGGATTAGTCGCCTCTATTATTTGTTAACTTAAAATTTAAATCTATTTCTTTCGACATAATTAGATTTAAATTTTAAATACGCTTCAATAATATATGTAACATAACGATATTGCTTAATCTTATTGAATTATGATTATGTTTGCTGTCAGTGTTTATTTGAAGTTTTAAGGTAAATAATGTTTTATTTTTTTAAGGAATCTGACCTATTATTATTGTGATAGAATCTGAATGCAAGTCTGCCAATTGAATACGCATTTACTTCAACTGTTGAAATATGATCTTTGATCCCTTCTTATCTAAAAGCAAGGGAATCAGATGTCAATATGTATTAAATTCAAGGTTAAAAAGAAAAATATTGTGAACAAAACTACGAATAATAGAGACTCACAAAGCTTCAAGCTTCTGATCCCTACCAGTACTTTAAGTCTGCTACTTTATCGATTCTAAATTGCCATCGGATGACAGTATCGTCTAACGAATCTGTAAGACCTTTTGGTCTTTTGATCAGTGTCATTAACGACCATTACTGTCCAAGTGAATATGTGGGCCCCAGATGTATTCGATTCATAGGTGCATAATACCTAAAACTTGCAATAGCTTTTAAATAACCAACCCTTTATCGTATTTACAATTAAAATACTTACGAGGCAGCCCTATAACACACAACGTTCAAATCTTTTGATCCGTGTCTTACTGGCTTACTGATGTAACTCGTATAAAATCCTTGTCGGCAATATTGTTGAAGCTTCATAACAACTAAAATTTATTTTTAAATACGAACATTTCACTGTCGTAGTTTCAATTTAGATACAGGACAGCCCTATAACAAGCAGCGTAAAAATTTTTTTGATCCGGATTTATTTTACTTGATGTTAAAATCCTTGTCAGCGATATCGTAGAACATTCCCTCTTGCTAGTCCCGGAAGCGCGCAGAAGGTTACTTGGCCAGCTTATATATTGGACGCGCTGTGTGCCCGCGCGCAGTACCACTTGCGCTAGCGTTGATTCTGTGACCGTGAAACTTGTAAGTGTTACGTGCGATCGTTCTTAGTGTTGTGTGTTGTGCACTTTCAATTGGATGTTTTGCGATGGTTTGATAGGATCATTTTTTTTTGTGATTTGGAAATATTACTAAAAGATTTTTAGATATCGATGTGGAAAAACCAGACGAGGATGTCTTTCTTAAAGTATTAGCTTAAAATACACAAGTATAAGTTCTTATTTATGAATTGGTGTTCTCATCGCGGTGGATAGTGTTCTCATCCTTATTGACTTACACTTTAGATTCAAATCCTGGTACGTTTAGCGTTCGTGTTCTAAGTTGCTTAAACTGCATAGCTAAAGAATTTACACAACATAATTATTATGTATAGCATAACAGATTCCTGTTTTACCTAGATCGAGTACTTATCAAATGATTGCAATTTGCATTTTTAAAGTCAACCCATTATTTAAATAAATGGACTACAATTTTGATTAAGTAATTCATTGTTTTATCAGATCTCGAAATAATTTTGGGACGAGTCCCCCAAAAATTGCCGAAGTACTGTGAAAATATGGGCAGGGACAAATAAACAGACAATATGAGAACTTTCTCTTTTTTATAAGTTGGTTAGAAACACTGTGCTGACATCGTTAATTGTGCTCGTCCTGGGAGTTAAATCCAGAAGCTCAAACTTAGAAGCTACGCGTGCGACCGCTAGACAAAATGAGGCAGTTAGACCAAGGAGAATTTATTATGGTTAGATAACGTCTTTTTTGACAAAGCTCTTGTCTGCGCTGGTTATTCTATGCTTTAAGATCCCTTAGGGGTTGTTTTCGAATACATCTGAATAATTCACTTGTTTAAGTCCAGGGTAGTCGCCTACGCGTGGCTTTCTTGTGTTCCCTATTAACATTTTAGATGCTACCACCTACGCACAAAAGTTAAACAGAAACAAATTAATATTAATTTCTGACTTTAGCGTAAATAAGGTCGAAATAAAGCAATAAAAATGTTAACGCGAACCGTTAACATAACAAGGGATGACCTTTAAATAAAGGTTATAATTATTTAAGTATAGGCACGTTGTTCAAATGAAATGAAATTAAACCTTTCCATTTTTTGTAAAAACAAAAGTACAGAGTATGGTCAGAATGGCTTTTGTGTTTAAAAATAAATATATTGAAATAAAACCACTCCATGGACTCTAAAGCGTTTAAAAATATGGATTTATTAATGTAAATGTTTGCGAAAAAATCCGAAGTTTTTTTATTTCAATAGGTAATATGTCTACTATAGCGCTAGTCCTAAAAGTCAGTGGGTACGAAAAAATTTATTGTACGTATCTTCATACGAAAAACGACATAACTGTATCCCAAATGAATAAGGCGTATGCGGACAGATGTAAACCCACATTTCGGTATGTTAGCTGCAATGAAATAGATGGCGAGTTTAATGCCATTTACCAGGCACAAATCCAAACTACAAATGTCATAGAAAAATCCAATTGCACTAACATTCGTTGAATGTTTGAATTATTTCTCCGTCTGTCTGATTGTCGGTGGTGATGTTATTAAATTCATAGTAAAGGTCATAATTTCCCATAATGCTTTTTAAGGGGCTATATCTACACGTCACGTGACATAATTGACACACATATATCATATATTATCTCGTCTCCAACTATTGTGTCAGTATGAGCTCGCCAAGACATAACTATTTCGATTTTAATTATAGCTTACCGCGTGGCTACGTCACATTAGCAGCCAACTTATCCCTCGCTCTGTACTTTCGGCTGTGCTTTGGATATATATATCTCTCGATAATATCAGTATAGACAATTATGTGTTAAAGTTATTACCCAAAAATAATTTGTTTTTAAAACACCGAGAGTACCTACGGTATTCGCTCTAAATCTACTAAAACATCTTATTTATAGAATTCAATGTAATATACCAAAACAAAAATAAACATCCTTAAATAGATAGAATTGCAGTGCTAGATTTTTAAATAGTATTTAATTAATACATAGTACAATAATTTGCACACACACACACGATTTGAACAATTTTTTAAAATTTATAATTTCTTCGTTTGCCTCTGAATAATAAAGTCTTCAACTGTTTCCAGATCAAAATGCGTTACATAATAATCACCGCCGCCATCTTGGCCATGGTCCAGGCCAGGCCAGGTCTGTTCTTCGCCCAGCCCTTTCAACCCATCGGCGTAGAATACGTGTCAGGCACCTCCGCCATCCACCCTCACCCTGCAGTGGAGATAAATGCTGCAAGCGAAGCTCAACTGCCCCGAGGTCTGCTGAAGTCCAAGGACTTCTATGATAACCCTCATATTGCTGCAGGACTGGCTAAAGAGTCGTGGTTCACCAACAAAGAGATGCAAGTTGTTGAGAGGGAAGCTGAGAAGATACCACGGGAAAGTATCTACCATATTGTGAAGAATGCTGGGTTCTTGGATAGGTATTAACGTCCATAAGTGAAGCTGGTAAAGCTTAGGCTTAACTATGTGAGGCTTTACATATATACATAAACATTAATAAGGTTAGAAACTAAAATAATAAGTTTTATCTATATTTTAAGTGACTTCCGTGTGCTTTTGAGTGCGATATTGAAGACAAGTATGCTAAATGATAGTTTATGTAAAAAGGGGAGGGAGAAGATAGGTTTAAAAAATATGACAAAGGTTTTTGTAAATATATTTTTTATAATATACGTAGAACTTAATTGATAGAATGTAGTTTTAAGTCGTCACCTTGTTTAGCTAAAACATCAAAATATAATGTATAATTAGAGTAAGATAATGTTGTAATTTTTGTATTACAACTCTAAGTCATAAACAAACTAGAATACTTAAATTAAGTTATTTCTTATTATGTCTATTTATGTAACACTTTTTTATATTCCAATTATTTGTGTTAATAGTATTGTGATTGCATGGTGAGGTAAACCGGTTTAGCCTTCAGGCTTTAATTATAAGATAGCATAAGCATAATATTGTCAATAAAAATCTGTGATCTCGAGCAATAAGTACGATGTAAGTTATTGTTCAATACTTTTGTAATTATTATTAAAAACTTAATTTTGATTAAAAATATTGCATAATTATTTACGATTACAGAGAAATGGACACTGAAATAAGACCTATTTTACGAAAGCTACACAAGGCTACATATCTTGCCGTACAAAACTAGTTAGTATAAGTTAGCCTCTTAGAAGTTTCCGTACAGGAGTATTCCTCTTTCGGCACCAATTTATTGAGCACCTGAGCTATTCTACTTACAGCACCAATAGGTATATATTAGCACATTGAGCACCAAGGAAATATACCTATTGGTGCTGTAAGAGGAATAGCTTAGGTGCTCAAACCGTAGGTGCTCAAAAAATTGGTGCCGAAAGAGGAATACTCCTCCGTACAATGCGAGATCAGTCTATACTGGTTAAGGATACAAACATTTTTAACCGACAATTTGTATACATATTTTTTATAGAACCAGGCACAATTTTAAAAAGTTTTAGTTTCTAGCATTTATATTACAATCAGCACTATAAAGCGGTTTCTTGAAACTTCTTCCTCGCTTGCAGGTGACCCAGCATTCATGGACTGGTTTCTGAATGAAATCTGAAAATATAAAGCGGATTATGTTGCGCTTGCGCATATAAACCCAACGTAGTACGTCGTATTGTTACTAATAATAAAAAAAAATGATTCATCGTCAATTGTGCCTGCCGTCACACCCTGTTGGGGTCGTAGAAAGTGATTAGGAGTCTTATGGCCAAGATAATATGGTATGGAAAGGCAAATTAAATTATGAGTCAATGCAAGCCTGACATAACGCCGTTTAACATGTTAGCAGATGGTCCAGGAGGAAATTTTCGCACTTTATGATATAGGTATGCCATTTTAATCATAGAGGACTTTAAATTTTTAAGTTACGCAATTATTTGTAGGTATGCATACTGTTAAGTTTCGTACGGTGAGTGTGGAGCGCCGGAGGCCCAATTTCTCCCTCAGTCCCCATCCTTGTCATTTTCTCCTTCCCCTCCCTTTTTATTAAATTGGCTCCGCAATGCATCTGCAACTCCTTTGGTTTTGCAGATGTCCATGCGCGGCGATGACTACTTCCCATAAGTTTAATTCGCCTGCTTGTTTGCCGAGTTATACCATAAAAAAAGGGTATTTAAAAATGATGTGATGTCAACCTAACGTACACCAGTTTTATAGCATTTCGTCAGTTTAGCAAAACCAGTAAAAAAATATGGATCACTTTAAAGTATTGGCGATTAAGGGTTACCTGACGAGTTATTACATAAAAATGTCGTATCATCTGTTCTAATTAATGTCACGATTGGTTAATTAACACTTGCTTTCAAATAGAAACATTTAAGATCATTTTTATTTAGTTTATGTATGTAATGTATGTCATAATTCGTCTAAAATGGTTCTCTGTCTGATGGAAGTTGTACCAGATGTAGGCAAGCAACACAACAAATGCTAACGATACATATTACAAATGGCTTACTTTGAGTGTCTGACAAGCCACTCTGGACAATTGACATTCTGTAGAATAATAAAACTATGAAGATGAATGGATTTGACATTTCTAAAGGCTCTTTGGTACGATTAACTATCGTGCTGGATTTTTTTGTTTTAGTGCGTGTTTTCCAGTGCCGCTTAAAATGAGAGAGCTTAGAGTATTTCTAGTCCACCTCGCTAGTCTCCTGGAAGATGACAGACTTTACACGACAATTAGAAAATCTTTTAGCCATGCAGTTTTCTTCACAATTATCTTTCGCCACACATTATTGCCGAAAAGTCCGAGGTGCGTGCCTTGGATTCAAACTCGACATTTAGCATTCCAATGGCCATATAACCCTGGTATGTAACTATTATCACTTAAATCACTAGATTATGACATCATATTAAGATTTTAATGATAGCAAATTCCCTCAAAATATCAAATTCCAACTTCAAACAACATTCATACACAAACATTCGGAGAATGGCTTAACCTCTGACATGTAATACACCTGTACACATTCTTTTACATACTCACAAAGCCTTTGGCTAAAACAATAGCATTGAAAGACCGGTGTAGGTTTCAAGTACCACTTAACGTGACCTCGGATTTGCTAGTATTTTCTTTTATTTTTCTAATAAGTTAGGGACCCACTTAAACTGGTTTTGAGAGCTGCTTGAAACAGAAGTATTCAGTTTATTTTTGGTTGTGATGCTGAGTAATTTTGCACAATACCTACTCTGATACCGTTTGTATAGTAATGTAACAATAAAACTATTGCCAAATTTTGGCTAGCCAGGGCGTTACATCTTAACCATCTTAGCCTGTATTCCCCTAAGGGTTAGTCAGAGGTGTACTAATGTACACCCACACTTCGCCGGTGTGTTAGGTCCCATGTAATAGGGGCGAGCCTATTGCCATTAACCGGCCACAAATCCAGACTCCGAGCTGCTACTGAAAATTTCATAGAAAAACCCAATAACACTTTGCTCGACCTGGTAATCGAACCTAGGACCTGGACCTCAAGCGTAGCAGTCGCGCTTAAGACCATTACACCAATACCCGCTATAACTAGTAGCTTCACATCTTAATCAATATATGTCTAATAATAAATCTAATAAAATTATGCAAGAAGTTTGTAAGAGTCTTTTCTAGTTAAGTTCCACATATTTTCTCGGTCAATCACCAGAAGAATATGTGTAACTTGTTTAATAAAAATGTATTACGAAGTCTGTCTTGTTTGTAATTGATGCCAAAGACACTACTTGGAAGTTTGCCACGAATATAATATTATGAGTTCAAAGAATCCTAACGTGTAGTAAGTGGTTGCGTTGCCAGCTCAACTACCCTAAAGGTTTTTTTTTTTTTTTTTATGGGATAACTCGGCAAACGAGCAGGCGAGCTACCTGATGGTAAGTAGTCATCGCCACCCATGGACATCTGCAAAACCAAAGGAGTTGCAGATGCGTTGCCGAGCCTATTTAGGGAAAGGAAGGGGAAGGAGAAAAGGAGAAGGAAGGGGATTGGGGGAGGAATTGGGCCTCCGGCCCTCTCGCTCACCGAACGAAGCGCAGTAACGAAACGCTACTACTCGGACGTCGGTCTTCTGCGAGAGTGTGGTACTTCCCCGGTCAAGCCGGCCCATTCATGCTGCGAACAGCGTGGCCCTACCACAACAAAACTTTGTTGTTCATATTGTTTGTATTGAGGTAATAAGGTCTGGAGAAACCATCTGAAAACAGCATTCAATAATGATTGTTGAAATTGACTTTTTGAAATTTTCAGGGCGACAAACAAATTAAATAAGGAAGATAAATTATCGAAATCTCTATTTTCTATTAGGAAATTCGTGATCTAAATTTCATTCGTGCCCAGTTAACGGCAATATGTTCGCTCGCTGGAAACTAAAACAACTATGTAGGTACGCCATCTGTTGCAGGCAACTAAGACAGGATATTTCATCGTCCCATTTTTGTGTATCGAACCATATGACCTCGTTAGATTTGTTTTTGAGGCACCTGGACAGTTATTCATATACCTATTTTTATGTCAAGTAGCCTTTTGTCCTTATTTTTTTTATTTGAGTAGAAGTCTTAGCTAATCGCACGAATGTAAAAGAAAATTCTCTGGAGCCAGGAACCGGCAAGAAATTTCCTCGATACTTTTTGAAACTTCTTCACAATAGCTTATCTCTTTAAATCCATAGTGGAAAACGTTTCTATTTTCGGACAAAGTTCAGTCATTTTAAAACAAACATTAAACAGAGACGAAATCAAAGAACGATGTTTTTCGTGATTAGAAGTTGAGACGTTCTCGAAAGAACTAATCTACTATATAAAAATAAGTCGGGTTTTCCTTCCTGACGCTATAACTCCAGAACGCACGAACCGATTTCCACGGTTTTGCATTCGTTGGAAAGGTCTCGGGCTCCGTGAGGTTTATAGCAAAAAAAAGTCCGAATAAAAAACACGGGCGAAGCCGTGGGCGGAAAGCTAGTATGGTTATAAAGGTTACATTAATGAAGCCTTAAATAAAAGCAGTTCTTATGATATACAGGAGACTTGAATTATATAGTATTGCGGGTTTATTGCCCCTTGGCTGTCTGGCCTCAGAATGAGTCAGCAAACTACTGAAAATCGCCACCCTATTATGTCTTTTAGTTCATTCTTTAGACTGAGCTTGATTACTTGTATTTGCAAAGAAAATACGGTTGTATTTTTTCGTTTTTTTTTATGTATTGAATGTATTGTATCGCCCGAATAGATGTTTTTTCTATAGAAGAAATCAAAATGTCAATATATGTGTTTCTGATATTGTTAACAAAGTTCACATCGCAATGATTCTTGAATATTTTGCTTCGACACACACACGACTGCCTCATTAGTCTAGTGGTCCTAAGTGCGACTGCTACGCTAGAGGTTCTGGGTTCGATCCCCAGGTCGAGCAAAGTGTTATTGGGTTTTTCTATGAAATTCTCAGTAGCAGCTCGGAGTCTGGATTTGTGCACGGTTAATGGCAATAGGCTCGCCCCCTATTACATGGGACCTAAACCGGCGAAATGTGGGTGTACATTAGTACACCTCTGCCTAACCCTTCGGGGAATACAGGCGTGATGGTATGTTTGTCACACACACGAGTACTACATTCTATCTCTTACCTCCAAAAATTAAGGGACTTCATCAATCTATTTTCTTTATAGTATGGAAAATCGTCATGGACCGCCTGATCGACGGTGATGACGCTATGGTATGTCGGACTCATACTAACTAAAAACCCAACTTCAACAAACCTCACCTTTCTTGCTATCACAATTGAACTCGTGCATATCACAAGTATCGATGAAAGTCCTCATCTCCCCGCAAGAATCAATGCCGCATATTGGTACCTGATCGTGTCGACAGATATCTGCTATCTTGCATTCCTCTTCCAACTGAAAATTATTGACGGGATATAATGAAAATCAAATCCAATTCCCAAAAATACTGATAACTTCTGCAAGAAATAGAATGCTACTATTTACACACAGCGGTATATGTACTCAGTTGTCTGATCGATGTAGATTCACTTACAATTTGAAAATGTAAAGTATGATTACTATAATCTGTTTTGTTAATAAAATCGGCATTAAAAACCTATTCTTCTGCACGAACAATAGCTGTTGCAGTCGTATCACTAAATATTTTATTTTTATTTTTATTTTATTTTATTCAGGAAACAAACAGATACATTATAAAGAAAAAAGACATACAAGGTAAACCATACATAATCCAAAACAGTTTCCACATTAATACCATACATTTGCGCCAAACTGGAGTTAAACAATTAATTAAGATACAGCTGAGATACTAGTAACATCAATATCAAAATACAGACAAAGTATAATTTTATTTAAATTTTTTATTATGTTTTTTATTATGGTTTTATAAATATGGGAGATAACCCTGATGTGCCATAGAGTAAATATGAAGTTCATGTACAATATTATATAGCTAGAGATACCGGTAATGGTTGACTACTTAAAAATCTATTGTTCGTTTAGCCTTTGCCTTTTGATCTTTTCGCTGTCCACGAATAAATTCATAAAAAGGTCAACCGATTATAATAGTATGCTTTAATTTAATATTGAAAAACGATTCGGTACATATCTTTGAGGTAGGTCTCTCGCCAAAACGAAACAAAAAATGAGCCAGGTGATACAAAAAATATGTCATCACCTTGGCACTTTCTGTGATCATGGTTTCTAAGAAAGAAGATCTTCAGAGAAACTATAAGTTGATCTTTCAGTTATCTGTAAGATCAACCCACCTCCCATTTTAATCGTTATTTTATTATAGCAGAACAACGTTTGCCGGTTCAGCTAGTAACGTTATACAATTTTTATACTTATATAAACTTTTAACACTTTTAACCTTTTTGTCCTTAGGCTTTGGATCAACAGATATTATTTTTTAGTCTTAGATGTCAGTATGTAGGTGTTTAAAGCTTTTAATAAAAATAGGACGTGGCTTACCTTTGCTCCATCCACATGGGCGTAAATATCCTTGACCAAAGTTAAAACGATAATAATGTAAACGAGAATATACTGGAACATTCTAGAAGAAACATTTATGAACAATCATTCTATTAATATTTATTTTGTATTCAACAGTTTGAGATCAAAAGTAATATTATAAGGAAAACTGTACGAATCCTGAACATTTTATGGTGCTGTTCGAATTGTAATGAAATATTAGAAAACTTTATGGCTTATCCAATTGAAAATGGTCGACGGCTGAACAAGATAGTTTGGATTTATATGCCTCTTTTTGTGATTTAATTTATTTGCGTTATTGAAGTTTTATTTTACTGAAATAACGAGACTTTGCATTAGCTTTGCTTTTAGATTTTGCACGTTAAGCAGTCTTAGTTGGTTGTCATAGTAACAACTTTGGCTATTTAGTTACAATTACTCGGAAGTTCGAAAAGCTTGATTTTATCATCATCATCAACCATGTAATGGGTTGATTCATCATCAACCATGTAATGGGTTGATCCCCCGTCCATCGTCCCACTGCTAGGCTCTGCTTATAGAATGAGATGGCTTAGGGAGGGCTATATTCCACCATGCTAGCCTACTGCAGGTTGCCAGACTAGACAACTAGTTTATCTTTACGATATCGGTATTGCCCGGATATTGGGTTTCGGAGTTCGGATTCAGTCGATTCGTGAAAAATACTGATAATCCGATGACAATATCGATCATAATGAATAGGTATAATTATTTGAAGCGGCGGTAGCCTAGGTAGGTTAAGGCGTCGGACTTGCGATCATGTGGTTGATGGTTCGAAACCCACCCATTGCATTACCGACGACGTGAACCCACTCGTAACACAAGCATTTAGCTTAGTACAAGGGGTTAACAAAACTACTAGTAATGTGTGAACCACTTTGCTAGTAAGCTTTTTATTTTAAAAAAATAGTAAGATAAAATATCCGACATATTTTTATCTGAATGGTTTGTTCAACAGTGAATTTAGCCCACTACTTAGGGAAGACGGAAATATTTTTATTGGTACCGGGTGTTTATTTTTATTTTATTAGAAAACAGAAATTAATTACATTCTATTAGGTTTGGCACTATTAATATTACAGTCTGTTCTGAACTCTGGCTTCTTGAAGGAACGTCCTCTTTTGCATGTCACCCAACACTCATGGATAGGTCTCTGCTTGAAATCTGCGGGAAATTGAATAATTATTTTTATTTCTATACGATGGATGATATCGCTGAAATTTAATTCACCATCAACCCATTACATTGTCCCACTGCTGGGCACGGGTCTCCTCTCAGAATGAGAGGGATTAGGCTATCGTCCACCACGCTAGCCTACTGCGGGTTGGCAGACTTCACATGCCGTCGAGAAATCTCTCAGGCATGCAGGTTTCCTCACGATGTTTTCCTTCACCGTTCAAGCGTGTGATAATTAATTATTAATACGCACATGACTTCGAAAAGACAGAGGTGCGTGCCCTGGATTCGAACTCGAGACCTTTGACTTGGCAGTCCAATGGTCATATCGCAAGGCTATCACTGCAAGAAATTTAATTGTTCTGCTGCTATCCTATACTTCTATTCTTAGGAAGGTAAGTAGAATCATCCGCAGGCAGAGTCAATTAAATTTCTGTATTATTTTCCAAGCTCAAGTGGGACTGGGCAGGCAATGTTAGCCGAATGTCAGATCAGTATTGGGCCAGTATTACAACTTAATGGTATCCCACTGTAAGGCGACGACGAGGGCGTTCACATTGTCGGTCGCGGGATGATTTGGACGCGTTCCAACCAGACTGGTCTACAGTCGCGGGCAACCCCGACTGACATGGAAAAAGCCAAATTTTGGGACAATATAACTTCCGAACTGCCTCACTAGTCTAGTAGTCCTAAGCGCGACTGCTACGCAAGAGGTCCTGGGTTCGATCCCCAGGTCGAGCAAAGTGTTATTGGGTTTTTCTATGAAATACTCAGTAGCAGCTCGGAGTCTCGGTTTGTGCCCGGTTAATGGCAATCGGCTCGCCCCTATTACATATGATCTAAACATACCAGCGAAATGTGGGTGACCAGTAGTATACCTCTGCCTAACCCTCCGGGGAATACAGGCGTAGTGGTATATTTAACTTCTTTCTTACTTCGAAGACAGAATATGAGAAAAGTTTCATAATGAACTTGGCTCAGAGATTACAAAAGAATATTTACACTAAGAGAAGTATGAGATTTGGCTACATTTTTACATAGAATGATTTTGATTGTTAACCTTTTTTGCTGTCACAGTTAAACTCGTGCATGTCACATATGTCTATGAAGGTCCTCATCTCGCCGCACGAGTCGATGGCACACATCGGCACCTTGTCGTGCACGCACATATCTGCTACCTTGCACTCTTCTTCGTTCTATAAAAGTCAAATGATTATTAGCATCGAGAGACGGGGATTGCACATTATGACCGTCAACACAGATTAACATAATATATATAAAACTGTTAAATTCCCAAAAATTCAAGAAAGTAAATATCACTTATATTTACTTTCTTATTATAAGGCGTTTCCGTGATGAAACAGCCATGTTGAAAAGCAAACAAACACCGTTTACAACCGTAATTAATAGTTTTTTTTCTTAATTTAGGAACTTAATATACTACGTCATTTAAATTGGATTAGTTGGGCTTTCATGCCCGAATTCCTAACACAATTTAGTCCATTCTAATCTGGTTTTATTCAGAAATGATTAATATAATAGTCGAATTGATGGAAAGATGATTTGACCGCAGATTATAGTAAATATATGAGTTTATTTCTAAACGTTAACGGATGAATGAAGTAGCAGCGAGGCGAACAACTAATAAATATGTAAATAGGGTAGGTGGGTACGTTAACAAGATCTTTTATATCTTTTGGTAGTCGTTTGATACTACGAAATACGAATATTAGGAATTCATATTAGTGGAAGCTGATAAAATATGAATAAAATTGAGAATGTTTGTGAATAAATTATTTTGAATACGAGTATGCCAGAATGAATTTTGGATATATTCATTGAATCTATAAAGGTTATATGTTGGTTGTAATGTAATATTGTTATAGGGATACTGTATACTTACTTTCATAATTTCGCTGTGGGCGTCTACTAATGCTATTAAATATATAACAATGCCTGAAATATAAATAACGCGAAAATTTATGAGTTACAGTTTTTTATCGTAATAAGTATAGCAAACAAACCATACGGGTCTCCTGATTGTAATCAGTGTATAGATATTAATCAATAAGCGTTTTAAAATTCAGTTAAAACTATAATTCAAGTAAAACTTACCTAAAAAAGCTATCATTGTAATTCATCATAATATTTTTCTATGTGAGGCGTGCATTTCTAGGTTTGGAAGTAAATAATAAAGTCATTTCTATTTACACCGTCTATAAAATTTATTATAACTCTTTTACGGCAACGGAAATGGTATGGGAATTATGGGCGAAAACACGTGATTTTTATCTGATTATGGTACATATACTTAATGTTAATTGCTTATAGAATACTCGGGCTGAAGTTGTGTATTGAATCATCATCATCATCATCATCATCATCATCATCATCATCAGCCTATGTTAGTCCACCGCTGGACGTAGGCCTCTCCTAATTTTCGCCATTTCATCCTGTCCTTCTTTCGCATCCAGTTTCTGCCAGCAACTTCACTTCGCTCGTGTATTGAATAAAAAATGAAATTTATTATTTATTACAGGTCAAATAAATAAATGGGAATAACATTATTAACATTGTACCTTTTAAGATTTTATTTTTCACTTCACTTCACCAAATACGAATTATTAATAAAAGATTTTTTCAATAAACTTCACATAAAATAGCCTATCTAAGACGCTACCCTGCTAAAATGATAAGTGTTGGGTGAACAGTAGATCGCGAAATGAGATGGTTCAGATTTTTGTATTATTCATTATCCTAGAAACTGAGCTAAGCTACTAGAATTGATAATTTATCCCAATGCCAATGCCAACTCCCTTGGATTTGGACAAACGCCTTCCTCTTCTTTGACGTGTCTGTAAACTGAAAGAAAAGTTAAATATGGTAAATGCTGAAGATACTATATCTTGCTCGATCGAACTGACAATAGAATGTAAGAATATCATTGAAATTGTAATACTGAGCACTGATTCCTCCAGATGTATTTAGTTCATAATCTCACCGTCACTGTTAGATTATGCATACATACATACCATCACGCCTGTATTCCCCGAAGGGTAAGGCAGAGGTGTACTTAATGTACACCCTCAGTTCGACGGTATGTTTAGGTCCCATGTAATAGGGGGCGAGCCTATTGCCATTCACCGGGCACCAATCCAGACTCCGAGCTGCTACTGGGAAATTCATAGAAAAACCCAATAACACTTTGCCCGACCTGGGGATCGAACCCAAGACCTCTAGCGTAGCAGTCGTGATTGGGACCACTAGACTAACGAGGCAGTCTTATTTTATAAGGAAGACTAAGTCTATATCACATCACACTATGACACTTAGGAGCTGGGCAAAAATATTAGATATTAATGAAGTAAGTATTAAATAGCTCACCCATATTGTATTCGCAGGAAAACTCGTACAAGTCACAAAGATCCAGGAACGTCCTTGCTTCTTGGACAGACTTGCCGCAAACTATGACAGTGTCGTGGAAACACGTGTAAGCATGATCACATAACTTCTTCAATTCTGACTGAAACGCAAAGCATATTTTTTTTTAATAAGGTAACTCAGCAAACGAGCAATCGAGTTACCTAATGGTAAGTAGTCATCGCCGTCCATGGACGTTTGCAAAACCAAAGGAGATGCAGATGCGTTGCCGGGCCTATTTAAGGAAAAGGGAGGGGAAGGAGAAAAGTATAAGGAAGGGGACTGAGGGAGGAACTGGGTCTTCGTCGCTCCACACTTTCCGTACGATACGCAACAGTATGCATACTGCTACTCTCAGAAACCTGCACCCGTTAAAGTGGTTATTATGAGATATTGACTAAATCGGAACTCGGATACATTATTCGATTCAAACTGGAATAAATAATTGAAATAAAACTACTTTTTACGGATTTTATCGCGTTATATTGATTATTTTAAATTCCCGACGTTTCGGATCCGTAGAAACCAGTATGGAATAAATAATTAAAAAAAAACCGTTCAAACGTTAAAATTGTGGTTAAGTTTTGTAAGATTTTCCAACTTTCTTTATTTATCTTTACGTAAGAACCTTCTACCAAGTATTAGAAAACACAAATAGCAAGAAAAATAATAACACATAATAATGTTGTAAAAATAAACTACAAATTCTTATTTACCACTTGTGTCCTATCACCAATAAGATGACAATCAACATCAACGTACAATATAAATTGTAAAGATAATAACAGTATCCTTTTAATTATAAACATTTCTAATGAAATTAATAAACACTGGTTTATATGTAACGTCTTCTATCAAAATGATACAAGCAACAAGTTATACATGAAAATTGAGGACAATCGCAGGATGTTTAGCGTTTGAAGCGCTTAGTAGCAAATTGTGTCTTTGTTTGAAATTCTAAACATTACCGCAAGACTCTACAAATGATAATGTTTAACAAGAAAGCTTACTGTAAATAATAAAGAAATCTGTTTATTTCAGGCACATAAAATACCCATGACTACCTCGTTAGCCTAGTGGTCCTAAGGGCCACTACTACGCTAGAGGACCCTGGTTCGATTTTCAGGTCAAAGTCTTACTGGGTTTTTTCATATTTGTGCCTGGTTAATTGCAATAGGCTCGCCCTTTATTACATGGGACCTAAACATACGGGCCAATTGTAGATGTACATTAGTACCTACACCTCTGCCTAAACCTTCGGAGAATAGAGGCGTGATGGATGGCATGTTATGTTTTAAAAGACCGATATCACACAACATCTAAATAATATAAAAGTTAAAATAATACATATTCATACATTAAAATAGTTCCACATAGTCGTTAACTGATAAATAATAATGTAGAGGCTCTCGATTGGCAGAAGGGTTAGAGCGTGACCTTAAACATAGATTAAGTACATTTTTTACAGCTACCGAAAATATCAACACAATGACATTTTTGCGGACATTGAGCTCTAAATGTCATTTTAATGTCAAAGTATTATTGTAACAAACAAGACTTAAAAACAGTGTTGAAAACATAGTTTTGTTGTGCTGACTCAGAATAATAAATTATTCTGGTGCACGGATAATGCAGAATGTCCGTGATATAAATGCTAAATTAGGTTCATTCAATCCATATATTAGAAGATCTAGCTTTTCGCCCACGGCTTCGCCCGCGGGTTTTCTCGGCTTTTCTGCATTTAAAAGTAATATTTCTCCCCGTTTTTGCAACATTTTTCATTTGTGCTCGGCTCATATTGGCCTTAACGTGATGATAATTATAATATACCCTTTCTCGATAAATGGGCTATCTAACACTGGAAGATTTTTTCAAATCGGACCAGTAGTTCCTGAGATTAGCACGTTCAAGCAAACAAACAAACTCTTCAGCTTTATAATATTAGTATTGTGGAGGTGGTGGTTCAAAAATCTATGATAAGTATGATCAATCAGCAGGTAGACTACATACTGTACTACAATATTTTGGGATTGAGAGATAGGAATGCCGCTCTACACATTAAATAGTGCCATCTTTATCTTAAAAATGATTGCTTGTTGTTCGGCATATGACCCTGATCCAAGAGTCCAAATCTAGGCTCACTCTGACTTTTCAAAAACAAGTGCGTATTTAATAATTAATTAAGATAAGAATAGCTAGCAGATCTAACATAAAATAACAGCATGCCTGTATTCCCCGAAGGGTCAGGCAGAGTTTGACTAATGTACACCCACACTCCGCCGATATATTTTGGTCCAATCTAATAGGGGGCGAGTCTATTGCCATTAACGGAGCACAAATGCGGAGTCCGAGCTGCTACTTTGGAAAGGAAGTATGGATAGGTCATAGTCGCAAACATAGCTGCTGTCATGTGATAGGGGTAGCAAAGCAACCGAGTTTAAATCAACTATCAACTTTTTTTAATAAAATACATAGTACATACACTCACGCCTTTTTCTCATAGGGGCAGGCAGAAACCATAGACAGCCACTTGCTACGACTCTTGCATATCTCTTTTGCTTCTTCCACATTCATAAGTACATCTTTTCATACACACGCGCCGGTTGTTTTTGGAGGACCTTGCCGATAAGATCGGTAATTTAATAAAATGGACAATACATTAGATATTGCAATACACATTTATTTAATAAAAGAATTGTTTAAATATAGAATGAAATAAATTGGAATATTCAAATTCAAAAGTAGAATTATAATTAAATTTGGAATCAGTCGTCGAAGTAACTGTTGGTTGGCCGACGAGACACGGTGAGTACGGATCTGTCGTCAGGACACGGCGTCTGCTTGTAATCTGAAATTAATAAATGTTATTTATTTTTTAAATAAATCTTTTAAATATACTTTTGAGTAGATTTTTTATATTTTTTGAAACTAGATGGCGCGCCATTTCTCTTCTTACGACCTCTGAAAAGAAACGCCGAAACAAACTCAAAGAATCATGGTTTCTTTTAAACTCTAGGAAGTAGTATTATAAGATATAGAAGTTTTACAATGTTTGAACAGGCATTTTGAAGAACGACCTAGCAGTTTTGAACTGACCTGTACTAACTGACGGCACGCATAAATCAGTCATCGTGTAGCTCAACCGTTAAACAATTAAATAATTTAAATCATTAGTTTTTTAAAGTGAAGTATGATGTGGATATTTTGTTGTGTAAAAATTGCCTTGCGCTATAGGGCATGGGATTCGTGAAATTTACTACAACCACACAATGTACCAAAATGTCTAACAAATGGTGATGAGGTAGTGTTCTTAAAAGCAGGATGAATGGTATGTAGGAAAAAGAGGAATCGTATTTTCCTAGTAAACATGTGAATGTTTAATGCATTGTAGCTAATTGAGCGTCAATCATTGCGGCTGACACTCGATCTATCTATGTCTGTCCTGTTCACGATCGCTGCGACAGCTGATGCTAGCAATTTTATGCAATGGTACACGCGAATTGTCAAACAATTTTGAATATTATAATTTATTTTCAAAATTAAAGTGAAAGAAATCTCAAAAAACAAACCGGAAAAAATAGCTATATACCTCATAGTAAAAAAAAATCATAGTTATTTTGTTCGTATTATACATTCGTTACATTCCAGCTGTATTGATACACAATTCCTCACAACAAAGAGGCAGTTAATGTTCTTGTAGACCAAACCCCATCGAGTACGTGGCACTTCAGGAGTCCAGGAAATAATGTGGAACTGCTGCCTCCCCAGGTAGAAGACGATGCTAGAGGATTTTTCGCACCCATAAAAATGAATATATCACAGTTTTTACGTAATATTTGAATGTTTGAGGTATACTAACTCCTCCTTCTAATGCAGTTGTAGTCGAACATGTCGCAGACGTCCCGGAAGCCCATGATGTCACCAGCGTGGCTGAGCCCACAGATGGGCACGCGGTCGTGGTTGCACACCTTCGCCATGCTGCACCATTTTGTACCCATCTGTGCCAGGAAAAGTTTGCAGACTTAGTCTGTACTGCTTTAGCATAGCTTGAACTGTAGCCATGTGTACAAAATCCGACGAACTCACCAGTAGATTTTTTTTATGTAAGTAGGTATATCGATATTTAATTTAAATTTTAACATAACATATAACATACCATCACGCCTGTATTCCCCGAAGGGTTAGGCAGACGTGTACTTATGTACACCCATACTTCGCATGTATGGTATGTTAAGGTCCCATGTAATAGGAGGCGAGCTTATTGCCTGAGAATTTCATAGAAAGACCCACTAACACTTTGCTCGGCCTGGGGATCGAACCCAGGACTTCTAGCGTAGCAGTCGCGATTAGGACCACTAGACTAATGAGACAGTCAATTTAAATTTTAGTTTTTAATTTTACTTACATCAACTTGAAATAAAACTGCTTTTTACAGATTGTATCGCATTATATTGATATTGTTTAATTCTCGACGTTTCGGAACCATTGACACAGCATCCATGGACTAAGAGTCTGTCCACCCATGGAGTAAGAGTGTGACAAAAAAGTAGTTTTATTTCAATGTCTTATATATTTACATATTTTACCTTTTTTCTTGATAGTTTTATGACTCGGGCAATTTAAAAAGAAAGTGTTGGCCACAAAATTTTAAAATTAACACGAAATTAGCTATTTTACCTTCCGCCCCATTGCGATGTCTTCATTATCTCGCTCCTTAGGGGGGCCGTGGGCCTCCGACATTAATATCATAGACCCAAACAAGCAGATAACTGAAAAACAAACGCGAGTACTGCATACATACAAAATAATGATACTTAAGTATGTCACAAAATAAGGTTTGATTTAAAAATAAGTAGGTAGGTCCTGTATTAGTCAGTGAAAAAAATTACTCTTTCAACTTTTTTTTTTAATTACTGAAATACCAACTTGATTTTTTTAATGCGACATACACCAGCGTCACATGAAGATGGAAAAATACAAAAAAGAAAGTCTCAAAATCTCTGTGCTGTAAATATTTATTGGAATTTAGTAGGTTCTCTTTGGTAAGGTTGAATGTAGGGTAAATTTTAGAGGACTTCTTACAGGTCTTTTTTTTATGGTATTGCTCGGCAAACTAGCAGGCGAGTTGCAGATGCATTGCCGAACCCATTTAAGGAGAAGGTAGGGGAAGGAGAAAGGAGAATGAAGGAGAGGGATGAGGAATTGGGCCTCCGGCGCTCTACAGACTCACCGTTCAAAACGCAACAGTACCTATATATATTGCTACTTGACGTCGCTATTCTTTAGGAGGGTAGTACTTCCCCGGTCATGCCGACCCATTCATGCCGGCTTGGAGACATGCCAGCGAGCACTTCTAGGTATATGTGAAGTTATCGCCACCTATTTTCCTTTTCCTTTTATATTTATCAACGTTTTTTATGGGGCAGCATACATACATACATACACTCACGCTTTTTTCCCATAGGGGTAGGCAGAAACTTCAGGACGCCATTTGCTACGATTCTTGCATACCTCATTTGCTTTCTCGACATTCATACACATGAATTCTGAAGGATTTCACCAATAAGGTCGTGGTATGTCTTTCTAGGGCGTCCCCTCCCGGCGACTCCATTGACATTCGCTTTATAAATCCCTTTCGTTAATCGGCTTTGATCCATTCTCTCGACATGTCCAAACCATCTCAGCATACCCCTCTCAATGCATGTCACTATATTATCTCTATGACTGATTACTTAGTAATAGCTTTTTTCTTTTTTATGCAATTTAAATAGTCAATATTTCAGTATAATTCCCAAATATACATAGGTAATTAAAGTTATAATAAAATAAATAATTACCTAAAATTTTTCTGGAGGCCATTTTGAGTATCCTATCTTCGAAACTTATTCCCTCGAAGGATGCACAAGAAATGACTCCATATAGTGTTTACCTTATTGATACTAGACCGTGGTCTATTGTCCATGTGTATAGCAAAACTTCCGCCAATTCCTAGACAACGGCGCCATTTTGTAAATATTACTGTTTGTGTAAACTGTTTCATACTGGACTGTTCTATTCTAATAGTACCAGATAATTTCAACGGAGTATCATATATAGAGCTGCCTCATTAGTCTAGTGGTTCTAAGTGTGACTGCTACGCTAGAGGTCCTGGGTTCGATCCCCAAGTCGAGCAAAATGTTATTGGGATGTTCTATGTAGTTGTCAGTAGCAGTTCGGAGTCTGAATTTCTGCCCGGTAGATTTCAATAGGCTCGCCCCCTATTACATGGGACCTATAAACGTACCGGGGAGGTGTAGGTGTTCATTATTTTTTTTAAACTTTCTTAGTTTTACTCATTATCATTAGTTTACCTCTTCCTAACCCTTCGGGGAATACGGTGTGATGATATTTATTTATCATATATAGAACTACCTCATTAGATGAATGGTTCTAAGCGCTAGAGAGCCTAGTTTCGATTCCTTTATCTCTCCCACTCCACCGCCTGGTTCTTAAGCATGACTGGATCTAGTAGGAGGTCGTGGCTTCCCTAGGGTTCTCAATTCCAGTCAAGAATAGGATTGGTATAGGCAGGAACGACAGTCTTTTGTTTTTCCTTCATGATATTGGATGATTGTAGTTCGTAAGCTACGTCGAGTATTCAGAAGGTTAGAGAATGTGATAATCAGCCTTAGACATCTTACCAATCCGGAGGCTATACAAATTAATACCAAAATTAATTGTAGTACGCACACAATTTAATTAAATTGTGTTATTATTCGAATACCTTTTAATCCTACACGTTTGTTTCGTTAACGTTTTGCTTACTGCGGGTTGACAGACTTCACGCGCCGTTAAAAAAATCTATCAGGCATGCAGGTTTCCCCAAGATGTTTTCGTTCACCGTTTAAGCGCGTGATAATAAATTATTAATACACTAGCTTTCCGCCCACGGCTTCGCCCGCGTAGTTTCTCGGCTTTTCTATACTAAAATATGTATGTATTATACATATAAACGTTCCTCTTGAATCACTCTATCTATTAAAAAAACCGCATCAAAATCCGTTGCGTAGTTTCAAAGATTTAAGCATACAAAGGGACATAGGGACAGAGAAAGCGACTTTGTTTTATACTATGTAGTGATGAGTCCGAAAAGTCAGAGGTGACTTTGGATTCGAACTTAAGACCTTTGACTTGGCAGTCCAATGGATATCACTTAGGCTTGTTTGTACTATATAAGTACTTCCATTAAACAAACAAAAATAATACTTTTACATTATTAACTTGACCTTGTACTAAAAACACACACAAGTTAATAAGCTAAGGTAATTAAGTACAAAACAATTCATATAATTGGTGTTTCATTACAAATCGTATATAGTATCACTGTCATTGCTACTATGATTGGTAAAAGTATTATAATTTTCGGAATCGTTGTTGCAATATGCGTGTCCGACGTAATTGAGCAATAAGCATATTAATCTAATTAAGTAGAATACTGTTTATTTACGATTATTTTACGAAAATTATTATTTATAAAGTACTGTTTGTACTATTAAAAATTATAATTGGATAGCATTTTGTATGTTGTAATTATGCTAAATAATAATAATAAGATCGAATTGCCGTATCGGTAATTTAAAACAGGGTGAAAAATATTTTGACTTGTTTATAAAAATTGTATTAAACTGTCTCATTGGTCTAAGAGGTTCTGGGTCGAACAGTGTTATTGGTGTTTTTATGAAATTCTCAATAGCAGCTCGGAGATATGGTAAAAGGTATACATAACTGTGAATGTACATTAATACTAGTATGTACGTTTGTTTGGGCATAATTTCAAGTAAAAAAAAATCAGGAATACTCATTTGTAACTGAAACATTTCTCCTGTGAAATGAAATGATGAAATGACATTTTTTTCTGTAAATAGATCTTTTAAAGACACTTTTACAAGTCGTTTTACATAATTTTTTTTAAACTAGATGTCGCCGACATTTCCTTTCTGACGACCTCTGAGAAGAAATGACGAAACAAACTCAGAGAATCATGGTCTCTTTTAAAGTCCAGACAATAGTTATATCATAGATATGCGAGTTTAGCGCTTAGCGCCCACGCTTGCGACTAATGAAACCATTAGTAAACTTATAAAAAACACTACATATTCTCAAATAAAATAAATCTAAAGAAAGAAATAAAACCCCAAAACCAAAAATTTTAACCAAAAAATAATCACCGAACTGATTTTTATAGAACGAAATCGAATGATTTAAAGAATCCATACTCATATTTTTTTTAAAACGGTTTTTAGCAATTTGGGTCACACATTACACGTCACACACATATTTTTGTTAACACCTCGTACCTACTAAACGAAATGCTTGTATTACGAGTGGGTTCACGTCGGTAGTGCAATAGGTGGGTTTCAAACCGGCAACCACATAATCGCAAGTCCGACGCCTTAGCTATTAGGCTACGCTTCAATTATAATAGATTTTATAATATAATTATCTTCATTGTAACAGATTTTACACGTGTATTGCGAATTCTATACCAAATAATATGTGAAATACTCGACTGGCGTGGGTGTTTTTGTCCATTTAAGATTGAGCTCTTTTACTCACAATTGTTAGTACCTTTTCTTTATCTCTACAAAAATCGAAGTTTTTTTATATACTGGTTATTTATTCGTGTTGTGATTCAGAGAAATTGTCTGACACGTGGGCGTGAGTCAACAGCAGCCTGGCGGCATCGGTTTTGTGAAGTAGACTGTACGGTTCACTAAATTTCAACCTTAAGCTTGTATAAATAAGGGTGAATAATTTTAAGCCAACAAGATTTTGATTATATAAACAATTTTACTGCTATATTTTTTTGATTCAATAAAAAATATAGTCTACGTTAAAAGGGTACGGTATGGTCTAGACAGCGCGTAGGAACAGTATGGAATAAAAACATATTTAATCGTTATCATAGTTAAACAAATTTTGTTAGTTTTTTCTATAAAAAGTTTGGGATTTATTGAGCTCTGTGTTTATTTAAAAAAAATACAGTCGAATTGAGAACCTCCTCCTTTTTGAAGTTGGTTGATAAAAATTAAAAATGAAAAATCCCCCGACAATTGCTTTATATCCCGACCGATTTTCATCAACCATCGCTAAGAACACTCCCGATTAATTCACCTTTCAAACAAAAAAAACTAAATCCAAATCGGTCCATCCGTTCGGGAGCTACAATGCCAAAGACAGACACACACACACACACACTCGCTAACACAGACACGTCAAACTTATAACACCCCGTCGTTTTTGCGTCGGGGGTTAAAAACAGATGTAAAATTTTAAATATCACACCTGTATTTCTCTTTATGTGAGGCAGAGCAGAGATGTTTAAGATTTCAGTTAACTGGGGATGAGTGTATTGCTATCAACCACAATATGTTGTGGTAAGGCCACGCTGTTCGCAGCATGAATGGGCCGGCTTGACCGGGGAAGTACCACACTCTCGCAGAAGACCGACGTCCGAGTAGTAGCGTTTCGTTACTGCGCTTTGTTCGGTGAGCGAGAGGGCCGGAGGCCCAATTCCTCCCCCAATCCCCTTCCTTCTCCTTTTCTCCTTCCCCTCCCTTTCCCTAAATAGGCTCGCCAACGCATCTGCAACTCCTTCGGTTTTGCAGATGTCCATGGGCGGCGATGACTACTTACCATCAGGTAGCTCGTCTGCTCGTTTGCCGAGTTATCCCATAAAAAAAAAATAATTGAATTAATAAAATTTAAATGAGCTGCCCTTGAGAATTTTATAGTAATATCTAGTTTTATTCTACTTGCAGTGGGAACACAATGGTTCGATTCTTAGGTTGAGCAAAGAGTACTAAGTTTTTCCGCTTTTCTTTCCTACGTGACTTCAGAGCGTGAGGTATTTTGTTAATAACAATGAAATTTATTGGCGTGCAGAAATTGATAAAGTTAATAACGTACCTAATTGAGTAAAAGAGAGGCGTATCAACGTTCCTAATTCAATCACAAGATGCCTAATAACTATAAATCATATTGTAAAGGTGAACTGCGACCGACTATTCTTGATGCTTTTAATAAATTATAAAATAATCCCGAGATAATAGTGAGTCGTGGAGTTTCAAGTCATTGAATGATCAAATTGTGACAATTATCTAGCTTAAACGTAAAACGTCCTTTTTTTGCAATGTACCTAAAAGCTTTTAGAATAACATCTATGGTCATTTAGTGTATTGTTGATGTGACAATAAAGAATTTCAAAAAGAATCAAAATTACCTTTGGTAATTCGTATTTACAATTGGTTTACTCCAAATAGATAATGCTATTGTTCATTATCTTTGCTTATTTACCTACTTACTTATATTAAGATTTAGAACGCTAACGAGAAAAAAGGGACTCTTCTTTCGATGTCTGGGTTACTAACCCATTGCATAGCCAACTTTTAACTAATATGCTTAAAAACAAGATCTCGACATGAGACGCATGAGTGGTATTGATATTCTGGTGTTGCTGTCGTCTATAAGCTGCAATTTCCGCATACCATCAGTCATCTTAGAATAAAAGGACCAAGTAATAAAGGGGAACCTATTGCTATTATCCAGATATAAATCCAACTTATAAATCCAATTTCCATTTCTAGGCTGCTAGTAAGAATTTCTATTCATTCCAATCCCTATCAATAAATGTATGATTGGTTTGCAAATTGCTTATGCTAAGTTTAATATCGACACAATTAACGCCAACTACCTAGTCTATACAAGTGACCTTTAAGTAAACAGAAATAATTTGCGTACTAGTAAATGTACATTTATGAAGAGTGTAATCAATGTAACGAGATGTCAGTAGTTAATTGCAAATATTACGCCAAATGTGAGGAATATTCTGTTCATATTTGGGAACTAATAGAAAAGTGCAATCTGATCTTGGTGGAGTTTTTCTATTTACCATCCATCTTCTTCCTGTTACGGTTCAGTATTCGTTAGATGGCGTTTTACAAAAGTTTTATTAAAAGAATAAGCCGTCTTTTAATATTTGGAAAAACACAAAACAGCACGTATCAAAACCATTTAGTACTGGTTGTCAATAACCAACACTATAAGTAGAGCAAGCGCCGCGATCGACCCACTTCTAGCGGCCTGGATCTCAAGCGCGCATCATGAGACCCTTAGCTATCGGTGAGACAGCCTTTGTACTTGCAATTTAGTTTGAAATCAGGAGGACAAATTGTTCAGGGAACTTAAATACGATGGGCCAAGAACTAATTAGGAAAGTTTTAATTGTGTCCTTATAAAATAATTATTGAGTAGGACTAATTGACATCATGAGTAGGGTTGATCTCATAGAATGTTCTATTTTGTTTGTTTTCACTATGATATATTTTTGTAAGTCTTAGCTTACAAATAACGTTTGAAAAATGCGATACTTACTAATTGTATAATGGTCTTAGTGTTTGAATACTGTTAACAAGCTCTCTTTGTCTCAGTAAATAAGAATAGGCATAAAATTGATTAACATACCATCATACCATCACGCCTGTATCCCCCGAAGGGTTAGGCAGAGGTGTCCCAATGTACACCCACAGTTCGCCGGTATGTTTAGGTCCCATGTAATAAAATAATCCCATGTAAAATTGATTAATGAATAACTAATGCTCTTTTATTTCTAGCTTTTGTGGTCTTGGTTGTAGCTGCTTATTCAAACATGTCATTAATTGATAAGGAAAACATTGACTTAATTGCAGAAGAAAAATCTTCGGTAAGATACTTCAGAATAAAACTATATACTTAAGACGTAACAAAATCTGGGTTAAAAAAATAATGGAGAATATTTTTTCTAGAGTATCAAGAAACGTGAAACAGAAAGTGCAGAAGATTCTCAAGACGATTTTAACAGTTTTATTGAAGAGAAATTAATGCATCAAAGCCAAGCACTTGAACATTTAGTCACAGTGGTTGACAACAGCGGCGATTTGATTAAGAAGTTAATTGAAAATTTGAGTAGAGGTATTGAAAAACCGAATCTCCCTGCAAAAGCGCAAGCTGAAGAGGTACAACACAAAGATAAAAACAATAGTGGGGTAACAGATAATGTTATATTGAGACTCGGGAAAAATATCCCGAAATATGGGAAATTAGCAAAAGATTTGATCTTGAAAGAAGTAAAAAGTGGCACTGATCCAACACCCCTTATTGAAGTTGACACGACTAAACCTTTGTTAGAGGTGAGTGAGATGTGAGTCTCTTGGAGAGATTTATCTGAAATACCTTTCTTTATAAATATAATTACTTAATGTGTAACATTGTTTCATATAGCCGTTATTACTTCAAGAGATGAACATTCACTTACCTACATATTCAAATAGCTTTTAAGAATTTGATAATAAATATGAGTTATTGAAATAAGTGTGTTTTTATAAAGAATACTCATACTGATCATCAGGATTGAAATGATAGAAAATGTTGTAAATAAATAATATTTATTTCTGTTAAATTATTTTCTAACGAAATTTATAAGATTTTCTATCTTTTCAGTTAGGCTCGCGGCGTTCGTTTGGAGGTAATCCCGCGCTAATTCCAAGTCAACAAAGTGATGGTAGTAAAGTTAATCCTTGGTGCCCAATTGCTTTACTTTGCCAGAAGACTAATGAACCTGTTTGCGGGTTTGATGATGAGTTTGGGTATGGAAAATTTGAAGATTTCTGTCATATGCTGCACGTAAATTGCTATTGGAAATACAGTAAGTATTATTGGTTCTCTTCTTAAATTAAGATCATTGTTGTTATTCTGTGGTTCTTTTTGTTTAATTTTATGCACCGTAATTTCAAATTCAAATCATTTATTTGTTTCTGCTGCTTCTGCACTTGATAACCCAATTTGTTTATTTTCAGATTTCTCAGTGGTGTATTCATGCCGGCCAACATTATAATCCGAAAGTTGATTTGTTTATTCAAAAACTTGATATATTCTAATCATACTTTTTGATAATAAAACAAGGAAGATATGAATTCTGATTTATTAAAATTTACATTTTCTTTACCCAGATTAATACAAGCAAAACAATATAAACTCTTTTATAGTTGCGGTATATGTCTGCAGTTTAACTTTTTGGTCTTCACATATTCTGAAAAATTTTGAGAAATGGATTTGAACATTGAAGAATTAAATTAATAATTACTTAACCTATTTTTGGCAATTAAAATTAGGATACTTCATACGATCAAATAGTGTGTATAAATCATGTATTTGTTTGTTACACAGTCAATTATTATTGTCACATAACGTGTTGACCGCGCTACAAGATTAACAATATATTTAGATTATTTTCCGAAGGACAATTTTGGTAGCTCCTCCTCATTTGTGTCAACGTCATTAAAATATGACTTGATGTAGATGAAGAGAACCCCTTACCATTTAGTATGACATGGAGACAAACTCGTCATTTTCATCATCGTCATCAGCCCGTACTCGTCTATTGTTGGACGTAGGCCTCTTTAAGTGAACGCTACAGAGCCCCATTATCAGAAATGAATTTCAAACTCGGCATTTTAAATTAAGCCCAAAAACCAGTATTACCAAAACTATTTAATGTTTTGCTTACTTGTCTTGTATTCACAGTTGAATTCTAAAATGTCACATTTGTCTAAAAACCAGCGCACTTCCCCAGTAGCCGGGACGAGGCCGCAAGTTCGTTTTTTATTGTGTCTGCATACCACTGCCTCTAAACATGGTATCTAAAGTGTACAAAAAGTCCTGTCAATAGGTCAACTTGTTCAGACGTGTTCTTGAGTGGAGACCGCGACCCGAAAAATGTAGTGTGAGAGTGATCATTGTAAGTACGGCTACGCATTAAGTTATATATTAACATAACATAACATAACATACCATCACGCCTGTACTCCCCGAAGGGTTAGGCAGAGGTGAACTTAAAGTACACCCACAGTTCGCCGGTATGTTTAGGTCCCATATAACAGGGGGCGAGCCTATTGCCATTCACCGGGCACAAATCCAGACTCCGAGCTGCTACTGAGAATTTCATAGAAAACCCAATAACACTTTGCTCGACCTGGGGATCGAACCCAAGACCTCTAGCGTAGCAGTCGCGATTGGGACCACTAGACTAACGAGGAAGTCACTTATATATTTTCAGTAAAATTTCTCATTATACAGACAGCGTATAAATACGAGGCAGCATACACTAGAAATGTATCGCTTCATGTATAGCCTTTGTATTTTTGGAAAATAAATGGAAAAACTTGAAAATTGTGACTATGAAGAAGTCAGTGTATTTTAGGACGAAATGTTTAGTATGGTATAGTAATTGTCACATTAAATCAATGTATAAACAAAAGACGTATACAGATGAACATTTTTCTATAGGGAGAGACACTACAAAACGCCTCGTGCCATGATGTCTGCGTGGGTATTACTTATCTCATATCTCTATATCTTAATTTCCACGTCCTTACATCTAGCAAACACGCGCGCCAGTTGCGATAAAAATGGAAAAATATCTTCTAATGTCTGTAAAATGCATTACACAATAACATGCATACACTTGTTCCCATGGGGGTGGAAACTAGAGAACACCTCATGCATAAATATCTACTACCTGTAGAGTATCTCGTTACATTTACTCGTCTATGTCACGTATCGTTAAGTCATTTCTATCGTATTGCTGTTGACCTCTTGTCACCATTATATATTGGCGTAGCTGAAGATCGTCTAACTGACTTAATCATCATCATCATCATCACCCATTAACCATTCACTGCTGAGCATGGGTTCTCTCGTTTCGCACAGTGACAAGGGTTAGGCTATTTAGCTAGCCACTCTAAGCGATACAGATTTCCTCACTATGTTTTTTGTAATCACCTTAAAACGGTGACGGAAATTAATTACATGATTACGAAAAGTCAGAGAAGTATGCCGTGGAGTTGAACTCAAAACCTGGTTGGCAGTACAATGGTCACATCACAAAGCTATCACTGCTTTTACTGATCTAACTCCTTAATTTAACAAGACATAATAAATATTTCATATTTCATTTAAATAAGGAATTGGGGGAGGCCATTGCCCAGCAGTGGGACAGTTACGGCTAGGGAAAAAAAATTCGTCAAAGCTCGATTTTTTAGTGTGGAAAAGAAGTTTTTTTTCGTCCTTCCCTAGCAACGCCTAATCTCTCATAGCACTATACTAATAAAGATATAAAATATAGTACGTACTCTGGGTTTCTTGGATTCTGTATAACATATACATGATAATAATATTGAAAAAGTTGTAAAAAGAATCAGTCTTGTGTATAAATGCATATATTAAAATTTTGAAATATGGAACTGCTGTTTATTTTTAAAACAACCGAATCGAAGAAATATATGGAAGTTCCTAGGAACGTCTGTCTGTCAACAAATCGAATAACACATAAGAAAACGAATAACTGGAAATGTTTATTTGGAATAAATTCTCTATCCAAGACATTACACGTGTAGGTACACGTGTTTTGTCGTGACCCGCCTATGCGACATATTTAGTATGGTTAAAAGGTAAAAATAAACATTATTTTAAGGAAACCTGCGAAGGAAAACGCTGCTGTGTGATTTCCTCAACAGCGTAAGAAAAATGTTACACTTCAGTCAATGAAACATTAAGAAATATAAATAGGCGGTAAGTACCAATCTTTAAATTAAAAAAAAGATATGAATAAAGTCACGGGTTGTATATGACTAAATTTACATAAATCATATATTTAACACGTTAAGTGCGAAGCGAGGCCTAAATCACCCCTGATGCAACTTCCCTGTGGTGCGGCAAGCAAAAAGTGAATTTCTCTGTCGTGCGAATGGCATAGCTTTGGTTTGGTCCAGTGTAGGAAAGAGATAAATATATATTTGAGATCACTAATGGTTCCGGACTCGGTGGTGTACCTACCTTGGTACCGGATGTCTTAGGCCTCGTGCCGCACTGAATTAATATAATTTTATTGCATTGCGGAACGAGGCTAAAACGTCCCATATCCCCCCTGACCTCGTACCGCACTCAACGCGAGCTTCCCGCGACCAGTGTTGTGCATCACGTCGACTGGAGAGCACGTCCTTTTACAGCGCCGAACATGTCTAAACGATGTCGGAAGAATAGGTGCCTCTTAATGGTATAGAATGGAACGCTTCGTGCGCGAGTCCGACTCGCACTTGGCCGGTTTTTTTTTCTTTATGGCGCCTTCAAGCACAATTTAGATTATTTAAAAAAAAATGTATCCTTTGATAGCTTTGTGTTGTTTTGCCAGGTTTTGCCCTTAAAACGATCTAATGAGATATAATTGATCAAAATCGGTCAAGTCGTTGCGTAGTTAAGACAGTTTAAAAACGTCGATATTATTTTTCCCATCACTAATCGCAGCGAAAATTTGCCCTATTTCAGTGCGTTACGAGGTGCATAAGATCCCATATTTTGTTTTGCTAATAATTCCTAAACTAGCCATCAGATCCCGGGGCGACGGTGGATTAGGGTTCATCAATTCACTGTCTATATCAATAAGGACCAAAATTCTCATTTATCTTTGATTTCGCGCCAGAAAATGGATTTTAGTCTGTAAAAGGAGGTGGGGTCTAATAGACCGCGTGTCGCCCTAATGTCTGGTCACGGTACGGGCCGATTATACCTCGTGCCGCAGGAACGGAAAGTATGCAAAAATGGGTGCCGCAGCTAACGTGTTAAATTAAATTTCATGGCAAATGCCGTTCAACACAGAAATAAATATTCAGATGAAATTTCATCGGAAATTGTTACTTTTATTGAAACCGTTTCAAAATGCATTTCGTCACGTTATCGATTGGTGAGTCTCAATACACGATGTTATTAGTTTACATACATTTTATTTTCACAAAAATAGTAGCGTAATCGCTATTGACAAGGCCAATATCGAT
The DNA here is from genome assembly GCA_958496365.1 of Subacronicta megacephala. Taxonomy (NCBI): domain Eukaryota; kingdom Metazoa; phylum Arthropoda; class Insecta; order Lepidoptera; family Noctuidae; genus Subacronicta; species Subacronicta megacephala. The sequence continues at coordinate 4,939,114 of OY292533.1, forward strand.
GAAAAACTTTTAAAATTTGTCATTCGATTTTGTCAGTTTATATCATAAATAAATTATTAGATTTATCGAATGGAGAATCGATATAGCCCGTGGTCATACTACCCCTAGCAGCTTGGCTAATAAATGATACGAGCTTCGAGAAATTGTTTTATAGTCGCATTTATCTCGTGCTCATAACAAAGGCTAGAGAGATGAGACAAAGCGATGACAAAAATAAGTTCCGAGATACATTTAAGGTTATATCTTTCATCAAATTGAATAAATGGCGAGACATGATACGACTTGATATTACATGCATTAATCTAGAGTTATAAGTATATCGTTGCCTACAGTGTATTTTTTTACAGTGACGGTGTTAATGCTATTCTTCATTTGGCCATCAGATACGACAAAAGTAAGTACTTACATTGAAATATTCATTTTATATAATTATTGAAGAATTCAAATTTGGGTATTGATACCTCATCCCTACATTCTTTATCTAATGAAGGTGGGGCATGCTGCTTCAGTAGCATAAATATTACATTGTTTGGTTTAAATATACTCCATTTTTCAGAATCTTTTCTCTGTTTCCTGACTGCTTTTGCTTTTTAATATAGATTTTGACAATTAATTCCCAGAACTAGCCAGTAACCGTCTCCAAAGTCTCAACATCTCATCAAAATTCTTGAATTCAGCCATTTAGGCGTAAAAGCACAACATTACAAATAAACTCACTTTCACAATTCATTTTGTTGCAAAAACACCTACAGCTAGGTTGCTAGCAACTAGCAGCCGGATATCAGTGTTACGACCAAAACGTCTAAATATTGGAATGACATGAAAATGGAAGCAGGAAAATATAGAATAGTCAGGGGAAAGTTCTACCAATGCCGAAGTCTACAGGCGTCAATCAACACACTTTTACCGGCAACGGACACCTTTTGAACGCCAGAGTATAAACGTATCGCCGTACCCCTGACGCCAGGCCACTTTTTCTGTCAAATTACACAAGGTAGTAAAAACACACTAAATTAATGATTAAATTGTTTATTTCATAATATGGTGCGACGTATATTTTGTCATATATTTGTGACGTTGGCGTTCAGGGTAAGATTTCGTTTGTCACATATATGTGACAATGGCGTTCAAAAGGTTAAGGGCCTCTTCGACGTAGAGGAAGCAGAAGGGGGACACCGCAGTCCCCTCTTACTATACCCTAACATTGCTCCCGCAAACGGTCCAGCTGACTTCCTATTAGATATCATTAAACGTATGCTATGTCTATGATTTGTTCTATGAACACTTAAGGAAATTCTTTAAATTATCATTTACTATAGGTAATTAATTTATTGCTGCCATTATTGATTAGAGTTGTGGTCGGTCAATATTCAGTGATGGTGATGCTAGTATAAATAGCAGTGTACCTATGGATAAGTAGATTTCGTGTGTCTAATAAATACCTAGTTATTATGTTTTTGCTTCAAAATAAACTGTATCATCTATAAAATCAACGGAACACTGACGTATCGTGTGATGGAAAAAAAAAGGTGTTTTTATGAAAACTGGGACCGTGTTCTCTAAGGCACGGAGGGGATGTTTAAAAATGGTAACCCGTCAATAGAGAGGCCTTTGAAGGCGTAGCTTAACATAGTTATGAAGTAGCCACGATCGTTTTTCAGAAAATAAAGCTATAAGAGTAGTTACGGTTTTACGCTATAAATTTTATTTATGATTCCAGGCATGTTACAAAGCCAAGACGTGCATTCATGATGCTGAAGAGAAGTGTGGTGTTGATACAAATGGAATACCAAGGAGGTTCTTAGACTCATGTGACATACTGGAGTATAACTGTTATTATAACGCCAGTATGTAATCATTTGGATAATAATGAAATAGCGATATTAAACATAATAGTTATAAGCGTAGGAAATTGAAAGGTTAAGCTTCGATTAGCCTACCACAAAAAATCAGAAACCAATCAAAAATTGTGATGAAAAATTAGTTTTTGAAGATGTATGATAAAACTCCAACTGAGTAGTTTTAGTTCTATAATAATATATTAACATTCTTATAATTTTCAGGCTATGCAAAAGCTGTACGATCTTTATGTTCTCATCTGCCACCAATAGAAGAAAGTAAGGAGCATATCAACAAAACAGTATAAATAAATGAATATAGAAATACCGTCTTTTACTTTGTAGTTATTATCCATAAATATAATGAAAACATAAATATACTGCCTCGTTGGTCTAGTGGTCCCAATCGCGACTGCTACGCTAGAGGTCTTGGGTTCGATCCCCAGGTCGAGCAAAGTGTTATTGAGTTTTTCTATGAAATTCTCAGTAGCAGCTCGGAGTCTGGATTTGTGCCCGGTGAATGGCAATAGGCTCGCCCCCTATTACATGGGACCCAAACATACCGGTGAACTGTGGGTGTACATTAAGTGCACCTCTGCCTAACCCTTCGGGGAATACAGGCGTGATGGTATGTATAATGAAAACTAATATACAAAGTTAAAATTGGATTTGATGGGACCTGTTTATAAAATACATCCGGAAAGGTGGGCCAGGATAGTCACGGAGTGGGGGTATTAAAGTGGTGCTTAAAGAAAGTCGTCGACGCCGGGGCAGGCAGGCAGGCAGATTTGGATGTTTTTATGGTTGACTGGCCGGAAAAAAACCACGAACCTCATCCAGGAGTGGGAAAGTACCTATAGTACATCAAAGAAGCGGCGGTAGCTTAATGGCTAGAGCGTCGGAATTGCGATCATGTGGTTGCCGGTTCGAAACTCACCCATTGCACTACCGACGTGAACCCACTCGTAATACAAGCATTTAGCTTAGTACGAGGGGTTAACAAGATTACTAGTAATGTGCGACCCACACTGCAAGTAAGCTGTTTTTTTTTACAAAAAAAAACGGTAATAATTTATTCCAAATTGACTTTTAGGTAGTACTTTTTGAACGTCATTTTTACTATAAAGATAGTCTCTAAAACGTACGCCCTTCTAGTTTTACTGAGAAAAAGAAGCGGCGCAACAAACTCCCCAGCAAAGCATTTGTCAGTGAATTTACTAAGGTGTTAATAGTAACATATCTTATACAGAATTTTAATGTTTGCTTGGAGAAGTATATATTTTAGTTGATAAAAAAATATCACCTTAACTCCTGACAAACCAAAGATTTTTGTGATCGATTCCCAGATCTGTAGCTCAACCAGAATTTTATTGAAAGATAGACCCAAGCGCTTCTGGCATTATTTATGTCGATACACACATCAAATGCTATGCATTTCAGTATAAGCTGAACTCTTTATTTTTACGCTCTATCTCTTTCTCTTGTGTTGTGTCTCAGAGTGAACTATCTTTCTTTCTTTGTGGTAAATTGTGGCACGTCACGAAACGTAACATACCATTACCCATGTATTCCTGTAGGGTTAGGCAGTGGTGTACTAATGTACACCCACATTATGCCGGTGTGTTTAGGTCCCATGTAATAGGGGGCGACTCTGTTACCATTAATCGGGCACAAATCCAGACTCCAGGCTGCTAAGTACTGAGAATTTCATAGAAAAGTTTCACTTTACTTGACCTGGGGATCAAAACCAAGAACCTAGCCTAGCACTTCTATTCCTAGGCAGTCACTAAAGATTATCTGTACAAATTAAAATCCAGGGTACAAAGCGCCGATTGAAAACGAGTACGACCCGTTTTGAGCGGGGTCACGCAAAGGTCATCAACCATTATTGGTGTTGGCAGTCCAACCGTTGCCACAATGTGGGCAAAAGAGTCTGCGGAGTGGACAAAAGGCGCAACCAGAGGAGCAGAGTACCAGAGTGTTTGCACTATGTATAAACATAATTGTCAACAAGAAACCGGTAAGATGTAATATGTTACCCACGGCTACACATCAAGCTATATAAATCCAGTTTATGCTGGCCTCTTATTGTATGGGAAGTCTATAGAATGCCAGATCAGCATAAACTGGATTTTGTATAGGTTGACCTGTAGGCGTGTGTACTAGCGACCTGCCCCCGGGAATTATCATTATATTTCGACATTTACACGTAAAACCTTCCTCATTTATCACTCTGTCTATTGGTGAAAACTGCATGAAAATTTGTTCGATGGTTTTTGAGTTTATCGCGAACAGTAGTAGTAGTTAGTAGTAGTGTCTCGCTGGCATATCTACATGCCTATGCCTATATCTAATAATATAAATCAAAAGATTAGAACTTACTGCAAAAACATGAGATTCATTATCAAAACATTCCTAATTATCAATTAATTGTTTTCAGATTTCAAGGTGGCGAATTGGAAGGAATGCATTAAAAAGCCTAATAAAAATAAACCTAGCCCAAAACGTAAAAACTAAATTGGCGTGTTATATTGTTTTATTCTTTGATTAAGAAGATTCCATTTTTGTGTGTACCTACCTATAATGCAATACATTTATTGGTAATGAACGCTCTAGAATTTTCTATTTTTCTTCCAGTTTTTGGTAAGAATTGACTCTAAATTTAAAACCGACTTCAAAAAAAAGTATTCGACTTTCATCTAGACTTGAAATGAAATGTTGTGAATTGGTTTGATTATAATTGAAAATTTCCAACCGTTTATATATGATATTTGTTAGAAGGGAATTGCATCAATTATTTTTAAATAAATTTCCGAAGTCGGATGAAAACTTCGGAAGGACCTACATGTAAAAGCACCAATTTGAAGTCGGTTTTGCATTTTCTAGAACATTCTTAACCACTTAAATACTTAAATATTTGATATTTCCAGTATTTATTTTTTGTAATCAAGTGGTATCAAAAAGATATTATAATGTGAGTATATGACATTTAATATTATACTTTTATCTTGCAATGTGTATTGGAAAGTTTTCCATTCCAAAGCTGATCGCATCCAAATATTTTTTTTTGTCCGTCTTCTATGCTTTGCAACACCATCCTTCGATTTATATGTAACTTAGATGAGATGTAACTTAGATGAGTTGTAACATGCGGGCACCCGGGTTTGCTTATTTACTAAGTTATGAAAGATAGAAACGGAATTTTAATTAGCACGAATTCTATTTTAAAACTTGATAAATTTCAACGGTATTACTTACATAAGTACCTATATATTCCAAAATGCATACGGAAATATTAATTTAAGATTGGTTTTATAAAGTATTCGTACCTTATTAAATGTTAGTACAAAGGTACCTAATCTTAATGCCATTAGGAATTTTCCTTCATAAATCCTTAGGGCGATGTAAATTACCGAAAAAAGTAAAGTATCTAATGCTATTTGGAATCCTTCGGTCTGAACGTTTCTTATACGATATTTCTTAGGTGGATGATAAGACTTTAGAAGACCGTGAGTCTGCGTTCAACTGTTACAAGCAGAAGATATGCACCCCGAGCGATACAAAAGTGTGTGGCTACGAACCCAACATTCCTTGGTTAGCTGTGTTTGCAGACCTGTGCACTTTCTACAAGGCAAACTGTATGAAAGTTGGAAGTTAGTATTATATAATATATGTTTTTATACAAAGTTTGCTTCAATTGTTAAATAAATATCCACTGGTTACAAAAACGCTATCTAATGTAAGACACACGGCTGAATATTAAGTCATATTTATATCCAGTATAATTTTACCGCACATTGCATATGCTTTTCATTCGAGGAGACGCCAGCTTATATTAGAAATGTATTAGTGTGTATCCGTGCGTACATATTGTTTAACATTATATTTTTCTACTTAATAACACTTACCGAGCAATGGGTCTGGCAGAATTGCACTGTAATTTAGGTCAGTTCCTCAAGTGACCTTTGAAGAACTGACTTAAATTACAGTTTGTTCGAAAGAATTAAGCGCGTCTGAAGTTGTCCGCAAGTGGTTTAGCAGTTGTAAAATTTAATAGAAAGTGCCGGTGTAAAGACAATTGGGGTCACATATGTTTCGCATATATGAGATTTTTTTTAAAAGAGCTTACTAGCAATGTGGGTCTCACATTAAGAGTATTCTTGTTAATCCCTCGTACTAAGCTAAAACGCTTGTATTACGAGTGGTAGGTTCACCTCGGTAGTACAATGGGTGAGTTCCGAACCAGCAATCAAATAATTGCAAGTCCGATATCCGAGCCATTAGGCTACCGCCGCTTAATTTCTTTACTTATTTCGATTTTGATGTATGATAAACAGTCAATTAAGCGATTTTAGCTGTGCGGCAGTTCAGAACAGCTAAATTCAGATGCGTGCACTTATTTTGAATTAACGGTAAATGAAAAATCACATTTTGAGAGCTCTTTCGTCATCACTTCGCCAGCACTTCGTCATCGTCTTAGAATTAAACAAAAGTAAGGCGTTTACCATCTCAATATATTTTGCTTCTCATTTCAGGATTCCAGCTGATCCCTCAAGTTGTTTGCGAAACCAAGATCCAGTATGAGAAGGAACACATCAATGATACCTTCGAATATATCCATATAATGTCCACTACTACTAATGCGCCTTATAGTATGAGTACGGTCTCACAACGTAACCCAACCCCCAGATATAAAGTGCGACTAGTTAAGTCAATGTTATAAATATAAAAGCCGTCACACATATAGTTATTACAAATATAGTCTTCACAGGGGTAATTTCTGGTAGTCTGGTGGGTCGCACATTATTAATATTCTTGTTAACCCCTCGCACTAAGCTAAATTGCTTGTATTACTAGTGGGTTCACATAAGTAAATGTGATAATTCCGTGATTTTTCGGTGGTTCAATTTTATTATTTTATTAAATTAATAGCCGTTTTCCGTGGATTCACGAATGTCCCAACAGGATTACTTACTTTATCTAGGCTTATAGGCGGAGTATCAATATGAAATATGCACCAGACTTTAAGTTAGACCTTCACCAAAATAACTGCGAATATCTCATCCAATTTCGTGCAGCAGTCTTTGCGTGATGCGTGTGCAAACTAACAGACAGCCGGACAACATTTCTAAAAATGGTTGTTTTGGCTTTTGTTGCCCTGTTTTCCTAAAGAAATAAGACACACAGATATGGGGATTAGTTTTCCTTCAATATCTATAATGTACAGACATCAGTCTGTCAGTCACAATGTTATTATTTGGATAGATCTTTACTTGTACTTTAATATATTAGATTTTGATTAGTTATTTAGAAGACTACTATTTCACATTTATTAAACATTGAGACTAGATTGGACCATTTGGAAGTACCAGAATTAATTTCAGTTACAAAAAGTATTTCCTTTAAAAAGTTTGGGTATTTACTAAGGATTTTATAGTAAACCAACCCTAACGAGGTGAAATTGGTCCTTAAATGTGTGCAAGTAGGCGAACGCATAAGTTAAATTGGTAAAAAAAAATATTAGGCTTTTTATATACCTACTTAAGTGAAGATTTTTAGAATTTTGGATTTACTTCGTGATTATTGACAAGATCAATGCGCATATCGCTACGGTAGAAGCTATAATAGCTACCTGTGTGTCGAGCTACATAAAATAATAAATAAAATGAGTTTTTGTTTATGTATTTGTTTTATTTTTAGCTCCTTATATTATTATATTATATTCAATGATTTATTTAATTTCATTTGATTAATTACTATGATGTCTACACTTTCAACGCAGTAATTGCCATCAGACCTTTGCTACCCTATTTCTGGCCATTACCGATATTCGAAGGATAGATTGGGTGTCAAGCTTATTGGGTTTCCGACTACCACCGACGATTGTCATAGGTGTTCGTATAACAATTCAGAACACCATGCTTTACGGCAGTGTCTCTTCCCCAGAGACTAGAGAACTAGAGACTAGATACTCATTTTTATAGGTACTATAAAACAGCAGTGAGTTGAACAGATTAGGTGGCACGCTAAATTGAGGAACATTTAGATGTTTGAACATCACAATAAACATAAAACAACATGAAATACCATCACGAAGGTAGTCCCCGAAGGGTTAGGTACTCGTAGATGCTTGCTAATATACATCCCACAGTTCACCTATCTATGTGGTAATCTTCGACATAATAGGGGTGTGAGCCTATTGCCATCAGCCGGGCACGAATAGGAACTCCGAGCTGCTACTGAGAATTTCATAGAAAATCCCAATAATACTGCTCGATCCCAAAATTGAGTTTAGAGATCAATATCTCTAGACTCAATTTTGGTAGGTAATTTTGGTAGCGTAGCAGGCTACACTAGTGATAGTACAATTACTATCACTAGTGTAGCCTGCTACGCTATAGGTCCTGGGTTCGATCCCAGCTGGGGTCGAGCAGTGTTATTGAATTTTTCTATAAATTCTCAGTAGCAGCTGGGAGTCTGGATTTGTGCCCGGCGGGCTCGCCTCTTGTTACATGGGACCTAAACAAAACATACCAGCGAAAAGTGGGTGTATACATTAGTACATCTTTGTGTAACCCTTCGGGGAATACAGACGTGATGGTATGTTATGTTGTCTCTAGAATAGCAATCGGGATTACCACCAGATCGGAATAAAGAGGCTCTTAACTATATCACAATAGAATAATATATATTATTATTATTCTTACAGCGCCATGACATATTTTCTGCATACCATTGCTATAAGAGTTGGAGTTGCACATCTGACGGAGAAAATGTGTGTGGTGAGGACTTTGAATTTAGTCTAGTTGCCTCCTTCGAAGATCTATGTGTCTACCATGGCGTCAACTGTAAGCAGCAAGGACGTAAGTAGATAGGTACTTCTTTTTTTATGGGAGAACTCGGGAAACGAGCAGGCGAGCCACATGATGGTTAGTAGTCATTGCCATCTATGAACATCTGCAATACCAAAGGAGTTGCAGATGCATTTCGAAGATTGCGAAGGGAGGGGGAGGCGAAAGGAGAACGAAGGGGACTGAGGGAGGTTGGGCCTCCGGCGCTCCACACTCACCGAAAGAAAAAATTACGAAACGCCGATATTCTGTGGGAGGGTAGTACTTCCCCGTTCGTGCCGACCCATTCATGCTGGCATGTGGACATGCCAGTAGGCACTACTACTACTTAAATTATCAGGTCATACTGCAAAATATTCACGGATTTTTTACGCCGTGAAAAAGGGAGGGTACTATTAAATGTGCATCCCTCTTTCTCAACGACTAGATTTTCGCAGTAATACATTGTGGTATATATTACCAGTACCTATAAGCTGATCTGGCATTGTAAAGGCTTTCGGTACAATGCGAGGTCAGTTATCACGGGAAATGTAACTACTGGTAGTTTGATATGTAGCCATGCGTGAGGTCACAGGAACTGTCTTTATTAGGTCTCAAAATAGACATACCATCACGCCTGTATTCCCCGAAGGGTTAGGCAGAAGTGTACTAATGTACACCCACATTTTGCCGGTATCCATTAACTGGACACAAACCCAAACTCCGAGCTGCAACTGAGAATTTCATAGAAAACCCAATAACAATTTGCTCGACCCGGGAATCGCGTTTGGGACCACTAGACTAGTGAGATCCACCTAATTTAATTTTGTTTTCAGGTTATTGGTTAATTACGCCGCGGAGATGCAACGCTAACATAACATTTAAAAAAACAGCCACCGCATACTTCAATCAACCCGTAACTTTTTACACCTTAAACCCAATGCGACTAAAACGCAATCTTAACAATCCTAAAGACACCAAAAACGTTACCATGCATATGCCTGGATCTGCCAGAAACTATACCCTAACAAATATCTTTTTCGATTTTATAAAATATTTAACTTACTCGACTTGAAAATGTTTTTTTCTTGTTTTAATAAATACAGCCATCCTTATGAGAATCATATTGAGAATACTTAATTTATGATTTTTTTCATTCATAGATCTTCCCGTATCCAATAGCAATTGAATTTCAAGGCTGGTGGCGCCATCTCTGCAATTCCATTTACATTAAGTAAGAACAAAGTTAAGTTCGGCGTTGTATCGGAGGCAGTGCCGCGTAAAGTATTGTGAACTGGTGAGCGGAAGCTCTGTTAAGAAAACCAGTTTTCCCGCTAGTTAAAGTGTATGTCGACAGATGTCGCTGTGTGTTTTTTATAGAATCTAAAACTACGGGGACAGAATATTGAAACAATTGATGTAATCATATAATCAAATTGTAACTGGCTAGTCTCTGTACAATAAGTATAGATATTAAAGAAAAACTAACATGGGGCTCTTTATTAGAGCAACAGGACGACCAATACAATTTTTTTTACATGTTTTTCTATATATTTGTGCACGCATCATGCAAAAACTATTGCACGAAATAGGATGTGGCTTTCATAGTTTTATTGTTGGAGCTCAAACTTAAAATCTGGTGCACGTTTTTTTTTATGGAATAACTCGGCAAACGTGCAGGCGTGCTACGTGATCGTAAGTAGTCATCGCCGCCCATGGACATCTGCAATACCAAAAGAGTTGAGAAGGGAAGGGAAGCAGAAAGGAGAATTCAGGAAGGAATTGGGCCTCCGACGCTCCACACTCACCGTAAGAAACGCAACATTATACATACTGCTATTTGACGTCGATATTATGTGTCCTCGGCTTTTCGCATTCAGCTTCCGCTAGCAACCTTTCGGAAATCATCACTTTATGAGTATACGCCGAGCACACTGGGCCCGTATAGTGGATTATGGCCCATTCCCTCGCACCGAGAAAAGGCCTGTTTCCCAGCAGTGGGAATATTATTATAATTGTATGATGACTGCCGCTACAAACACTATCGAATCTGCAAATCACATACTTTACAGGAGCGCAATTTAAAGTTTATGTCTTTCGTTGCTCAAGATAAGCAGTACTGGTATTATTCAGCTGAAAACTTCTTAAAAATGACATTAAAAAAATATTTTTGATTCGCATCTTATTTTAAATTATATAAAAAAGAAGCACAAAAGTTGAGGGTTTGCGAATTCAATAGTGTTTGTTGCGCAGTCGATACGTAATCGTCAGATTTGCATTAACATCAGGTGCGGCATTCATTCAATTGAGTAGGTACTGATAAAACTGTACTGTGCAATTGAAAATGCACATGAATTTCAAGTTCGATGGAGTAACGGGATCAGGTGACGTCAATCAGAAAACCGGACGCGAGTAACAAGACCAGAATGGGTAAACGAAAAAAGTAATGTAATGTTCTTAGGTTGATATGGATGGAGCCTATGTAGGTAAAAGTGGAAAGAAAGAAAAGATTTTTATTTTGGTTTTGCACTTTTTTAATTTCAAACAACATTAACATTTTTTTTTTAAAGAAGTTTCTATCTCGAAAAGCATAATAAATAGTGGGGCATATTTTTTAGGTGACAACACCTTTAATTAACTGAGAATGCACTTTGAACGCATTTTAATTAATTGTTTAATAGACATTTGAAAATAACAAAAATGTTTTGACATTTTGTGTTCATTTAATTGAATTAATTCATGTATAGGTATTCACGTAAATGTAACTGATTTGGATGAATAGGTTCTAATTTTATTGACATTTATAAAATATTTGTAAGCCGTCAATTACGGCTAAACATGACTGAAATGAAAATGTTGTAATACTATATTACATGCTTTCGTTAGAAGTAATGGGCTCTATTCCCAAGTCGAGCAGAGTCGAGTCGGGCATTTCAATAAAAACCTCATTTAAAGCTCTGAATTTGTGCCCAGTTATCGGCAATAGGCTCGCCACCTATTACGTGGGATTATGATACGTAGATATTAAATAGGACCGCCGATTATAATTCGTTTAACTAATGGAAACTTAAACTGAGAAATTGATACATTGTTCGACCTGGGGACCCAGAACCCCAAACTCAGTAGACACTTTTGTGGCCACAAAACAATAAAAAAGTCTAATTGTGATAAAACTTACCTACAATAAATAATTAAAGTACACGGATCCGTTAGGTGGGGAGTTCGCCAACAAGTCGTTTCACATTTTGGTATAGTTGGTGAAACTGTCACATTATGTCGTATCAGATTAGATAATCCGCCCACGAGTCCACCTGTTCTTCCCACGACTCTGTTGTATGACGCTCAAGTTTTACCTGCGGCGCCACTCTAGATTTTCTTATAATAGGCTGATCGACCAATTATAATAAATAATATAATAAAAATGCTTATTTTGATAAAAATCTACATTCACCAAGATTTAACAAAAGTAGTAGTGTTAGTTTATCCAAGGTACTGAAGCTGTCTCCCAAACTAGAATTCTGCCCAAACAGAAGTGAATATTATGTGATATACCTATGATATTGACTTAAGCTAAATATATATAAATATTTAAAAGAGATATAACCCTTTTTGCCCAACTACGAAATAAGAAGGGTTAATGAGTTTAACAGTCTATGTATGCACTTATGTATGTATGTTTCTATGTATCGATGTTTAACTCTGGCTCAAAAACTAGTGATGAGATTTTGACAAATGAGAGTCGATTGATTTGTAAAAATGGTTGCAGGCTATAAATTAAAAAAAACAATATCGATTAAAAAAGTGTTCAATTCTTCCTCAGGAATAAAGGCTATATGTATAGGTAGGTCGTTATAGGTAACATAATTGTATCTTCTGTTATTTTTTTGTTGTATCGCAACGAACAAACCAACAATCACGATTAACTTAGTATAAAGTCAAAATGATCTGATATTTTGCTCCCATATACGAGGAAAATAGTAGTGGTAGGTACATACTTCTAAGTAAAAACGTCACTGGCTTCATTTATCTTTTAAATTAATCTGCTTTTAAATTTTGCAAAACTTCTCTGAATGTTTTAATGAAAGTTTAATGTGCCTTTGTTTTGTTTTTGACAATGTCTTCGTATATGGATGAAATATAAGCGGAAGTAGACAATATTTTCTTTTGTCTTAAGATTAGAGAGAAAACACCGTTTCACGTTGTTGGAATTTATTATCGATATTCTATCTTAAAATTAGAAAGTAGTCGATAAATAAAATGTCTTGTAAATAATTATTTTTTTAAATTTAATTAATGAGATAATATTAAAGATCAATGCCATCGTGGATAAGACCTGGTTGGCACATCCGTAGAAAGACATAATATGCCCAAAACTAGATTAAATCGGTCTGCCTATAAATATATTCATCAACCATGATAATATAATTAAAGGTTATTTTATAAAACAATGCAATATTATGAGTATGAACGTGAAAAATCTTAACATATTCTGTAGTTTCTGCCTACCCCCATAGTCCTGTTGTACAAATAGCCGGAAACTGTTATTAAAATATTGAACAGTTATGTTAATAAACAGTTATTGTCGGATTAATATGAAATCTCATTGTTTGACGGAGGTGAGGTCCCAAAAACCCTTTGTAAACCTTATCAGTAAATCAAATTCTTCCTTCCTTTCGTTTCATCATCCGAACATAAGATTATCACAAAGCAAGCCGCAACTAATTCGATTGTTTAACGTCCCTAACGGTACCAAAACATCGATGTTATCGATAAACCGTTATCACACCCCTTTGTATTTTAATCGATAACACTAAATTTAAATCGATTAAAATTCAGTTGCGTTTCTCGGCACGTGTTATAAAATGCGTGCGCTTAAACAATTAGAATTGGAAAGGGTAAAATTGAATAATATTGTTTCAATCATTTCTAATTCAGGGTGTAAGCTAAAGTCGTGTATTCGCTCTGAACACGTGGCAAATGACATGAAAATCGTGCGTGCGTATGAATGAATAGTGATGACTTACTATAGCACCTAATGATGTATCGATATGTCCTATTGTAGGTACAAATTATGATTCTATATGTTTTCTAATGTTTAGGTAACTGTCTAAGTCCTCCCAGAACAATGATAATATAGACAAAAAAAGAAATTTATTCCATATCGTATACAACAATACAATGATGATGACAGAGAGAGAGAAAGAGATCACGTAACATTGAAATCTTTTTCATATGTATCTAGAGCTAAAGAAAATCGGAAAATGGAAAAACGTTCCATAAAAGATATTTTCACGAACTGTTACTGAAACTGAACTAACATGTGGCAGAAAATACTTTAAAATGAATAAAAGGGAATAAAACTTAATTATTGTTTCGACATAGTTATTGTTATTTGTTTGATGTTGCACCCCTTGGGTTTTGTTTATTACTTTAGACTATTTATAATAATAACTAATAAGAACCCAATTTGATTTACCAAAAGTAGTAATTAATTTGATTCCGGTCGATAAATTTAATAACTTATCGACATAAAGTGACAATATCACATCCCTATAATAAAGCTGTTGAGTCGTGCGCTACCCTGTCGATTGTTTTCAATATCGGCTCCATTTCGATTAACACGAATAAAGGAATCGTCTTCTTTGACGGTAATCCACTTAGTATGCAGTGTCAACGCTTGTGTGAAGCAAGGGGCTGCATTTTTGCGCCCTAATTATAATAATTATGGGCATTTTGCTTGAGTTTTTGACCGTAAGTGTGCCTTAGTTTTAGAGAAAGCTTTTTTAGAGTTTTTTTAATGATTAAACTATTCCACAGACAAACAGTTTGTACAGTTTTATGGGGCACTGTGCTAGTTTTTATGAAATACTCTGTTCCTAATGTTATTAATGAATAATAATAAATAAATCTAGGCTTATTCTAATTTTATAATAATTTATAATATTTCATCATGATCATGATCATTCCCACAATGAGTCGGAAATCATTCATTAATAGAATTTTACTAATATCCGTTTTCATAATCCGCCTTAACTTCCGTATATTTTGATTCAATACTCAATTCTAATATTATTGAATCTAAAACGCGATTGCTGAAATATTCGATGAAATAAAACTGAAGTACTCATCATTTATTTAGGAAAGAAACGAAAAATCTTGTATATATTTTTTAAATAAATAGTAACACAAAAATGTGTTGTTTGTTCCCTGTAGTTTTCTTAATATTACTTATTATAGGATAATAAACTAAAAGAAACACCTATTTATGGCCTCGCTACTTTTATTTGTAACAATATTTTACATTTAAGTTACAATTTTACTAAACAACCATTGTAAAACGACACCATTAAATAATATGTATAAGTAGAAAACTATAATTTTATTCTTAGGAGTCATCATAAATATTAAATAAATCGTGATTTTACTCGCAATTGTAATTTCTTACGCACAATCACACCACACTATTGCATCACTCAGTAAATCAGTCACAAACTCCACTTCCTAACACATTCACAATAAACGCCGCCAACTTTTTACCAACTCCCGCGCCAGTTAATCTATAAAATGTCGTATAGAACGTGTCATATAATCCGTCCGCGTTGATATTTTCCTTTTTAAACGGAATCCAGGATGTGTGGATATATTTGCATTAATATTTATCGTACATATCGTCGGTCAAGTCGTAAAGTGCATTTTAATACATTTTTATCTGACACCAGTATTGCCGTTTACATTGAAGTTTATGGTGTTTTGTCACCTAGTAGTTATTGCTATGATAATTACTTGTTACTGATAAGAAAGCTGGAGGACGACGTTTATGTTGATAATTAAACGTTTGGTGTTTACAAATTGTTGTTTTTTAAAGTATTTGGCTAAGGATGTTGCCAATTTAAAGGACTATTATTTAGAAACTGTATGACCTAAATAATAAAAGGTGCAGCATGCATCTTGAAACATAGTTTTATCAAAACTCATTATTGTTTGAACTTCTTTATTCCAAAATGCAAATTTGCATTAGGACCTTGATTTTTTTTGCATTTGGATTTCAATTCTCTTGTGGGATATTTATTGTAGAAGAGGCATAAAGTATAGTATGGATAATTAAGGCTTCATAATTAAGGCGTCAATTATTTTCTGGGGGAGGATATAGAAACATGCTTTCTCAGCTAAAAATCTTTCTAGTAATGTGAGTCACACGTTACTTACCTATTCTTGTTAACCCCTCGTGCTAAGCTAAATGCTTGTGTAACGAGTGGGTTCATGTCGGTAGTGCAATGGGTCGGTTTCGACAACCACATGATCGCAAATTCGACGCCCTAGCCATTAGGGTACCGCCGCTTCATATTATGAGTAAATACACTGGGCATGCAAGATGTTTGACAAAAAAAACACCCGTAATTACTACCAGTAAGAATATAAGTAACATACCATCACGCCTGTATTCCCGAAGGGTCAGGCAGGGGCGTACTTCTAAAGTACACCCACACTTTCGCTCATGTTTAGGTCCCATGTAATAAGGGGCGAGCCCATTGCCATTCATCGGGCACAAATCCAGACTCCGAGCTGCTACTGAGAATTTCATAGAAAAACCCAATAACACTTTGCTCAACCTGGGAATCGAACCTCTAGTAATAAGTTAATTATTTTATTAATTACATTCCTTAATTCATAAAATTATTAATATATACGTAAGTAATTAGCAGTCAAACAAAAAATCTAATATAATATAAAAAAAAACAAACATTTCAAAATAAAACAAAACAACATTCAATAAACTTACTTCCATTTAAATAATTGTATTCAGACAGAATCTAAAGTAGGCTAATTTATGATAAGAATTTCCAGATATTTAGCATTAACTGAACAAAAATTCTCAAAATTCTGACTAAAAGTTAAAAGTTACAGCTTCATAACAGCAATTTATTTAATTTTTTATGACAATATTTTCGTATTATGAACAGTCGCTAAATAGTACATCAGGTTATACAAAACTGTCCCATTTCTCCAAATGATTTTAAACCTTAAAATTTTGATGATCAAGTTCAAAACTAACTAAGAAAATTTAACATTTTGTATCTTTCGAGATACTTACCTTACATTTATTGTGATTAAAAAAATGGCAAACATTGAACGTGTACGCACGGCTACTCATCAAGCTATACAAATCAAGTATCGACTGACTTCCTATTGCAAACGCTTTCCGCACAATGTGAGACCTGCCTAAACTGGATTTGTATGACTAGATGTGTGTACCTCATGTTAGTATCTATCAGTGAACTTAGCAGATCATTTTACAGCAGATCAAAAATAAATGTGAATTCTTTTCGCATGCGGCAGAGTTCCACAGTTCCTGAAACTTCTAGAAATATCTCTGGCTTATTTCCGAAAAAAAAAAAATAAACAAAATGGTCTGCCAACTTTTCTTAGCAGATTATTTTGCAGCTGATCACATTTTTTTAAATTCTAGAACCTTACAAATGTAATGCAGCAGAACAATGTTGCTCGCACATTACTATCCTCTTGTTAACTACTCGAGCTTAGCTAAATGCTTGTGTTACGAGTGGGTACTGGGTTCACGTCGGTAGTGCAATGGGTGAGTTTCGAACCGGCAACCACATGATCGCAAGTCCGACGCCCTAGCCATTACAGTCGCGTAGAACAGTGGCTTGTTTTTGGTTTCATGACTTAATTTGCTACTTATGTTATTTAAAGCAATTGTTTATGTACACAGGTTTGTTCAGTTTTTTGCGTCTTTAAAAATTCCTGGATCCGCTGGTGGTTGCCATGTTGCTCTCCTGGTTGCCATGTTTTTGTACATGGAAACCTCATCAACATCCTGAACGCAAAATTGTATGAGACACGTTAACAGTTTAGCAAAGATTCCTAAAAATAAACATTTTTGCCATGTAAACATTGTTCCTATTGATATTTTTGGTACGTACGAATCATATAAAGTACTCAACGTTGTGAATGATTAGGATACGGCCAATTTTGTTTATATATTAACGTTTTAGGTGCATACAAATTCGCAACGACCTTCAAATAACAGTCCAATAAGTCGAACTTGTGTGCTGAGAACCAATACTTACACTCGTAAGGGAGTCAACGAACTAGGAAACTTTTGTTGCGCAACAATACTTACTCTATATTTTTAAGAAGAATATAGATTCTTCTTTTCCCTGGATAAAGAAGATAAAAGGAATGATTGAAATAAACTTTTGACAATGAGGTTTAAAACACAGTATCTAACTTATATTTTTTAAAGTAGAAGAGTAGAATAAAATGCTCAAAATAAAATCATTCAAAAATAAAATTATTGTGCATAATTTAAAAAAGAACTAAGACTCTAAGTTCTTCCAGATTTAAAAAAAGAATAATGAAAATTACGATGAGAAATGTGGCCTAACTAAAAAATACAGTGAAAGAACATGCTATTTAAAAAAAAAACGCAACACCAATTTTGCCAGCTTAAAATATTGAGCAACAAAAACAACAAACAAATTTGTTGCCAAGTGATCTCCCCTTCTAATGCAGTTGTTTATGGCCTCTTTAAATAAATTAGCCAGTGGCTTCTCATTTCCCACGCGATGTGTGATCGGAAAACGTTACTAAGGTATAATTTATTAATTTGTTTTCCACTAACGAGTGGGCTAATGCGAACCGGTGTGCCTCCCTAGCATGCGATGTTTTATGCAGTAATGAGCCAACGCGTTAATGTTTTCATTATTGATCAAGCTGCAATATCTGTAAGCTAGGCTTTCAATAACTGTAATTGTACAGATAGGTATTTATACAAGGAACATAATTGCGTCTGATTTCTTTTTTTTATAAGGCGCCTGCATTGTAACAAGCCATGTGTCGGGGAGAAATATACAAACACACCTACAATTTACGGGAACAAAATAAACCCAGTTATATGTAACTGGGTTTATTTTGTTCCCGTACTGCAAGGTTTGGAACTGCATGGAAACTCATAAGTTTCCATGCAGTTCCAAACCTTCTTTCGATGTAATAGAAAATCGTGCTAGGATTTTAAGAAAGCGGACATTATATACAACATTATTAATTATATTATGCTCTTTCTGTCGTTATCATAGCATAACACCATTCACGAGAGAGTGAGATGCATTAATCTATTATTAATTCTATAAATGAACATATTACCCACATCTTGATATTCATGCTACCATAACATACCACGGCACACAAATCGAGCAACTCAAATTTTATACCCTACAAAATAAGACATCCTAAAATACATAAATTACATTTTGCAAATCGAAAGTCCAATTGAGTGTCAAGATTTTGTTCAAGGTTTTTTTTGTTAGAAAGTGTCTCCAAGTTCTGTGCCTCGTTATAGTGCAGTTTAGCTTGGGATATAAGATCACGTATATATCCTAGGCATCAATAATTCATCTGGCCATAGTCAGACAGGCTTGAAATAACAATGGATCAAAGTTTTACTCGAGCTTTTTAGGTCTGAGTTTTACGCGGGGAGCGATTTTAATTTAGATATTTAATTTTTAAATGATTGTGATCGACTCTGCATTGTATCTTTAGGATTATGGTAAAAACTACGACAGTCATCTAGAATTTGCTTGGAATATCTACAATTGGATCAGAAACTTGAATGGGCAATGAGCGGGCTGGTCCTGACTGTCAAAAGCTGCAAATGCTGGAGCGAAAATCCTCAAATGAAGAGTACGGATCGACAAATACATTGTATGACGTCCCGGTCCCGCCGCCAGCCGCCGACCTAGAGAAGATAACTAGGATAGAACTTGTTTGTAACTATTAACTAACCTTAGTCTATCCAGATGCAGCTAAACATTGCGAGACTCTCATTCTCCTTCCCCAACCCAATTTCTGGACATACAGATATTCAAAGGATAGACTGGCTAGGCATAAGGCTCTTCTTGGGCTTCTGACTACTACTAGTAGTGATTCTCATAGGTGTTGGTATGATTAGTAGTGCGCATAATATGCCTAATATAGCCTCCAAGGCTGTGGATACCTACAATTATTTTGTATTGGAACTCAAGTGTTGTTGAGTAGGTTTTAGCACCGATTCTTTTAACTCACTTTAATTTCCTAAAATGCTGTGGTGGATTGTGGCCTAATCCACAGAGAAAAGGCTTGCAGTAGGAAGCAAAGAACTGAACCAAAATTCCGCTTGCATTCTCAACTTGTACCACACCCCACCGGGCTTAACTTTTGCCTGATTGACAGCTATAGCGCCGCCATTCTATACAGACCCTTCCTGCTCTTCTCCAACTAGCCATTTTGGGCCAACCCGGGGGAAGCAGTACTTCTTTCAGAGGCCAACCAACACTGGTTGTTTGTTAAGCGCATTACATCTATTAAGAACTTCAACGCTTGTATCTATAATGTAATTCGCACGCATTAGACATTTAAATATAATTCGTGTAACTTATGCAAGTACTAAAACGGCTAATGGGTGGCATTAGGAACACTTGCACACTGTCCACATAATTTACCTTTGAGTTTAAATTTCAACCGCGTATACCTTGTTTTACATTGTTCTTGGAAGGTTGACATTCTGACATTCTGGTCCTTGGAACACGTCATTGGGTGCAAATAGTTGGCTAGATTAGCCTAGTACTATCAAGAGAGCCTAGTACTATATTAATCTTTATATTTATAAATATAGAGTCGAGTTTGGGTTTATGTCCGGCAATATCCTTGCCCCTATTACATTTGGGCCTGATCTGCTTTATCTAAGAGATGTTGCAATATTATAGTTATAGTCTAAAAATCTGGTGTCTTACATGCGCAGCGAGATCTTAATTCGTAATTATTGTAGGCACTAAAATTATTGGGCAAATGGGATTCAATAACTTGCCCTTAAGCATTATTAGTTAAGTAGTATTAACATGACAGGTTGTTAAATTGTTTGCTTATTAAAATATTTTTTTCGTAGATCTTTTCATGGATAACTTTATTTCTTTACTTATCTAATATTAAATTGTGACAAATATTCTGTTGCGTGGTATCTTTACTCATTGTATCTTAAAGGGAAAATAAAACATACATTTATAATTGTAACTTATCAATTTCTTTATTTAACGTTTCCTCTTATTTTTTTTTTATAAAGACAACTGAAAATAAAGTAAACTTAATATTTACATAAATGCCACTACTTTTACAGAGATATTTACAACGAATAATAAACTTAACTATTCCTTTGGAATGCAAAAATATTTGGACGGAACCATATTCCAATGCTTAAGTTTTAATCTATACATAATCTTAAAAATACTTACAAGGTAAAATACTGTTACATTCTTGCCCTGCCTCCTCAAGTTGGTCGACTAACGTCTAAAAATTACATCCAACATTCTAGTTTAAAACTCTTCGACTCCTATTGGTATCGAGCTCCAAATGTTGGCATAAATGTTGGCCACCAGCTTGAGAGGGAAGTTGCAACATTTTAATTTGAGCTAAATTATCAAACTGAATAAAATATCTATGTATCAATTTTTAAATGCATCGAAATAGGAAGGAGAATTTACTAACAGGTATAATTTGCGTATCGTTTTGAGGCTTTGAGTAATTTACGTCACTATTTTCTTTTCGTAAATTTTACTCTAATAACATGAGCTGAAAAGCGCAAATAAATTGATCTGTATGTACTTTTTCTATGTAATCGTTGTAAAAACTAAATACAGCATGAATAGATATTTAGATTATCGTCAGAATTAAAATACCTACTTATATGTTTCGAGTAATTTCAGAATCAATGCACTTAGTTTCAGTTTAAGGAAACTTTATCGTAACTTTTGTTACACATTTCTGTTAGTCTAATAAATTTTTATTAACCAACACAATCAGACTAATTTGAAATCCTTACATCAATATTGAATACCAACTTCAAAAGTTGTCCAAAAATACCTATAATACTTGTGTACCTACAATAAGAGATATTTTACATTTATTAGGTGACCATGGCTCTTTCAGGGGGCATTGGCACCATGTGATTGTATGAAAATCGTTGAGTGTAGTCGGGTATTTTGAGCGTGGTATCCGACCAGGGTGGACTGGGGTTCCATCGGTCCATGCCGTCTGTTTCTTCCACGGTTAGGGGAGGTGGGGCTAGCCGCATTCTCTTCGCACTTGGATATTCCATACCTGTTAAAGAAATGTATGAAGCATTAAATGGAAACAGAATAAGCAAGATGATGAATGAAACTGAAACTTTTTTTAAAGATCTGTGAGAGATAGCAACATTAAAAAAATATATATAAATAACAAAAAATTATCAAACCACGTTCCATCTATTCATGTATAAAATAATTAGAAAATTGGTTTTATATCATCTTGAAGAAAGAATTACTTAATCCGATAATTTCAAATATTTTGCCATTAGTTTCTAAACTGAAATTTATTGATCTAAAAAGGATCAAGCGATCCTGTTTATTTAAAATATATTATCAAAACGTAATTAATATAGCATTTATTTGCGGACTGATGCGCAGAAAATTAAAATGCTGTTGAATTCTAAATTACCTTCAATTGTTGTACTAGAGCAAGGCTCTTGAATATGGTAGTTGACCCTAGGGTATTGTTCGTAGTACTCTCTCTTGCCATGGTGGGGGTACATGTACATATTGCTGTTGACTATTATGTCTGGCGGCGGGTCATAGTGGTGAGGCGATCTGAAAAGAAAAATGTATGCAATGAGCGCGTCAGATAAATAACTACATGGATTAATTGATCTGCAGGATGAACTTCACCTTACAGATCGATTGATCTGTTTAGATGTTTGGCGCGTTAAGTCTATGGATGACGTGGTGACGTGCGTGTCAGATTGTCTTACCATATCGGGGATATGAAACAGGATGAAGGTAAAATAAATAATAAATGTGGTATTATTTCATATGTCCAGTTTTTGTTGTTTGTTTCAGCGGATAGGTTAAATAAAGATTCTCTGCTCAACTTATTCCGGGGTCAATGGCTTGCAGTCGCTTCAACTGAATATTTTTACACAATATGAAACGCGTATATCTATCAAGTGCAGTATTGCCAATTGATTACAAATTAACCTACAGTTATAATCTAAAGATGCGTCTACACTTTTATTATATTAAAAAATACAATAATATTTAAATTTGATATTTAGGGGTTATGCCAAAAATATATTAACCATTACGCTTAGCCGGAGCCATGTCCAACTTAAGCACGTACAAGTAACTTCTAATGCGACCCTTTTGATCCTATTGTGGTTAGCCATAACATTTCGACGCGAACGGATTTGAGCTCACGATATCTTAAAACACGGTAATATGTGATGTTAAGCTCATTGTCGGGGGTCGAGGTCTCAATAGTCTACTAGTGAACTGAGGGTATGGTTCAATTACCCAGCCCAAGTAAAGTTAATTATCAATTTCACAGCTTCAAAGGCTCTGAACTTTTATCATTCACGGATAAACAAATACTATCTATTAATTTCTTTTGAATTAAGAGAGCACTACCTGTATTATTTAACTCTGCATCACCTTAAGGTTGTTTGGCAGAAAATGCCTAGTGAAATTAAGACGTCTTTGTACCAACGGCGAATAGAGAATCCGCTACTATTGATGTCAGCATCAATCTATTGTGTATTAACAATTTTATTATTTCATTAAGAAACTGATCGGTGATACTGATATTTTTGTGGTAGTATCGTCTTGATTTTTATTTCAATATAGGTACTGAGGAATACGAGCAAGCGGAAAACCTGATGGTAAATGTTACCCGCTACCCTTACTGACTGGCTCTTCTCTTAGTATTGTTTAAACAATGCGAAGAAAACACATCCAAGCTGCTGTCTACCGTTAGGTGATCAGGGTGGAAAGGAGAAGGAAGGAGACTGAGGGATTAACATTCAACCCTTCAAGCGAAACACTGCATATTAAAATACCTACTTTAATGCACCTAAAACCACTGCAAACTTCCATTGGTACAAGTTTTCTATAGAACTTGATGTTTGAAATACATATTTATCATAAAATATAGATAAGTTATTATGCTCTGACGCATTAGGACTATCTATAAATATCCCATTACAACACCGTAATAATTTCTATTATAAACACGGCCATACACGTCAAAACCAATACTGAACTACATCAAAATAATAAACTATCACAAACATAAACCCATTTCAAGTTAAGCTTTTCATATTTGGTTTACATTAACCATTTTAATACTTACTACCATTCAACTTGAAATCATTGAAAAATAGACTTTATGTTATGGATTTAAGGTAGATGGGTGGAAGTGGCAATAGATCATAGTTGATTTTACTAACCATCTTACAAAAAATATTGAAAAATAGACTTTATGCTAAGGAAATAAAGTGGATGAGGTACAAGTGGTAATGACGGAATAAAGTTTGTGTTAGCAAGTTTACAATAAATATGGTAATGAAAGGTGTCAAATTACGCAGACGGACGGACGGACAGGCAGACGGGGTGATGATTTTCTTATTTATATTCCCTTGTGACATGACGGGTACAAATTGTATGAACTGACCTTCACTCGTTTGTTTTTATTTAAACTATTTAGTTTATTTATAGTGTAAAAAATATTCCTTTTGTTTGACAGCTAAGTTTAGTTTGAAAGCGCTTTAGACATCACATCATTTTAAAAATAAATAAGTTAAAAGACTCCAATTTACTCCCTGGAAGTACTGTCTCATACTTTAAAAAAAATGGCGCACCCACAGTTCGCCGAAATGTAAAGGTCTCGTATAATAGGGTCGAGCCTATTGCCATTAGCCGTGCGAAAACCAAAACTGCTACCCTATAACTCTGCTCGACCCGGTAATCGAACCACTAGACTAATGAGATGAGATGAGATTTACTGGGCGTATATAGTCCCATAGTCCCATTATCCTCAATTTGAATAACGGTTTCACAATATATCCAAAAATCCTTTCACAATTCGAATCCAATTAGGAATTCAAAAAACAGTTTTTATTTGAACCTCAAATATTTGAAAATTTCTCACCTCTCTTCACTAATAGTAGATTGCGGGGAATGCGTAGAGTAGTCCACGGGCCCCCGATCCGAGTACACTCGCTCACAGCCACTATAGTCCTCAATAACCTTCGGCTGCACATATGAGGACACGTGGTATCCAGGATACTCCAACTCCTGACCCTCCACATACGGGTACTCTTGGTACTCCTGGTAACATTGGTCCCGCCGGAAGAACTTCTGGCAGCGAGGGTCCAACATGCCACATGGTTGGTTCTGGTAACCATAGTACTGGTATAGCCAGGAGTTGGCTAACATTATCGTCGCTTCTTCTTCGCTGTAGGGAAGAATTAAGTATTTAAAATTGTTGCTTTTGAATATTCGTATGCGAAGTTCACTATTCAACATAATTGTATTTCGTATTTTATCTCGACTGGATTTATTTTGGTTATAATAAAATTTATTTGTATGAAAGGTATGAATGAAGAAAAATGATAGCATTTATGATATGATTTTGTGTATAAGTAGGTGAATGAAAGTAAAATTAACTTTATGTCGAGTGTCCAAATCACATTATTAGACAACCATATAAGGATTTCTTGTAAATTAAGTGAATCAATTAAATATCGACAAAATGCAGATAATTAACTGGTCTGGCAGAAAAACCAACAACTAAAAGATGTGGATTATGGATAGTTCGATAGAATTTTATTTTCCGGTATAAACTGAACTCAGACTGAACGGAAAGCCTACGCAATGCGAGGTCAGCCTATAGTGGATTTATATAGATCGATATGCAGCCGTGTGTACATCAAAACTTAATAGATGGTTAATTTAAAAAAAATATGTAGTTCAGTTCAATGGACAATATATCTACTTATAGATTATTTAATTTTTTTACCTTAATATTTGATTTGTTGCAACAATGAATTGTCGAGGTGTATCCGTTGCGTCTTTGACTTGCAACACCATATGTACCCAGAGGAACTGACCGCTACGTTGCTGCAACTTCACTAGCAGTATGCAACATTTGTCCTGTTCTGATTGTGTTACTGCAACAAATTGTTATAGATATAAGGGCAGTTATATATTGGAGACCGCGTCAAGGCAAACGTAGTGTAGGGCGCCCGCCGGCCAGATGGAGTGACGACTTGCGGAAGGCAGCTGACAGTGACTGGATGAGGAAAGCCGAAGATCGAGCTCTGTGGGGTTCACTAGAAGAGGCCTACGTCTAGCAGTGGACGAGTATGGGCTGATGATGATGATAAAGATAGTTCCCGGTGTAACAATAGACTGACTAGATACTTGTAATGATTAATTATATTACCTGTTACATTATTTATACAAAATTTTGCTAATATAATAGGGGTATTGTAGTCTGACCAATAATTCAAAGTACTTATGAATTATAATTGATTGTTGATTTCCTTTTCAAATCGTAAGTGTCAGTAGCTTTTATTGTCTTTAAAAGATATCCACCAATACTAATAACAATGATTAATAAATTAGAGAACGCACGAACAGAAAGCTAGATATTATTTTCTTTGGCAAATAATTTGATATGTGACTAAGTGGTATATCACAGTTTATCACATTCTTGTTCAAACAATTAAATTAAAAAGTTGTGGCACAAGCTGTGACTTCGATACAATTACAATAAATGTTTTGTCTAGTATCAGTCAAATACAAAATGAAACTCCAACGAAAAACAAAACACGGTTTATCCAACATTGTAATAAATAGTAGGTATATTGTATACTACGTCAAGAAAATTATAAAGATTTATTGTCTACACATATCAATACTAAGTTTGATGTTGTTTTTTAATATAGATAGATAGATAGAATATTCTTTATTGCACACCAAAAATTATTGTTAAGTACAAGTTATAAAACATAAAATGGCACAATGGGCGGTCTTATAATAATAATAATATATATAATAATGTCGTATAATATAATTTTCTACAGTATTTATCTATTCCTGGTGAATGACACAAACTCGAAGTCTGTGACTAAAGGGCAAAGGAATAGGAGAATCCATGACGATTCTCCGTACTACAAAGAACGGGGACTAATCCATCCCATTTCAGGAGGTAGTCTGTTGCTTATCAGTTGAACAGTAATTGGTTGAACTGTTAAATTGACGTGGCAAATTGATAAATTGAAAATGTAAATACTAAATACAATCTCAACTATTTTTATATGTTCAACATCAATCGTATAAAAAGTTAAATGTAACGTGATTTCTTGTAATTGGCCTGTCATTACTTGATGCACTCTCGAGTCTAATCTAATAATTTTATTCGTAGCTAGTTTTTGTTCGTGATTCGGTTTACGTGAAAGGATTCAGTTTCACATCAGTGAAATACCTAGATCGAAATGTACCACACAGTTTTTCGGATTTTTACATGTACCCAACACCATTCGTCCTAGGTATGGTTGCCTACCAAAGCTTGGAAGTTAGGAGAAATGTAGCGCTTGTTAAATATTTTGTCCGCTTAATTCGTGGTACCCATTCCAATTCCGCGTTACTGCAGTACATTTCTATTAATATACCACTGCCTATCAGACATACCCTTCGTCCTCGTCAACGTCCTCTATTTTCGATACCGCAAACTAGTACCGTAACCCTTAAGACGAGTCCTTTGTATCTAGCACTTAACCACATTAATAATATATTGCATTACGATGACTCACTAGATGCCTTTGCGAGCACGGAACTGAGATTCCTGAGTACTGCCACTCGATACCTGGAATCTATTGCCCCATCTAGTACAATCCCATAGCTTAGTAATTGTTTTATTATTTCCTAATTGTTTTATTATTTCCTAATTGTTTTATTATTTCCGAATTGTTTTATTATTTCCTAATTTTATTATTTCCTAATTTTATATTTCAAAATAATTAAAAATTAATGTATTCTTTCGTTACTACCTATATGACCGATAACTTGTATGTGTAGTGTAAACTGTAAGTATAAGTTGGTTAATAAATAAATAAATAAATAAATAAATAAATAAATTTTAATGAGTAAGTATTATGAAAAAAATTGTATTAACACGATTTTTGATTGGTTCTGAAAAATTCTTTTTGTATTGTAACCACAGAAATGACACTGAAATGTAAAATTCTACATTGCACTATCATTTCTGTATCAGGTGTAGTGTCGCATTCCATCAGAATCTAATGTACAACCTGCAAAAATCTAACTCTTAATATCATCACAATATTGAAATAAAACTACTTTTTTCGGATTATATCGCGTTATATTGATATTTTTAATTCCCGACGATTCGAATTAAATAAAGTAGTTTTAAACCAATATGTCTAATATTCGCGTAAGTGTTAGAAATCATCACAATAATCATAATTGTTCTTTTTTTCCATAAAGGCTTCCTTTAAATGTTTGATATTGCATTGATATTTTCAATTTAGTTAATTTTATGTGTTGAAAATTAAATCGCTATCAACCCTATTATTATGTGAACGAAAAATAAGCTTACCTAATCTATGTTTACTTTGTGCTTCTCGTAAACTATCCCAATGTATTAGTTGATACCACGATACTTCCGCTAACTCAGATTTTTTCCATCCTAAATACCATTCACCGCTGAAACAAACAGAAAAAATATTACATTAAAAAACTAAATTACAAAACCCAAGTTCAAATTAAAGGTGCTTCAATTTACTCATCAATTTCCAAATTGATTAATTAATTTTCTTTTGTAACAGAGTTTCTTAATTAAAAAAATCTAATTAAATCTGATGCTAATGTATATTCGAGTACAGATTATTCATTTAGCATCAAAAATATACTTTTAAAACATTTTGTGCCGTCTGTACATCGTATCAATTAATCTTAGTCACAAACTAGATTAAAATAAACCGTTAGTCAATAGATCGGTCTATCTGTAAGTATTTCCTACTGTCGCGCGGTTAAGTTTTTACCGTCAAACAATTTTGAGTTTGATTTGTTTGTAATTTTTTGCTCTATTACTTGTTTCAACGAAATAGCTTGAGTGGGGTTGGATGTCAGGATCTCCAGCTGTGACTCCTGAAGTATGAGAGGTCCATGACTGTGTCATAGCTGAATGGTTTTCGATGAGGACACGGTTGAAAGATTTTTGATTACAATATAATGTTATCAGGGAAAAAATTTAAGCAAGTTTAAAACCTGATTTTTAACACTAAATTATCTCCTTGAGAATAGATTTGACAATATTTCATGATATTTTCAATTCCATACATTATTCGATTAGACCTACGCTTTTTATGAGTGCACTTCATGGAAGCCATGTCTATGGCATAAACGGTGTATATTATGTTTTTGGCGTGCATCATGCACTCGCATACCACATACGTCGGCGTGTACTTACTTGGCGTCAATGTGCAGTATCTTCATGTCCATGGCGTGCACGGTGGTGAACACGTTGGTGGCGCCGTGCACGACGCACTCGCGCGTGTGACGTCACACATATCACATACGTCGGCGTGTACTTACTTGGCGTCAATGTGCAGTATCTTCATGTCCATGGCGTGCACGGTGGTGAACACGTTGGTGGCGCCGTGCACGACGCACTCGCGCGTGTGACGTCACACATATCACATACGTCGGCGTGTACTTACTTGGCGTCAATGTGCAGTATCTTCATGTCCATGGCGTGCACGGTGGTGAACACGTTGGTGGCGCCGTGCACGACGCACTCGCGCGTGTGACGTCACACATATCACATACGTCGGCGTGTACTTACTTGGCGTCAATGTGCAGTATCTTCATGTCCATGGCGTGCACGGTGGTGAACACGTTGGTGGCGCCGTGCACGACGCACTCGCGCGTGTGACGTCACACATATCACATACGTCGGCGTGTACTTACTTGGCGTCAATGTGCAGTATCTTCATGTCCATGGCGTGCACGGTGGTGAACACGTTGGTGGCGCCGTGCACGACGCACTCGCGCGTGTGACGTCACACATATCACATACGTCGGCGTGTACTTACTTGGCGTCAATGTGCAGTATCTTCATGTCCATGGCGTGCACGGTGGTGAACACGTTGGTGGCGCCGTGCACGACGCACTCGCGCGTGTGACGTCACACATATCACATACGTCGGCGTGTACTTACTTGGCGTCAATGTGCAGTATCTTCATGTCCATGGCGTGCACGGTGGTGAACACGTTGGTGGCGCCGTGCACGACGCACTCGCGCGTGTGACGTCACACATATCACATACGTCGGCGTGTACTTACTTGGCGTCAATGTGCAGTATCTTCATGTCCATGGCGTGCACGGTGGTGAACACGTTGGTGGCGCCGTGCACGACGCACTCGCGCGTGTGACGTCACACATATCACATACGTCGGCGTGTACTTACTTGGCGTCAATGTGCAGTATCTTCATGTCCATGGCGTGCACGGTGGTGAACACGTTGGTGGCGCCGTGCACGACGCACTCGCGCGTGTGACGTCACACATATCACATACGTCGGCGTGTACTTACTTGGCGTCAATGTGCAGTATCTTCATGTCCATGGCGTGCACGGTGGTGAACACGTTGGTGGCGCCGTGCACGACGCACTCGCGCGTGTGACGTCACACATATCACATACGTCGGCGTGTACTTACTTGGCGTCAATGTGCAGTATCTTCATGTCCATGGCGTGCACGGTGGTGAACACGTTGGTGGCGCCGTGCACGACGCACTCGCGCGTGTGACGTCACACATATCACATACGTCGGCGTGTACTTACTTGGCGTCAATGTGCAGTATCTTCATGTCCATGGCGTGCACGGTGGTGAACACGTTGGTGGCGCCGTGCACGACGCACTCGCGCGTGTGACGTCACACATATCACATACGTCGGCGTGTACTTACTTGGCGTCAATGTGCAGTATCTTCATGTCCATGGCGTGCACGGTGGTGAACACGTTGGTGGCGCCGTGCACGACGCACTCGCGCGTGTGACGTCACACATATCACATACGTCGGCGTGTACTTACTTGGCGTCAATGTGCAGTATCTTCATGTCCATGGCGTGCACGGTGGTGAACACGTTGGTGGCGCCGTGCACGACGCACTCGCGCGTCTCCGGCATGGCCAGCGGCGTGCACACCGCCAGGAACACCGGCTCGTTGCGACTGCACAGCGGCAGGTACGACACGTAGTGGCCACGAATCAGGACTACCTAAAAATATTCTAATTATTAAAAATGAACTATAGAAACCATCTATTGGTCATATATCCATGTTATCCGGGTTATCCGGTACTTCATTCTTAATCAACGTCTATTTTTACTGTTGGGATTGTTTAAAAAAAATGTTTATTACTATAAGTAATTGAGTATCTTTCCTGCATAAAGTCCCTTCCTCATGTCCACTTTACACTTAATACACTTTTACTTCCCCATGCAAAAGGTGTGTTTCCAAATTTCTTTATGTACATTTTAAGTTTAATACAATTTTGCATTCACTTGCAAAATCTTATTATAATGAAGGAAGTGATCCAAAAGTATTAGTTGCTAGACAAGTAAGTTTAGAGTTTGGGTTCAGTTCAGATCCTGAAGCTGCTACAATCTCAAGTAAAGCAAGTAATCTAACAATGTTGGTAATTAATAAAAATTTACACGAATACTTTGAAAACTTATAAAAATTGCTGAAGGTACAAAGTACCAAGATATCTAAACGAGAAGTAAGTAACAAGATATCTATAACAATATATAAATATTACAAGAAACTTTGTTAGATTTTGAAAACTACATTGAATGTATACATATACTTAATTAGCTTAGGCTTAGCCAGCTTAATCGCTTAGGTTTAAGTTTAGTATACATTGAATGTATACTAAACTTAAACCTAAGCGTTCGGCGGGACCAGATGGCATACCACCATTTATTATTAGAGACTGCAGGGATTATTTAATACAACCGCTTGTACACGTATATAATGTATGTTTTGAACATTCATACTTTCCGGAACGCTGGAAAATTACGCGAGTAATACCAATACCTAAGGGCGAAGCAGGTAGTGAAGTTAGTGGGTATAGACCGGTGGCGGTGATGTCGGTACCAGCGCAGGTATTTGAGTCAGTAATCCATCATTGTGTCTTAAATCAGGTTTCAGTCACGTTGTCCGACTCACAGCATGGGTTTAGGCCGGCTCGTAGCACGACTACAAATCTGCTAAATTTTATGGCATATGTGGTGCCTAGCGTGGATTTGGGAGTGCAGGTCGATGCTGCATACTTTGATTTTAAAAAAGCTTTTGATTTGGTCGATAATGACATTTTATTGACAAAGCTTGCAGCAGTCGGATGCACTCCTAAATTGCTGAAATTCTTTGCTGATCATATGAGTAACAGAAAGCAGTATGTAGAATATGCTGGGTTCAAATCTGAGCCCTATTTTACAAGGTCAGGCGTAAGTCAGGGCAGTAATTTAGGACCACTTCAATTTATAATAATGGTAAATGACTTGCCCGAGGTTGTCAGGAATGCCAAGTGCCTGTTGTTTGCTGACGATCTAAAATTAGTACTAGCGGTGAAAGAACAAAAGGACTTTGAGCGCTTACAGGAAGACATAGGCAGGGTTGTTGAATGGGGAAAGAAGAATAAGTTGATGTTTAATACGTCAAAGTGTTCGGTAATAACTTTTAGTAGGATGAAAGTGCCCAAGAAGTATGACTATAGGGTGGACAACACGTCACTGAAAAGAGTGGAAACGGTGTGCGATTTAGGAGTACGCCTTGACACGGACCTGGCATTTCGTAATCACGTCATAAATGTTTGTAAAAAAGCCTATAGGAGCCTAGGTTTCGTCCTAAGAAGAGCAGAGGGTTTTACAAGCATCGCTGCGCTAACTTCTTTGTACAATGCATTGGTAAGAAGTCAGCTCGAATGTAACGCAATCATATGGGCTCCGCATGAAACTAAATACAGTCTCATGCTGGAGCGTATACAAAATAAATTTACTAGGTTTTTGTACCTGAGGCGGTATGGTGTATATCCATTTTATCCATTGATGTATCCAACTTTGTTTGTTATAGGCATGGTGGGATACAATAAATTGGAAACAAGGAGGGACATAGCTCTTGCCACCTATATTTTTAAATTACTGCGTGGCAAGGCATCAAACCCAGGTATATTAAAAGAAATAAACCTGTGGGTGCCCGACAATTATGTATTGCGAAGGCGACGGCCACGTCTATTGGCGGTGCCCAGTAGTAGGACCAATTTACTGAGTAAAGCCCCTTTAACGCGTACCTTGGGTGTACTCAATGACGTAGCAGACAGCATGGATATTTTTACTTGTTCTCTGAGTGAGTTCACAAAAATCACGATGTTCAGAATATGTTATAGTCAATAATAAATATGTAATTATGGCCGCACTATTGAATTAGGAAATTCCTGTAATGATAGTGATGCTGAGTTAATAAATAAATAAATAAATAAATAAATAAATAAATATAATTTTTAATATTACCCCAATTCGGAGTATACAAATAAACCTTTAAATAGACACTAAACATGCTATGAAAACTGCATCATTACATTTTGCTATATAGTATAATAGAAATAGAAATCCATTTCAAGAATACAAATATTATGAACCTTACTTTTTGGTCGCCGAACCTCATCTGTCTTCTCGCATTTCTAGACACGTTCATTCTACAAAAGAAATGTCTATTCTTTGGTACATTTTCAGTCTCTCCGTTGCCGCCTCTATTCAGTTCCATTTGAACCGTCTGGTGGTCTTGTCTATCTATTATATCATAAACACTGTCCCCGTGTATTAAGAGATCCTCCTACAAATTAAAAAGTATATGAGTTACGTCTAAACCTATGTAATTAGGTAAGATCTTCTACAAATATAGAATAGAATTTTACTAACCATTGAATGTCCTAAGTATTCCGCCGCATTTTCCGATATGTATAACAATTTTCCATTCTGTGTCATCATCATCATAAAACCGTTCATAGCCTGAAAATACATTGTAAACTTAGTTTATGTCACGTCAAACAGTCGTAAACTTAGAACTAGTAAAACACAAACCTTAGAAAATCCGATATTAGGTGTGGGAGTCGGTTGTTCTTGATACTGATAGCTGAAGTCGTGACTTTTGAACACTAAAACAGAAAGAAAGACGGTATTATGGGTGAAGTAATAGCAACGGTAGATAAGATAGCGAACTAAATGCATTTTAAACGTCTTAATATGCCTTTTCGTGACTGAAGGTGAGCTAACAAAAACTTGGGGAGACGATGTTCCGAGATCAAGGATAAATGAGACGTGATGAGTTTGCCCAAAGATTTGGGGCATGAGAATTTACCGGAGGAAATTTTACATGAAAATGAGGAGGAACGTAACGCACGATTTTGTGGAGAAACGGGGGAAGTAACTGTTGAATGTGATAGTATGGAAGCCATCGTGTATAGCATGATGTTTGTTTTTGATGTGGTTACTACGAACATAACTGTTGGTTATTTTATGTGCTTGGAGTTGGATCATGTACAAATAAATCTTGGAGAGTCAAATATTTTACTAGCATGTTTGATATGAAATTTTGTCTTTTTTATATTATAATCTACAATATACAGGCTTTTAAATTATTTGAACTGTCTTGAGTGAGACAACTTAACTGTTGAAGTAGGAATTAATTTTAATACAAAAAATACCTATATTACTACTATGACGCAGAGATAGGGAGAGAATACAATAGAAATCTAAGAGAAAGCAGGTTTGTTTCTGATCTCCAGATTATGTTTTATAATTGTTTAGCTATATTATTGTGACTCAGGGGATATAATCGAGATCAAAGATTGTAATGATACAAAGACAAGAAAAATCAATTATGAAAAAGAGTATTCTTTGATATTGGAAATGTGCAATTTTTGTTGGGATTGATTCACAACATTTCAAGTTTTGTTGTCGTCACAGATAGTTACAAAATGATATGAGAGTTGGTACGAAGCGTCAAATTTAATATACAAGATAAATAAACTACGAAAGAAAAACTCGTCTTCGATTTTTTTAAACAGGATAAGCAAACTTAACTTTATCAAGATATCACTTAGTGTTGAAGCCACAAATAAAAAGAAAAATCAATTTAATCACAATGCATCAAGTAATGACTCTTGATTGTCTGGTATTTTTGTACTGTGGTTCTATTCCAATCCATTCTCGGAATCCAATGATAAGTGATCTTTATCTTTGTGTTGTTAAGTACCATAACAGATGGCAGTGTAAAAAATATAGGTAATTAAAAACTGTATTTTCGAATTTTGAATAAGACAAAAATGGCCGACGAGTTTGCTTTGAATTTAGAAATGGCGTATTTAATCTATGCACATGTAAATGCATTCATTCGATGTGAATAAATATAATACTAAATTTGAGTTAGTTGCTAGAAAAATAGTAGTTTTATTAAAATATAATTCAGAACTAGCTAGTAAAATATGAGCGACTGTGTGTGCTGAGTTGATTTAAATAGGTAAACAGTTTAAAAAACTTAGTTTAACAATCTTTGTCGGTATTTGTATTAGGAGTTAATATTACTCAAGTAATACTTTTAAATCTAATGTGACTAATATATTACATCCAAG
This sequence comes from Subacronicta megacephala, assembly GCA_958496365.1. Taxonomy (NCBI): domain Eukaryota; kingdom Metazoa; phylum Arthropoda; class Insecta; order Lepidoptera; family Noctuidae; genus Subacronicta; species Subacronicta megacephala. Next base: position 4,974,362 of record OY292533.1, read on the forward strand.
TCCTACTAAAATACTACATCCTTAATCCATTGATCGGTATTTTCATAACCTTGAGCGGAATTTATAACTTTTTGATTTTCCAGTTGACCTTTTCTTATATTTATTTTGATGTACAGGCGCCAGCACATTAGGTTATACAAAATTGACAAATTCCTCCAAATGATTTTGAACCTTAAAATTACGTTAAAAATCAACTGAAAAAATATGTGATTTTGTAGTTACTTTGTGTGCTGACGATTGTACCTTTCTAACAGTAGATTAGGTATTCTTATTTTATATGTTATTACTCTGACACGTCCCACGAACACCAATGGCAATGGAAAGCCTGACAATTAGCATATGGCTATGCTTAGGATAACCGTTTTTCCCAGAAATTGCTGCGTTTGATGTAAAAAAATATATTTAGCTGCTTCTGGCTAGACTTGGCGCCGAACACTGAAGCTGGAAGAGCTTGGGGGACGGTGATATTGTAATATTTCGTATAATGTAGTAATACGAACAAAACATACCATCTCGCCTGTATTTCGCAAAGGGTTAGTCAAAGCTTAATGTAGACCCACACTTGACCGGTATGTTTAGATCCCATGTAATAGGGGACGAATTGCCATTAATCGTGCACAAATTCATACTCCGAGCTGCTATTGAGAATTTAATAAAAAAATCTAACAACACTGCTCGACCTAAGAAACGATCCTAGGACCTCTAGAGGCGACCAGACTATAGAGGCAGTCATGATTGAAAAAACAAAATGAAGTTATATTCCTTTTGCCACATATTAGTACGTTATCAAATATTAATAAGTCACAATACAAACTGCTTTTTGCATGAATCACAGCATCAAATCGGCTAAACGTCATCACTCTAGTTAATCCACTGACCTACACTCTGTTATGTAACGCGATCACAAATCGGCGCGTGGGCATGCTGGGAACATTCTGTTGCAGTGACTAATGTTGAAAGTAAGTAGTTGTCCGAGCTAGCCTGTTTGTTGTCAATGAAATGCTCTTGACAGAGGCTTTAGGCTGCAGCCACATTGTAGGTGAGCTATGCTATGAGCAATGCTTATTTACGAAGGCACGAAGCAGAGCGCGTCGCTTTCAGTATATGACTTTGATAGTCAAAATAATTCAAGATAGATTAATAGGGACTGAGCGGGACACGTTTGCCGCATGCCAGACTAACTGTGGACAAAAGCTACCACAAATTGGATCCCACACGGAGCGATGCGACGGCATGGTTACCCCAGACGGAGATGAACTCGATTCTTTTGAGAAAGATTGGGGCGCTAAAACTTCAGATAGGTCTGGTTGGAAAGAAGGAAGGGGGGCCTTTGTCCAGCAGTGGGACGAAATGGGCTAAAAAAAGACTACAAGGTAGTACTTTTTTAAAGTTACATATTTTTACGTAAAGACAGCCCCTAAAGTGCCAGCTCTTCACCGACTCCTAGTGTTTTTGTTGGAAAGAAGATGGGCCACAACAAACTCCCCAGCAACACATTTCTCTCTGTCAATTTTAAGACGTTACAATTTACTTATAACTAGGACATACAAGACAATTCAGTCATTAAGAACCCAGATTGGCATTTAGCACTAAGCGAGGATAAGTAGTGTGGCGGCTCTAGCCTAATCATTGGGGTTTTGAATGTTAACGAGCTGGATATAAATTCTTATTGATAAATGTTTATTAACATACCATCAGGCCTGTTTTCTCCGTCAAAGGTGCATTTAATGTACACCAACAGTACCTGGGTTTGTTTAGGTCCCATGTGATAGGGCCCATTGTCATTAATGGGGCACAAATGTATACTTCGAGCTGCTACAGAGAATTTCATAGAAAAACTCAATACGACTTTGTTCGTCCTAGGAATCGAACCGGACCGCTAGCGTAGCAGTCGCGCTTGCTTAATAAATCATTTTATTATAACATCTGCTTTGACTTGAGAAAGTTAATTTAATTAACTTTTTATAAAAAGAAAGCCAAACATCTTCAGAATTTGACCATCGGTGTCAGATCCTTAACCGAATTTAAATAGAACCATTTTGAAAGTATAATTTTATTGTAAAAAATATGGTCAAAATCGGTTAGAATCGGCGTGGAATAAAAATACAAATGTTCCAGATGAATTGTGTGCATATTATAGACTAGGGATATGACCATCGGACTGACAAGTGGTAGGTTTCCAGTTCGAATGTCAGGCACGCACCTCTGCCTTTTCGTAAGCATATAAGGATTAGTCATTACGTATTATAATTAATTATCAGTTGCTTAAAACGGCAATGAGGAAACCTGCATATCTGAAAGTTTTTCTCGACAGCGTATACATTCTGCCAATCCGTATTGGGCTTGTATGGTTGATTGTAATAGCCTAACCTCTTTCACTTTGAGAGGAGACCCGTGCCTAGCAGTGGGATAGCAAACGGGTTGAAGATTTTTATTCCAATTTAGAACGTTCTTGAATTGTCTAAATAAACTGTCTAAATATCAGTGAAGACCTTTACTTGGCTGTGTGAGGCATAAACTTGTTTCGTATCTTTTTAAGATAATGCTGTTGGTTTTCCAAATATATTTAATGAATAAACAAACCTTGTTGGAAGTAGTTCATCTTCCTGACATAGACACATACTAAGGCCATGAGTTGGAGTTGGGAGAGCCGCTGCCTTGTAGATGGTGGGAGTGGCAGCAAATCCCGAAGGTTTGAGATCTCTGCATTGATCAGGTCACGGCGCATCTTGCTAGCACCTTTCGTTGATTTTGTTGGTTCAAATCTGTAGAGAAGAGAGAGATGGTTATTGAACGGTGAAGAAGAACGGCGTTGTCCGTTGCTGTGATTAAATATTAGTTAGAGCTCGTATAAAAGAATTTTAAACGATTTTTTTTATAATAAAAGAGGTTCAATTGTATTCTGAATGATATCAAGTATTTCCCTAATCTAAGGGATCTCCTAATGCTTTAGGGATAAAATCAAACCTATAGTACCTACAATTTAAGATGAAAGTGTGCCGTTTTGATCCGTTATGTCTTATTCATGTCCCTGTTCTTTCATTCATCTGTTAGACACAACTTCATAATGAGGGGGCCTAGACAATGTCACATTTTCATTATCGATAACGAAGTTAGATATCTGAAATAGAATTAGCATTTAACCTTTATCACATCAATTTCATACATTTCGGATTGATCTAACTTCGTTATCGATAGTGAAAATGTGACATTGTCTAGGCCCACAGTCTTCATGATTAAAGTCCATAATCTAAGCAAGGATGATCCATCATGAGAGCCCAGGATTGCTTGTCCTTTTGTACATTTATGAGAAATGTCAGAGTGGCCCTATCAATCCAGCAACTATCGGAAGCAATAAAATGAGAAATCCAACTTTTCCTCGTATTTAATAAGAAAAGATTCAAATAGAAAGCATTCCAAGTTCTAGGATGTTAGACAATGCGCGGATGCAACGTTCCGGACAGGTGTCCGCACTTCTTGTCGCTGACGTATTAACATAGCGATCTCGCGGCAAGTGTTTTGTAATATGCGCCGGCGCAGGATACTTTGATTTATTGTTTTTATGGATTTGCTTGACAATATATTTTTTTGTTTTTATTTTTCCATATTGCTTACTTAAAAGGATAAGTTTTGAATATTATTATCTAAGTACAGCCTTCAAAAACTATAATCCCGCAACGGTGCTAAATAAAGACTTTTGTGGTTTGTAATTCGCTCAACCCAATCGAGGCGTTTTTTAAGAAAGTAACATATTTAACTATATTCCATATATTATTATATATAGTCTTTTAGGCTTTAGGTAAGTTAGCCGAATATTCTATTTAATTTTAGGGATAGCATAATGTATATTAGATATACTTAGAAAAATGATGTCTATTGTGTAGATTTATTTTAATAGGTTAATTTAAAAAAATACTTATTTATTGATTTTACTTTTTCGACCCAATTGTCCCAAAATGAGCAAAGACGTTGAATAAATTATTTATTAATCCATTAAAAAACATTAATTAAGTTATTGTTAATTTGTACCTGTAATAATATATTTTTTTGTTAATGTACATAAGACAATACTCCAGCAATTGCTACAATTGAGATACTAAAGTAGGGTGTCAGAGTGTATTAGAAGCTTTAAGTAATCATCGCACGCGCAGGATGTATTGATATATTGCTTTGAAAATCACTGGACATGTTGTTTTATTCATATTTTATCTTGAAATGAGAATTATTAAGAATCCTCTGAGAATTTTAGTATGAGAAAATTATTGCTTCACGGTTTTAAGAATTGGGATATTCAATTATAATGATAGAATTTACTTAGTATTTCAGACTTATGCGTTGGATAAGGTACGTTTGTTAGCATTAAAGTGTGACTTAAACCTGTAATGAAAGTTATCTGAACTGAAAATAAACAAATAATACAAAAATTTAATTCTTTTCTTTTATTAAATTGTAAAACAATAGAAGTTTAAGTATGGGCCACTGTATTTAGGCTTTTAAAAACGAATCTACATATATTTAAATTAACTATTTAAATAGTGTCGTCATAATGTTATGTTGATAATTTGAGTTTAATATCAGCACATAATGTGTTTTGACTATTTTAAAAATGTTAATAGCTAATCTACAGTTTTTCATTGATGATCAGCTGCATCACAAAAGAAAAACTACGTAAACCAAGCGTATAATCTTATTACATCATAATTAATTCAAACAAAATAAATTGCCCACAAAACAAAAAAAATGTAAGGAAGTGTCTTTCCGTCCGTCCGCGGCATGTTAACATGCGCTAGAGCACCCGACGCGCACACCGCAGCGCGCATGCGCTGCCTTTCATCTCACCTGGGAGTCCTTTTTATATTTATTCCTTTTTTATTTCTTTGAGTGATTAGACCTTTTTTCAATGATCGTTAAGTATGATTGTGGGAAACGATGGCCAGTGTTATTAATTCGATTGAACTTTATAGAACGATTGTTTGTTTTCGATGATCGATTGGCGTAAGCGAATAAATTTCATGATTAATTGATGCGGTTAGGTTCGTGATTCGATTAGTTGTATTTGTCAAAATTTTCGAGGTGTGTAATGAATTTGTAGAACATGCATTCGGTGTTATTAATAATTACTTAATGTTATGTTTTTTCTGTTGTGAATGTGACTTTTTATAATAAATACATCCGGGAGCCTCATAGTAAAAGATAAAAAGAAACAGCTAACAATTTTAATGACTGTTTGAAAGGTATTGACTATTTGAGTGGCCTTTCTGCTTAAATATTTATAAAACTGCACAAAGTACAGTCACTGCACTGCTGCGGGTAAGATATTCCTTATTTAAAAACTTGATGCATGTATGTTCGTGTTGTTTTTAGAGTGTTGTTAATCTGTTGTGTACGGCACATAAAGTACAACTCATTATTATTTTTTTAATCACACCATCGATGACCTCACATAAACTTCCGCAGAGCCGGACCCTATTTTTTAAATATATCAAATCAAGAATGTATCTGTAAAATCGTTTACACGTCTGGCCACAAAAAGCGGCATTCCTTACATACTGAGCCGTGTAACGACGTGAACGCTTCACGCTGAATTCTGTAAGTCGACCGTTTAAATTCTTCCGTAATACATTAGTGGACATCTGGTGTTGTACGTTTGTAGATAATGCAAATGTGCTGGGGTAATCTTGGCCGACAGTGTATAGTATTTCCCTGGCAAATATATAGTATTCTGTATACCTTGGTTTTCCTTTCATTTAAGGACTATTTTGATGCACTATTAAGTGTATAATGTCATTTCTTCTGCTGTGATTATGCTGGTCGAAGCAATATTTCCTTAACATACCTACATTGCAGAGGTCAAATGCTGGTATATTGATATTTAAAGGAATACTTTTCATAAATTGATAGCTCGGAGGAAGCTTTCGTTCAGCGTTGGACCTTCGGCTGATATTAGGATGATATTCTTAATTTTAAAAAAAAGATCATTTTGATATTATGCTACGATTTTACGGAATTACGAAATGTTATTTAGAGATCCCCCGCAGAGTTACTGGAAAATAGTTTTCAAGTGTTTCTGTTTTTTTTATTCGTTTACGGAAGTTATTTTATTTAAGCTGAATATTGAATAATTTAAAAATCAAATAAGGAACAAAACAAGCCAGCTTTTAACATCATTTCGTAAACTATGTGCGTGCCAGTCTTCAATTAATTTGGTTTTCCTATAATTTGTGTTTTATATCATGCTCGTCAACAATTATGCGCGTGAAATTAGAAGGTCAATGTATAAGACTAGTGAAGTCCTACAAAGCATTAAACAGATAGTGAGAATTTTAATAATAGGGCTTGAAGTATGTGCCATTGTAATTTAATTTCCGAATATTCGAATAACACATCTGTACATACCATCACGCCTGTTTTCTCGTAATGTATACTGACAGTTCGCCGGTATTTTTGGATCCCATGTAATGGGGGGCGAACCAATTGAAATTGCAATTGCAATTGAATTGCAATTAACCGGACACACATCTAGACTCCGAACTGCTACTTTTTTTTTTTTTTTTAAAGAAAGTTTACTAGCTATGTGGGTCACACATTACTAGTAATCTTGTTAACCCCTCGTACTAAGCTAAAATGCTTGTATCACGAGTGGGTTCACGTCGGAAGTGCAATGGATGAGTTTCGAACCGGCAACCACATGATCGCAAGTCCGACGCCCTAGCCATTAGGCTACCACCGCTTTAAAGACTGTGAATTTCATAACCAAAAAACACATGGTTCTACCTGAGAATCGAACCCAGGACCTTTAGGCACAGCATTGGTTTCCGTTATCCCGCAGGATAATAAATAGCCTATGTTACTCCGGAATAATGTAGCTTTTTAATGGTGAATTATTTAAATCGGTTTAGTAGTTTCAGAGTTTATTGTTAACAAAGAAACAAATCGTACCTCTTTATAATATATATGTAAAATAATGAATAATTGAATTTACACAGCATTGTGTTTACAGTTTAGCAATCATTGTAAGTTTACCTTTGATTAACAATCAAATCAATCACGAAATTCGACGGTAATTATGAATTTAACTTCAACCTTCATAAAAGTTCCTTTAGAATATAATATTTAAAACGTGCTTCTTTATTTGAATTTGTAACTGTCTGTTTATTTATCACATAATACTAGGTAATCGCGTGACGTGCAATGTTTATTCTAACGATGGTTACATCACTAAAAAATATACCAAATTGGTTAAATTTTGAGAAGAGGAATTGGGGAAAAGATGTTTAGCCAATGAAAACTTAAAGAAAATGTGTTTTTGAGGAAAATCCATATAAATAGAATTGTTACAGCTTTAGAAAGGATAGCATAGAAGCTTGAGAAAGGACAAGATAAACGCCTGTATTCCCCGAAGGGTTAGGCAGAGGTGTACTTAATGTACACCCACAGTTCGCCGGTATGTTTAGGTCCCATGTAAAAGGGGGCGAGCCTATTGCCATTCACCGGGCACAAATCCAGACTCCGAGCTGCTGCTGAAAATTTCCCAATAACACTTTGTACGACCTGGGGATCGAACCCAAGACCTCTAGCGTAGCAGCCGCGATTGGGACCACTAGACTAACGAAGCAGTCTTATTAATTCTTGCCAAAAAATAAGATTTCATAATAAGCATGAGTAAGTAAAATTAAAAAATAATTGTACATCACTACATAAAAAAAAACATTATTCAAACTAACTAGGAAGTTTATTAGATTTAAAGCTATTCAAATTGTGTTTCGAATTTTGAAATCAATGGTTTCAAATTCGAAAATACTATTGTTAAAGTGATCAAAACGGCGATATACCAGTAGAATTTTTGTTAAAGTAAAAAACATGTGTTTGCCATCAAAATTTTATCATGTATGACTAAATATAAAATGTATCAAACGACATATCACGAACTTAAACTACGTAATGTTTAGACGAAAATATATTGCCATACAAGGTTACAAATACGACATATTACCTAACTATAGTGCGTACAAGCGGCAATATATTCCGTATATGCCTGTATGCAAATATTACACATGCTGTAAACACCTCTACTGTTAGAGATTTAATGTCGATAATAGCATGAGCGTTTTAGGAAGCGTATATGAAACAATATTGACGAAAATTAATATAGTTAGCACATAAGTAACAATAGAAACTGATGTGCAGTAGTGTACGCTACAAAGTTTTCATTTTCAGTGATGGAATAGTAATATATTTTACCCTGGAAGATGCCTGAAAAATTATATAGTACTCATGTATTTTAAAATTTCAGGCATTATTAAATAATTTCCAGGTACAAACTTTTTTTAAACAACACGCATAACAACATACAACATGTTTAGTTCGTAGTACAATATGATGTAAGTACTTGTATCTAAAAAAAAAAATTCTGCAATAAATTAATTACAATATACACTAACATTGATTCAAAAAATCTTAAAAAAAATCAATGCCTTATTCAATAAAAAAACAAATAGTTTTAATATGTTTTTTAATTCATTGAAATTCTTGTCAAGGTTTAAAAAAGCTTTTAATGTAAAAACATTGATACAAAAATTAATTTAATAGCCAACGGTTATAATTATAATTAAAACGCATACAAATATAGCTAATTTTAAACTATTTTATAACATAATTAAATTATAAAAACTCACCGTAAAAACATCTTGATGGCTTAAAAATAAAAATCTCCAAACAAAACTACTTTAAAACACTTCAAGCACAATTAATCAATTCATTTTAAATTATTGAAATAATAAAAAGTAAACACGACCACACAGCTCGAACGTCCAAGTCTTAATGATAACTAAATAAAAACAACCCTCAACACTTCACAAAATTAATGTTAATTGTGATAATAAAAATAACAATAAACTGCACGTGTCCGGCATTATTCAACAACCGTATGATATCACACGAATTTTCATAAACCACTAATAAAAATCTATTATAATTTAAAACTAATGTTAGCGCGTCAATTTATGCGTGAGCTTTTTATTAGAATGAGATTAAGGCTCGATCCTGAAGCTCCGATACTTCCGTGCGCCGGCGCACCGGGCGAACGACTATAAAAAGCAACTAAGCCTCTCTTTCCCGCGAGCCTTATTTTCTTTTTTATGTTGAAAAAACATGCGCGAGCGCCTTAACGAATCCCTACGCGTGGTGGGGACTGTTCCAATTTCAAAATTTTGAGACACTTTACTCTTGTCATTTCGAAAATGTAACTGTACTGTAATTAAGAAAAAATATTCTTTTAAAAGTTTTATTTCGAGCGCAGTCCACAGTGGGTGCGAGAGAGACAGACATATTTTTGTGAGACGCGTTTTTCCAACATCGTTCGTTGTTTCGCGAGAAAGAAATGGAATGAGTCGTTCGTTACTTACATCGCTTTAGATTAATGAGTTCGAAAGAGATGTAGGTAATGGCGGTGTAATTACTGTTGTTTCGCGTAAACGAGACGCAACTATAATGATTGGGCTCAATGACAGTTATTGATATTGTCGTAATAAGCGTCGATTTGTGGCTCAGAGATTTGCCGTATAGGTGGGGTGCGCAAGCGCATCTAGATCGCTAAGGCAAATGTTAATTAGATTTTAATGACAGCGTTGGGATTCGCTGTTTTTATGGTGTTATATGGCGTTTTAATTCGCGCCAGTGTGAGCAGTAGTTAGCAAGTGCTTGCTATATTTAGAATGTGAGCACTACTTAGGTACTGTATAAATTCATTAAGCGCAACTTAGTAGGAGTGAATTTTATGTTAACGTTTATTAATTGGTGTCATGTTTGGTTGCAGTTTGTATCTGTTTACTATTGGTAATGAATATAATAAAAAGGTTCACATATTTTTACTTGAAGGTTATCGGTCCATGAGTCGTCCCTATAAAATGGTTGAGCTACACGATGACTGATGTATGCGTGCCGTCAGTTAGGACAGGTCAACTCAAAGCTGCTATGGCTCTTTCTTCAAAAGGCCTGTTCAGATTTTGCCCTACATTGTTAAACTCGCATATCTAATAACATAACTATTGTCTGGACTTTAAAAGAGACCATGATTCTCTGAGTTTGTTTCGACGTTTCTTCTCAGAGGTCGTCAGAAAGGAAACGTCGGCGCCATCTAGTTAAAAAAATATTAAAAAATCGATTGGTAAAAGTGTCTTTAAAAGAACTATTTACAGAAATAAATATCATTTCATTTCATTTCTTTACAGGATGTTTCTTTTTAGGCAGATAATATTTTGAGTCGCCTTTTATAAAAAGATAGGTTCGTTTTGTTCTACATACACGCAGTGCACACATTATTGCACAATGTAGGTATATAGGATCTAATTCTTAAGTTACTACCAATAAACTGTTGTTGTCATTTAGTAAGTATTTTGTGTAGGAAATAAAATGGCAAAACAGTGCTTGTAAAAAATATATATATTGGCGATAGCGATAAAAAAATGCATATTTTACCTTTGTAATTGTCCTATTAGTCTAGCAATCTGAAGACATCTTCTACAATTAACACATGTATTTGATAGACATCTCTGTATCTTGCACTTCTAGTATAGACCTATTATATTACCTAGTACTTAGAGCTTTTTAGGACGATCCTTGTTGTTGGTCCAGAGAACTTTGATAAAATAACCGGGGGCAAAGCGTACCAAACAGGGTTTCTCAATTTCTCAGCTTTTAAATGACTTTTCAACATTTATTATCACATTCTCTGTTAAACATCGCAAAAGCTTTTTCATAATTAAAACCTCAAAGCTGACGTGCTTACAATATAAAAGTTTCAAGATGAGCGATCGCCCGCGGGCGGCGTGTTACGCAGATAACCACCGTAATCTTACCATCGACAAGTTAATGTGGGAACTGCATCGTCCAAAATATTTTGAAGGTAATTAAATTATGGACGCCCTTTTCAAAGAGTAAGTCGTCTCAAATTTGGAGCAATTGATTTGTTTCATTCTGTATTTTGTTTTCTTCATTTTCTTGACATAATAAAGCTGAAGAATTTGTTTGTTTGAAAGCTAACCTCTGGAAATACCAGTTAGATTTGAAAAAATATTTTTGCTGTTCCATAAATGTCGAGTTTGCTTTTAAATTAGACTAGCTGTGCTCCACGTTGTTTCCTTCTTTGTCCCACTCCTAAAGGACGTAGCATGTTGTTAAAGCCTATAATTTTCCTTAAGCATTAAGGTACGCTATCCAATATAGACTAATTTTTGAGGTAAATTACAGCTAACTGTTGCAAACGGATTCACTTTGATCCTAGAGACTTTTTGAGATAAATGGCCTTTGTCCTTCCCAGGGTCTCAAACTATCTGTATAATCAATTTCATCTAAATCGGGTCAGCGTTTTAACAGTGTAAAGGTAACAGACAGAAAGTGTTCCTTTCGCGTTTATAATATTAATAAGTATAGGTATAGGCGCCTATGCTGAGCAGTTTTATGAATCAATATTGCGGGTCAATCAAAAGAATGGCAAGTGGAGAATGGTTTGCATATTTATGTAGACTGTACATTTGTAATTGTAGGTGCCAGGATAAGAGAATCGAAATGAGGAACACAGGTTGCGAGTCAAAACCAACGAGGGAGCGCGAGCTGTGACCGGCCGTTCTCTTTGGAGCGTAGTGAAGCACTGAAAGGCTCTGGATCGTTCGGAAACAAGTGGCCTTTCAAATTAATTCTAGAACAAATCTGACATATTGTGGCTGTGTGCCAGGCTCTCACTCCCTTATTGCAGTATTTATTTTTAATTAAATACTAAAAACCTCCTTTATTTATTTACATAAAACCTTATATAAAATAAATATTAGCTCCGCGCGTCGACCACTATGTGGCGGTGCCACGCGTCGTCAACAGTAATCATGACTAAAAAACTAGTAACTTTCAATTTATTTCAAACGATTGGGCTTTTTATACAGACTTAATATTATTTTTACACAAACTCGGTTGTCTGAATGCCAGGTGCACCCGTCATGTCAAGTTACAAAAAGCCGCTACTTAGTTAATATTTGTCTCTGCTCGCTAAAAGGTTTTGTTCGATAGCCGGTTTGTGGCTCTAACTGTGATGTTAACAGTTGCTGTTTGAAGTTCAGCGGCAAATCAAAGGTGATAAACGTCATTGATAATAAATGAGATGGAAGGAACAGCTTGAAGGCAGCAAATAGTGCAACAACTGTCCATTCAAATATGGCCAGAAAACATGAAATGGTGTCTTTCATCATCAAAATAATGACGGAACGTAATTTTTAGAGGCAATCATTGAATTTTCGCAAAATCAATCCAAATAAAATGTTCGAAGAAAGGTTCTAAATAAGTAATAGGGCGGCACATTAGTTTACATCCGGCGTGTTCGGCGGCCGGGAGTCGAGTGACACAGTGTCATTAGCGCGCGACTCACGCGCAGGCTAAACTGCGCCACGTGCTGCGTTTGTGCCGACAAACGGCGTGCGCGCACCCTTCCTACACGTACAGGCTGTTTTGTTAAAGGTGTTTGAGGTGTTTTTTATTTCGAGGAATTTGTTTAGAATGGAGAAATATTGATTTTGAAAGTTATGTTTAACTGGAATTTGTACCAAAAGTAGTTTCGTTTCAAATTGCTTTTTAAATTAGTCTGTAAGTAGGTAATATTATGAATACACGAGGTAAAAAGCCATTTATTTGGTAAGCCAAAAACATGATAACATTTTGGAAAACAAAAAATGTCGATGTAAAAATGGCACTTGAACGAAGCACCTAGAAGTTAACTTTCAAAAGCATAATAATGCTTTTAAAAGTTATAAATTTCTGTGGAGTTTTATGACGTGAGTCAAAATTAAAATTACCAAGATTGGTTTTGTGATCCGATCGAAAAAGCTTAACAAATGATGTTGCAGAGAAGAAAAATAAGATTAAAATAACTAACAAAAATGAATTCAAACTTAAATTAACAGTTAATGAGTGACATCTGAAACACGCTGTAGACGTATCAGAATGACGACGTATTTAACAATAACAGCAGGGAGGTCCGCGCAAAGGGGCCGGCATGACCACCGAAATCACGTAGCGAGCCACCCTAATGTAAACAATAGACAAAGGACCCGACGCTGTTATTAGGATACATGATTACTATCATAGTTCTAGTACAGTTGGAGACGATTCTGACTGAAGACCCCAGTGTAAATAACTTCAGGTTAAAAGTAAAATTTGATTTTTGATAATTATTGAATTATCCATTTTGTTTAAAAAAAGTAAAAAGTCCACTTGAGATGCGGGCTACTATTGTTAATGTTGAAAGTAATTTAAAAATTCCAGTATTTTATTTATTATCTCCCTTACTAAAAAACTCAATGACACTGCCTGTCATGACCCCATGCTTAGGAATCATGCTTAGGACCACTAGCCCCATGAGGCAGTCCAAATCTATTACAATAATTTGATTGGATAGTTTTAACACTAACACCACCATCATCATCATCATCAGCCTGTACTCGTCCACTGCTAGACGTGGCCTCTTCTCGTGAACGCCACAGAGCCCGATCATTGGTTTACCGTCTTCAGTCAAGTCGTCACTCCATTTTGTCGGCCACTAACACCATAATCAACATTAACTAGTTCCATCCCTCAACAATTAGCATCATTAAAATTTGTTTCATATTCTCTAATATTCTAAAGTTCTTTCTTGAATGTTTTTATTGCTCCTGCCGACTGTACTTACAACAGCGTCCGTATTACCAGGAATCCTCATCGGTGTCCCAGGGTGGTGCTCCGATTTTGTCAGTTCTTTTTCACTAAAGAGGTCGTTTAGATCCCATCGTTCGGGTAAGATTAGGCCTTGAAAGAGTTTTTTCTTATTTGTGGCAATGTTGTTGTGGATTCTTGTTAGATTCAAGCTAGCGAAAGTGGATTACTTTTTATCTGAATTTTGTTCATTATAGGGCTGCCTCATTAGTGTAGTAGTCCTAAGCGCGACTGCTACGCTAGAGGTCTTGGGTTCGACTCCCAGGTCGAGTAAAGTGTTATTGGGTTTTTCTATGAAACTCTCAATACCAACTTGGAGTTTAGATTTGTGGCCGGTTAATGACAATAGGCTTGTCCCCTATTACATGGTACCTAAACATACCGGCGAAGTGTGGGTGAACATAAGTACACCTCTGCCTTTACCCCTTGGGGAAAACAGGCGTGATGATATTATGTTCATTATAAAATATAGAGAAATTATAAACTCTCATATGTTTTTTTTGTGTCCAGCTTTTTTATTTTATTATTCTGTGATGCCTTTCCATTGTAGCCTTAATCAAATCATAAAATTAACTAAACTAATCTATGGTGTATCAGATGGATGGATTTCTTCACTGCCTACGTATGTGGTCATCGTCATTCAACGTTCTAAAACTGATTAAACTTCACGTAACACACGTAACATGTGTGTACGTTGTAATTTTAATTGAAATTTTTACAAACCTAGCATTAGGATCCCAAAGAAGCTTCATATTAATCAGCCGATGAGAGAAACTATTTATAATCATCAGTTTATTAAGCTAACTTTATTTGAAACCTATAATTTTGAAGACCGAGTTTTAAAGTGTTAAGATCATTCTGAGTCATAATGTTTATTTTTTCGTAACACAACTTACTTTTAACTCTTTTATGAACGACTAAGTATCGCTCTCGTGTTTACTTGTGATCATTTTTCATAATTTAGGTAATTGGTTTGCGATTTAAGATTATTTTCTTTTAATTTTCAAAAGTTACTTTTTAAAAGGCTATTGCAAAATTGTATACGTTACGTTTACTTTAGAAAAAAGTGGTGATCTTATGTAACATAGCATTAAGCTTTATTACTGCGTATTCTATTCAACTTGTTACTTAAATCTTTTATGTATATTTTTAGTAGTTCTATTATGTTTAAACCTTTAGATGGACAGACAGACGTCTTTTTCTCGATCACCAATGAAGGGGATAATTTTATAATCTTTAACACAGGCCGTTAGTTACAAGGTAAGTAAAATGGACCTCACTTAAGATGCATTTTTAACAATAGGGTTGCCACACTTATAATTTTATTTGTTGAATCAAAATTGAATGATTACAAAGCACGAATTAGGATTACTGAGTTTTGATTGAGACCAATTTTCGGATATAGATGGTTCACGGAATATTCAAATTCTACTGTTTAGGTGATTCATCGTAATGCGGGCTTTATTGAGTTCTGTATTTCCAGATTTAATTACGTATTAGAGGAGCCTGTGGTTTTCTTTCCGTTAAAATATTTTTCTTTGTAGCGATTAGTTACTTAATGTGCTATTTGGTGTTTTATCTTTAATATGCATAGAATTTCATTTCTAATATAAAATTATAAACATATTTAATTATATGTTATAAGAATAATAATTTCATATAAAAATATTAATTTTAATTAAAGAATAGTACCTACGCACGGCTACACTCGAGTTATACAAATCCAGTTTCTCGCTGGCCTCTTATTGTATGAAAAGTCAATGCGAGTTCAGCTTAAACTGACTTTTCATAGCTTGACCTGTAGCCGTGTGTACAAAAAATAATTACATATTACCTTACACAGTTCAATAATCATCAATGTAAATCAAGTTAAATACAACATGACGAGGGCCCCGGTAGAAAATTTTGCTATATTCCAAGTTTACTGTGAGATTTCTACCAACTTATCAAATTATCTTGAATCCATTTATGGTCATGTAATTGAAAATGTAAATGCCTGGATTACCATTAAGTTTCGATAAGATGAATTGCAGTAGCAAGAGTAAGCTATTTGTAATAAGAAAATTAGAAATAATATGTTGAGAGCACAACAAACCTAAAATATACCTATGGGGTGGAGACGACAATAAAACATGACATAGCTTAAAAATATGTCTTAATAACACTTAAGAAGGGTAATAACTAAACCAACGCTGTGATATGACCATTAGACTACCAAGTTAAAGGATTCAAATATGAGGCATGCTGATTATTCGAAATAAGTAATATGCTTCGCTTAAACAGTGAAGGAAAACATTGTGAGGAAACTTGTATGCCTGAGAGATTGTCTTGATGGCGTGTGGAGTCTGCTAACCCGCAGTAGGCCAGCGTTAGGGACTAATAGACCTCTCATTCTGATAGAAAACCCGTGCCCATTGAGCGATCTGTTAAGTCACTGTCCCACAGCTGGGCAATAGTTTCCATTCCTCTTAAAAGCACGGGTTAATGATGATGAATTAACCAATTTGGACAGTGTTATTGCTACGACATTGTGTATTACACCTACTAAGCGTCGTAAATGCGTCGTTCTTGCACATTGGTATCGGTCGCCTTCGAGCTGGTCAGTCTTTGACAGCCCTACCAGCGGTCGCGGGGTCGCTGGGCGTGGCCCGCAGATGGCGCGATTGTCGGCCGGTGCGTCCGTCCTGTTTGCCTGCCCGCACTCCGCAAACAAAAGCATTAGGGCCCTTAACAACATCCGACCTGGCCGATCCGATTGGAAATCGGATCCAATGTAGAACAACAAATTTATTTATTTTGTTTATGTATATATGCCGATTTAGTCACGTGCTCCCGTTAAAAGGGTGATTCTACCCGTCATACTGACCAACATTCCCCTTTTAAACTCATTACTGATATGTGAAAACTAAACGACTTCATACATGTCGCAATGTGTTGTGTGCTTTTGTCTAGGAAGATGTGTGTTTTTTCACAAACAGGTTATGGGTTTCATAGGAAAAGCTCTTCGTTTGGATATTCGTTTGCATTTTCCGATTTTTATCTAAAAATATCGTATCGTAAACTATAAATAGGTTTATCGGTAACACTACGATCCAGTTCTCATTTTAGATATAAAGCCAATAGTCTACACTTAAAATGTAAAGTAACGTAAATATTGAGAGGAAAATGGTTGATGTTTGTTGTTATATTCATAGCGTGTCAAAATATCGGCGTTTGCGCAGCTGTAGGACTTTCTAATAAGTCAACTTTGACCGGTCTCACGGATTCTGCTTTGTGATTGTTGTGTTTATCTTATTTATTGTCATTGTAATTACTTTCGCTTGTATGTACTTGTTTTAAATAATGCAGTTCGTAAAATTTCGCTTCCTTATTGAGTATAGTATACGTTTAAAGCCACTCTCGAGAGTAAAATTGACTGCGGGGTATAAATCTTGAAACAAACTCAATCGATGCAAGTGCTTCAATTTTATTAATTTTGGTTGAACTTTAGAATAACAACATAACATACAACATTGTTTATTTAAAAAATTGCTTCGAATGTGTAGTAGTTACTAGACCTGGGAGTAAGGTCCTGGTTTCAATTCCTACGAGCAGTGTTATTGGGCCATGCTACAAAAGTGCAGATCGTTTTGTTCATTCGCTCGTTTAGCTAGTTTAGTTTTCATTTGTAATCAAAACTAAATTTAAAAGTAAATCAGCTGATTGTATGTGTACATTTGGTATACCTGTTTATTGACTTAATATTAGGCTACAGAATGGTGTGCACTACCAAACTAGGTGGAAACTTGGAGTCAGTCAAATCTTTGCAAATATAAATTGTTGTTACATTTTGTTGTGATAAAGGGCTTAGGAAACTTTTAATTTAATCTAAGACATCTTCATACGCACATTTTTACTCACTGCATGTGTTACTTAATCTAGTTCACGGAAACATATAATTTACGAATGTCAAAGTGTCCTTGACCCTGCAATTCCACCTGTTCCAAACTTGACCTTAAATCGGTCTAATCGATGGAATCGTTGCGAACGGCCGGCGCCCGCGCAGCCTGAGAGGAGGGGAGGGGAAGAGGGCGCCCAGTGCCCGTGATTTAATACCGCAGTCGCTAATTATGGCTTGTTCAAATTGTAGCTTTCTCACGGGCAACATGGACCGGTTGCACTGTAGGTAGCCTTTAACTTTGAGTTATATTTTTTTTATATAATTTCCACATAAAATATTCAACTACATTTTAATTGGATTATAATTATAGAAATTTTATGAAGGAAGTTATTAATGTTAATTGGATTTTGAATAAGGTTTTTCTGAGCCTGCGAATATTTTGTAAGATATTTTTTTATTGAGGTTAGTAATTAATAGGAATCAATAAATTTTATTTAACTAATTTCTGGTCATGTCAAACATTACTCGATATTTCTTTATGTCATCCGACACGGGTCTGAAATATATTACATACCTGTTAATACATACCTACATATAATTTTATTATTTATGTGATCTAATTGAAGCTCTTGTTTTCTGATTGTCTGTAACGGGACTGTGAAACGTGTAAAATATACTCATGCGAGATGTCTGCTATTTTTTTTATTAAATCTAAAAGGGGTTATTCTAAAACTCTATAAATTTTGTCTCACTGAATTAAGTCAATTACACTGATTTCTGTTCGCCTTTTATTAATTTACAAATTTTATTTAAAATTAACTAATAATTTAAGATGTTTAATATATTAAGAACGGAATTAAATAAGAGGTAATAATTTAGGAATATATAACTACTTAAAAGAGAACTAAACTATACACAATATATAAAAACAAATTGTCACGCCCAGGCGTCAAAGTATTCCTCCGCATCACTGTCGTCTGGTAACGTCTTTAATATATTATGTACCTACTTAAGAAAAGAACAAAAATTATACACGAAAAAAGGATACGTTTTTAAAAATCGCAATACAATTTTAACCGGCCGTTAATCCTGGATTATTTTCGTACCATCTTACGTATCTACGATGCGCCGATGCGCCCGTACCTTACTGCATTCGCTATACTTATTCCGTCTGCCCCAACCTGTTACCCGGTCAACCTTCGAGCTCTCTCCATCTCACTTCCACCCTAGTAACCTCTCATACACCTCTCTCGCTCTAACGATCTCAGGTCAGGCCGAAGCACATTGCAGTAATGATACTTAAACACATATTTAAGTAAAGATTCTTTTTCCCTTAAAAAGTTGTATGTCTGAGTGTGTAGGCTGGTATTTTATAATTTGTGGAGGTAATTTAGCGTTTTATTGAGATTGTAGGGCTTTTTAGTATTACAATAGACTTGATTCAGGAGGTAGGTTGATGATCATTACATCCACCCGAAGGGTATTATGAGATTAATGAATAAAAATATGATCTTAATAATAACAGCAGTAGAATGCAAAAAAACCGGCCAAGTGCGAGTCGGACTCGCGCACGGAGGGGTTCCGTATCATTACGATTTATGACGTATTAAAAAAAAAACTATTTACTAGATCTCGTCCAAACCAATTTTCGGTGGGAGTTTACATGGTAATCTACATCATATTTTTTTTTTAGTTTTATCGTTTTCTTATTTTAGAAGTTACAGGGGGGGGGGACACACATTTTACCACTTTGGAAGTGTTTCTCGCGCAAACTGTTCAGTTAAGAAAAAAATGATATTAGAAACCTCAATATCATTTTTGAAGACCTATCCATAGATACCCCACACGTACCTATGGGTTTGATGAAAAAAAAAAAATTTTTAGTTTCAGTTCCAAGTATGGGGAACCCCATAAATTTATTGTTTTTTTTTCTATTTTTGTCTAAAAATCTTAATGCGGTTCATAGAATACATCTGCTTACCAAGTTTCAACAGCATAGTTCTATAGTTTCGAAAAAAAAGGCTGTGACACTATCGGACAGACAGACAGACGGACATGACGAATCTATAAGGGTTCCGTTTTTTGCCATTTGGCTACGGAACCCTAAAAATATCTTTTGAATGTTTTTTGTCTGGATTTGTATAGTAGTATGCCTGCATACTACCTCATTGGTCTGAGGGACAAATTTATCTAAATGCGATTTGCTGTATTTTTAGTTCCCTATATATTTTTTTATTAAATTTTAAAGGAAGATAAAACATATATAGTTGCCATCAGCCCTGTGTTCCCCAAAGGGCGACAAAATATACAGTATGCCTCTGTACAACCACAGTTCGCCGGTATGTTTCGGTCCCATATAATAGGAAGAAGACTATTGCCGTTAACCGAGCTCAAATCCAAATTCCGAGATGCTACTGATAATTGCATAGAAACTCCTAAAAACACTGCTCGCGTAGCAGTCAGGAAAATAAAATCAATTTTGTCAGAAAGTTAGAATTTAAATCAGTTTTCCTACGAGTTTTTTCTTTAAGCAACTCTTGGTTTCTTGCGCAAGTATTGTTATAAAAATTTACAATACGGCCAGTAGGTACGAAAGGAACTAAAATTAAAAAAAGTAGGTGCATTTTATTGTTTTAATAACTTTACAATTAAATCTACAGCGTTATTTTATTTTATTTTTAATAAAAGGAACAGCAAACAGTTACATTATATGGACTTATAACTAGCGTTATGTAATGGCAGGGCTTCAAGAAGGTTGAAGTTTTTTTTAAAAGTATATTAATTTTTTCTATTTATGTTTCAACGCGGCTCCTTGTATAAAGGACACCCTTCCATGTCATCCACGTGTGAGTAGACTGTAAAAGTGAAACGAAGAAAATCTCATGTTATTCCAAAATTAGACCAGGTGGGGACAGACGACCGTGATCAGTACCTATTGATGAACCACAATCTTATTCACGGCTCCACTATATTTGATTGATTTAGAATATAATATAAATATAGAATTTTAGTTATAGAATTTTAGTATTTCATCTATTCTTATAAAAACTTATCCTAATGCAAAGCCTTTTTTTTATGCGATAATTCAGAAAACGAGCAGGCGATCCACCTGATTGATTGTAGGTAAGTAGTCATCGCTGACATGTCCACATGCCAGCATGAATGGGTCGGCATGACCAGGGATGCAGAAACACCACAGAATATTGACGTCAAGTAGCAATATGCATACTGTTGCGTTCCGTACGGTGAGTGTGGAGCGCCGGAGGTCCAATTCCTCCCTCAGTCCCTTCCTTCACCTTTTATCCTTCCCCTGCCATTTCCTTAAAATAAATATTTCCTCGGCAACGCATCTGCAACTCCCTTGGTATTGCAGATGCCTATGGGCGGTGATGCTACTTACTACAAGGTAGCTCGCCTGCTTGTTTGCCGAGTTATCCCATAAAAAAGATCCATTAAAAAGTACTTAAGGTACTCATTCAAACTTCACTTAACTAAGTACATACTCTGGTTTGTATCACAGGCAAACTCCAGCAGGTCACACAGGTCTAGAAATGTCCTGGTCTCGTCTCCCATCTTACCACAGATCGGAATCGTATCGTGTACGCAAGTGTCCGACTGCAGACAGAATTGCTCTATTTTGTTCTATGGATAAGAAGAAAAATTGTTATAATTATTTCTAAGATCTCGCATATTTAGTTACTTCGTTCATATAATTATTTCCTTAGAATTTGGAAAAAATAAAGTAGCAATTAATCAAATATTGATGAATTAATTACATATTTTCTTCTGATGTATTTTAAAGGTTGTTTGTTTGGGTGGGTTTTACATAAAGTTATAGACAGAAAAAGTTTGTTAGAAATATACAGATAATATTAAAAACTTTCAAACCGATGGTGTTGACATGTAGCTAGGAAGGTGGCAGTAGACCGGTGAAATATTTATAAATACCAATAATGAATCTGAAATCAATGACATTATATTATTTGAAAAGAAGGCTGAATTATAAAAATATACCTGATTGTGAAAAACCGAAACTAAAAATCCTGTTTAGTATTATGAGGAGAACATAATTATATATTTGTAAAAGATTCTTTTTTTCTTTTTTTTCAAATAAGCTTTCACAAGCGTTTATGAAACGTTATTGACTCTAGTTGCACGGTTCCAAAAAGTTGATCCAATGGAGAAGAATCCGGCAAGAAACTCCATGGACACAAAATAATTAGTCGAATAGTCAATGACAAAATAGTAAAAAATATTGATGATTTATTCCTTAAATAATACAATATAACACGACATTAACCTAACCTACTAAGAAAAATTTAGTAAAAAATATTGTTTGTGTCTTAATCTAGATGAGTTTTTTTACTTACAAAGTATAAATATTTCTGTACTCTTAACCCACATTCCGGTGACCGACAGGAATGATGAAATGATAACATTCGACACTGTATTAATAGGTTAGTATAAACTAGAATATGGTCAATGTTTGTATATTATAAACGGACCACTATTCAGAGGTGCACAACCATTGGATGGAACCGAAGCTTTGCATTAACAAATTTTTTAAATTAAAAAGTTATGTTTCCTTAAGCCAAATACTTACCTGCATCAATCCGAAATACATTAAAATATAAATTTGTTTTTGTCATGTCAGATTATTTAATATATACCTATGTATATTTTTTTTTATTTATTTATCATTTTACAAATATTTAACACAATCATAATATAATAATAGCAACTAAAAACCACTGAGGTTTAAACCTGTGCTATCATGAGTCTGACTATTACATACATATTGTCACGCCTGTCTCCCATGGGGGTAGGCAGAGACTATAGATTTCCACTTGCTACGATCCTGGCATGAAGCGAAAGTAGTGTACTTTCGCTTCATCTACATTCATTCATTAGCTATCTTAAAGTAATTCTAAATACTACTTAAAAAAATGTGTTTTAATTTAGTTTTGTCATTTTTGTTGTGATACTATTACATAAATTCGAGGGTAGATTGTATACTTATACTTCAGCTTTGCTCTGCAATTCTCAGTAGCAGCTCAGATATGCCTCCGCTGGATGGCAATAATCTCGCCCCCTATGTACAGTGTGTTATAGATGTTACCTGACCCACCGAGAACCCGCCGTCCCACCTAGGATGGGACAGGTAACAGCTATAATAACCCACTGTACATTAAGTACACCTCTGCCTAACCCTTCGGGCAATATAAGCGTGATCGTATGTTATGTTATTTCAGCGATTTCTTAGTTACTGAGAGTTTTGAAATTACTCAATTTCTATCCCCATATTCCATTTAATTTTGGAGCTATTTTATGAGTACATTTTCAGTAGAGGTTTCAATGAGAAATGGATATGGAAGATCATATTTTTTTAAGCCATTACGCAGAATATTGCGCGTATACTGAATCTGCGAAAAAATTCATCAACATTTCCGTTGAACGAATCAAAATTGTTGAGCACCCCTGCAAAACATGGAACGTGTTGTGTAATAATTTCCTGCCCCACAGTAATAGTTTTGCTTGTCCGAAGTAAACAAATGTGTTTGTTATACAACTAGATCACTGTTGTTCGTAACACGAGGACGGGGGTGATCGTGCACGATATGATATTTAGGAAAGTTTGCACTAGTAAGTGTATTTGTTGTTTCTGTTATATATATAGTTATTGCACTGTTTTTTTTTCTCCTATACTTTTTTTTTGTATTTTAACAATCCCGTGCCATCTCTATCTATTTAAAAGGAGAAACCTGTCCATAATGGGACAGCAGATTGCTGCCGATATATCTTACAGTTGTCACTTTTGAGGCGTTGTTTTGGCCATTATTCACGTAAAATACGTAAGGTTTTAGTAACAACTTATGCATATTTGCAAGTTCACTTTTGGGGCCTATATTAGAACAATGTAATGTGTAAATTAAATGGAAGTATTATTGTGTCTGTGTGTGTATAAATTAAAATGTTTCAGGTTTAATAATTATTGGATTAGCAGCGGAAGTATGGTCACACGTTGAAATAGAAGCTGAAGATTACTTCTTTCCTCTAGAGCCGGTAATTTATTGTTTTTTTTTTTTAAAAGTAACTACATATGTAGGGGGTTTAATTTAGCAGGTAGCATCCTCACTTGTGCATTTACATACTCATGCATTTTTCCCACGGAGGTTGGCAGAATCTGTAGACCGCCACTTGCTAACACTCTTGCATGAATATCTTTCACTTTTTCCACATTAATCGGTTGCGAGTATTACGCACCTGACCGTTATGGAGTATCTCACCGATAAGATCGGTGTATATCCAAATTCCGAGTATCATTTGTGCATTGTTAATTAAAGCATAAACAAGATAAATGACTTCTGACCAATCCCAAGCATTACCTGGTTGCCTGGTTGGTTGGTGGGTAAGCTTAGATCTTCACAAAAATCACGAAAAGTTTTTCTAGCTTGCTTTACTTGACACACTTCTGTCTTAATAAATGGGGCAATTAGGTCAAGACTCTTCACTATCACAATAGGGGACAGAAAATTGTTTAAAACCAGAGGGATTCAGTCACATTTTAAATTATAACAAGAAATGCTTTTATAATATAGCAAGTGCAATTGTACAAAACAAAACGAACGCCTATATCCCCAAAGGGTTCAGCTGTGGCATAAACAGTTTACCGGTATGTTTATAAGACCTGTGTCATTAATTGGGAATTTTCTATAAAGCTTTTGCACAATCCGAATCAAATCCAGGACCTCATCACCCTCAAAAGTTTCTCGTGCTACAGCCGTCCAATAAACTGCATCAAAAAACTTTCGAAAACATTCTTCTTCTTCTACAAATTTTTACACCGAAGCTCAATCGTCTCTAATAACGTCTGACGAATATTCTTGTATCAGGTAATAAATTTCTGCAAGATGGCCGACCAATGTCAGCACGACTTCGTGCCGATTTGCGGGCAGGACTCCCTGGGTATCACCAGAATGTTCAACGACAACTGTGACCTGTTCGAGTACAATTGTGATGAGAAGAAACGTAAGTTATTGCTGTGCTGTAATTAGTGGTGATTAGGGACTATCTACTCTTAGTTAGCTCAATAAGGTAGATGACTCGTGTTAAAATTATGTAAAATAAAATTACATATAAGACGTATACTAAAATAAATTCAGTATAGACACATGCAAAATTTCGGTCTCATTTTTTTTATAAAACTAGGGTGGCAGAGAAGAATACAGTCCGCTTGATGGGGTAAACGGGTACTGTAGCCTATGGAGGCTTGCAACACCATGAGTATTGCTCGCGTGTTGCCGACACTGTAAAGAAAAAGGGCGCGGAAGAAGAAAAGGAGAAGGAAGGGGACTGAGACTCATGAGACCGGCACAGGCGTCGCTGAATTAACATCGGTTGGTCGAATATAACAGTCAATCGTATTCAATAGTGAAGGAAATGAGAGAAGATTATTCTCGTCGCTTTGTGAAGTCTGCCAGCCCGTACTAAGCCAGTGTAGCCTAACCAGTCTTATTCTGAAAGGAAACAAAAGTGAGAAAATTAACATGTCGATGATGATGGTGGTAAAGTAAATATTAATCGTTTTTGTATTTGCAGAGTACCGACATGTGAAGATGGATGTGTGCAAGTACGAGGCGGCGGCTGCTGAGCCTATATTTTAAAATGTTATCGTTATTTTATTTTATTTCTATACATAAATGTAGCAAAACAGAATCCAACTCGTCATAGAAAGCTTCAAATAGGAAGGTGTGAAAAGATATGGTGGGGATTTCGAGGTCAAGTTAAGGCATAGAAGACAAATAGTAGAAGAGTGGTTCGATAATTACTACTGCTGTTAGCTGAGAATTTAATTTTGGAGTAACTGCTTCAGTATTAATGAAATTAAAACCTTTGTGACACTATTGGCACAATGATCGAGTGATCGCATTCTGCGCTCCAGGTAACGGATAGGATTCCCGAACGGACCAGAAATTTATATGTAATACTATCTTTGCATAAAAACACCCACCATGTAGTTTGTAACTTTGTTTTATTAAAAAAAAAACAGATTAAGTACCTAGTAAGTTTTTTTTGTGCGCCAAATAATCTAATATCATCAATACGATAAATTATCTTCCTCCTGGTTGTAATTATAAAGCTAGTTAATAGTATATAACACCTATTTGTAAGTTAACTGTTCTAAGATATTAATAAAATATTTATTCAAAACTCAATTTTTTAACATCTACATAGAATCCAGGTATTCATTTTATGAAAGTAATATTTGAACGAATGTCAAACAGAAGCGGGTGGTTTGTGAGGTGCGCAAACGCAAACAACGGTACAAAGGCAAAACTGACGTGTGCGCAGTGACAAGATCAGGGCACAGACTTATTTTTACCCGACTACGAAAAAGGAAGGGTAATAAGCTTAACAGTCTATGTATGTATGTATGTACTTGTCTATGTATGTATGTGTCTATATATGGATGTCAGACTGTAGCTCCAAAACTACTGATCAGTATTGATAACTGGAAATATCTTCTGAAATACCTTCAGTGTGTATAATTTACACATTATTATAATCATAGACTTCTAGAACTACTAAACATTTGAAAAGCTCTTTCTCTTTCTTTCCTATCTATGATTTTCTTTATGGGATAACTCGGAAAACTAGGAGGCGAGCCACCTGATTGTAAGTAGTCATCGCCGCCCATTGACATTTACAATACCAAAGGAGTAACAGATGCGTTGCCAAGCTCATTTATGGAAAAGGGAAGGGAAGTAAAAAAGGAAAAGGTAGGAATTGGCCCATCGGCGCTCCACACTCACCGTAAGAAACGCAATAGTATGCCAACTGCTACTTGACATCAATATTCTGTGGGAGGGCAGTTCTTCTCCGGTCCTGCAGACCCATTCGTGCTGACATGTAGATATGCCAGCGAAGTACTACTACTACTAAAATTTATTTAACTGTTTAGTCCATTTAGACTTTGACAAGTAACTGTATAGGGGTCCGACATAGCCTATGCCAGGTGGCACACGATACATGAGTGCTTGACGTAAAAAAAAACTTAACGGCGAAGTCAGTTTTTGTGTTATTGTTGAAATACTATAGGTATTATAGTTTATATTTAGTTTTTTATGGTAAATAAATTTTGTAAATTACTTTGTATTTATTGTGAAATAACTATTTATTGGACCCATACATGGAATAACGATGCCGTTATCATGTTATTTGTCAAATGTTATAATTAAATTAAAAGAAGTATGTAACTGAAATCTTTATTTATTTTAATTTGTCCACTGAATTGGAAAACAAAAACGAATATAACATTTCTGAAGTTTTTTCACTATTACTCTCAATACGAATATGATATTTTCCTACGAAATTATGTTCAAACAGGAGCGGTGCGCATACGCAAACAACGGTACGACAGCAAACTTGTCATGTTTGACGTCACAGCCTACGCATCTGTTACATTTTCTAAGAATTACTTGAGCAAATATGTTATGTAAGTTATTGTAGTGAGTGAACTGACTTCCAAGAGTAATAATTGGTGCTTTGAGTTGATGATTTGCGTTTAAAATAATCCGTTTCGGAAATAATATTTTATGTTATCCTAGCAGTTTTGCTAGTTGTAATTGAACGTTGAACGCCGTCTGGCGTTCAATTTAGAACAATTTCTATTTCTCGATAACGATGTTTAGGCAAAAGTTTTTAATGAAGAAATCGCAATTCCAATTTTTGTTACAGTTGATGAAGAAGACATGAATAATTTTATATTATATGAAATGTATTATTAAATTATTAGTATCCCTCAGTCCTAGTCGCAACTTATTTGAAATATGTCATTACTCCGACGCGCCACTTCTACGCTAGAGTTTCGGGTTTAATATATCCCAGCTTAGTTAGTAAGATTTCCTACAACAACCCATTCCGTTGAACCTACATTAGAACCTTCGACTCCAGACTATAAAGCTGAAAACAAATCGATGACACTGCGATCTTACGGGTCACGGAAGTTGAAAGATATGAACAACGTTATTGCTTCACTGAGCCGAACTGACTCACTGCATCTAAACTGCCTTGGAACGATTTCTGGGTTTTAGATTTAAGCTTTAGGCTCTACTGTTGGATCTCGATGGCTAATGGAGAAGAAATGTAGTTCTCATCATCATCATATCAGCTAAAAGAAGTCGACTGTAGAACAGAGGCTTCCCATCTACTCTTACGAGCTCCGGTTATCATCATCTTCCTGCTCTTTTCCCAATTCATTTAGGGTTGGCGCAGCATGTCCTTTTCTTCCATTCATCCCTGTTGGTCGTGATCTCACCATTCAATCCCTTTTCCATCATATCTGACTGAACACAATCTATCCATCTTTTCTTGGTCTGCCACTACCCCGCCATCCCTCGACATTCATATTCATAACTGATTTAGCTACATGCGTTTCATACCTCTTCTAATGATAAGGTCCTTTCAATTATAAGGGATGAAATACGAGCTCCGGAGCTCGTATTTGACTGTACCTGGAGAGGAGGAGTTGACCATATCCAACGACTCCCAGTAACCATTACCAGGTCGTTGGACTATGCGTTTTCCGGTGCATAGTTTCTCCTAGAGAACATTTTTGCCCCAGGGCTCATCAGTTACGACTACGAAAATTTTTTTATGTACTCTGTCTTGATAGTTATTTGAGTTATATCGGCAACTTTGGTTCTTCTACTAATCTTCTCATTTCTGACTCGGTTGCATAGAGAAATGCCTAGGCTATTACAGTTCTGAATGATGATCATTATGTCGTCCCATATTTCATACCAAGACAGTGGCTAGAGACGAGATAATGCGACAAATAAATTAAGTATATCTTTTCGTATGACGCAAGTAAGTGTTTCCAT